>OZ010745.1:85203195-85759195 GCA_963932245.1 Tachinus rufipes | reverse complement strand
GAAAGCATGTGAAACGCGTAAAAAACGAAAAAAAATCGACTCTTCACTCAATTTTTGCATGTGAAACGAAAAAAAAATCGACTTTTTCTCAATTTTCAAAAATTTTATTTGTGTTTGAAAGCATGTGAAACGAAAAAAAAATCGACTATTTGCTCGACTTTTGAAAATTTCATTTGTGTTTGAAAGCATGTGAAACGCGTAAAAAACAAAAAAAAATTGACTCTTCACTCGATTTTTGCATGTGAAACGAAAAAAAAATCGACTTCTTGCTCGATTTTCGAAATTTTCATTTGTGTTTGAAAGCATGTGAAACGCGTGAAAAACGAAAAAAAAAATCGACTCTTCACTCGATTTTTGAAAATTTCATTTGTGTTTATAGCATGTGAAACGAAAAAAAAAATCGACTTTTTGCTCGATTTTCGAAAATTTCATTTGTGTTTGAAAGCATGTGAAACGCGTAAAAAACGAAAAAAAAAAAACGACTCTTCACTCGATTTTTGCATGTAAAACGAAAAATAAATCGACTTTTTGCTCGATTTTCGAAAATTTCATTTGTGTTTAAAAGCATGTGAAACGCGTAAAAAAACGAAAAAAAATCGAATCTTCACTCGATTTTTGAAAATTTCATTTGTAATTGAAAGCATGTGAAACGAAAAAAAAATCGACTATTTGCTCGATTTCGAAAATTTCATTTGTGTTTGAAAGCATGTGAAACGAAAAAAAAATCGACTTTTAGCTCGATTTTTGAAAATTTCATTGGTGTTTGAAAGCATGTGAAACGCGTAAAAAACGAAAAAAAATCGACTCTTCACTCGATTCATTTGTGTTTGAAAGCATGTGAAACGCGTAAAAAACGAAAAAAAATCGACTCTTCACTCAATTTTTGCATGTGAAACGAAAAAAAAATCGACTTTTTCTCAATTTTCAAAAATTTTATTTGTGTTTGAAAGCATGTGAAACGAAAAAAAAATCGACTATTTGCTCGACTTTTGAAAATTTCATTTGTGTTTGAAAGCATGTGAAACGCGTAAAAAACAAAAAAAAATTGACTCTTCACTCGATTTTTGCATGTGAAACGAAAAAAAAATCGACTTCTTGCTCGATTTTCGAAAATTTCATTTGTGTTTGAAAGCATGTGAAACGCGTGAAAAACGAAAAAAAAAATCGACTCTTCACTCGATTTTTGAAAATTTCATTTGTGTTTATAGCATGTGAAACGAACGAAAAAAAAAATCGACTTTTTGCTCGATTTTCGAAATTTCATTTGTGTTTGAAAGCATGTGAAACGCGTAAAAAACGAAAAAAAAAAAAACGACTCTTCACTCGATTTTTGCATGTAAAACGAAAAATAAATCGACTTTTTGCTCGATTTTCGAAAATTTCATTTGTGTTTAAAAGCATGTGAAACGCGTAAAAAAACGAAAAAAAATCGAATCTTCACTCGATTTTTGAAAATTTCATTTGTAATTGAAAGCATGTGAAACGAAAAAAAAAATCGACTATTTGCTCGATTTCGAAAATTTCATTTGTGTTTGAAAGCATGTGAAACGAAAAAAAAATCGACTTTTAGCTCGATTTTTGAAAATTTCATTGGTGTTTGAAAGCATGTGAAACGCGTAAAAAACGAAAAAAATCGACTCTTCACTCGGTTTTTGCATGTGAAACGAAGAAAAAATCGACTTTTTCTCGATTTTTGTAAATTTCATTTGTGTTTGAAAGCATGTGAAACGAAAAAAAAATCAACTTTTTGCTCGATTTTCGAAAATTTTATTTGTGTTTGAAAGCATGTGAAACGCGTAAAAAACGAAAAAAAATCGACTCTTTACTCGATTTTTGCATGTAAAACGAAAAATAAATCGACTTTTTGCCCGATTTTCGAAATTTTCATTTGTGCTTGAAAGCATGTGAAACGCGTAAAAAACGAACAAAAAATCGACTCTTCACTCGATTTTTGAAAATTTTATTTGTGTTTGAAAGCATGTGAAACGAAAAAAAAATCGACTTTTTGCTCGATTTTTGAAAATTTCATTTGTGTTTGAAAGCGTGTGAAACGCGAAAAAAACAAAAAAAAAATCGACTCTTTACTTGATTTTTGCATGTGAAACGAAAAAAAAATCAACTTTTTGCTCGATTTTCGAAAATTTCATTTGTGTTTGAAAGCATGTGAAACGCGTAAAAATCGAAAAAAAAAAACGACTCTTCACTCGATTTTTGCATGTGAAACGAAAAATAAATCGACTCTTTGCTCTATTTTCGAAAATTTCATTTGTGTTTAAAAGCATGTGAAACGCGTAAAAAACAAAAAAAAATCGACACTTCACTCGATTTTCGAAAATTTCATTTGTGTTTGAATGCATGTGAAACGCGTAAAAAACGAAAAAAAATCGACTCTTCACTCGATTTTTGAAAATTTCATTTGTGTTTGAAAGCATGTGAAACGAAAAAAAAAAATCGACTATTTGCTCGATTTTCGAAAATTTCATTTGTGTTTGAAAGCATGTGAAACGAAAAAAAATCGACTTCTTGCTCGATTTTCGAAAATTTCATTTGTGTTTGAAAGCATGTGAAACGCGTAAAAAACGAAAAAAATCGACTCATCACTCGATTTTTGAAAATTTCATTTGTGTTTGAAAGCATGTGAAACGCGTAAAAACGAAATAAAATCGACACCACTTGATTTTTGAAAATTTCATTTGTGTTTGATAGCATGTGAAACGCGTAAAAAACGAAAAAAAAAATGACTCTTCACTCGATTTTTGCATGTGAAACGAAAAATAAATCGACTTTTTGCTCGATTTTCGAAAATTTCATTTGTGTTTGAAAGCATGTGAAACGAAAAAAAAATCGAATTCTTGCTCGATTTTCGAAAATTTCATTTGTGTTTGAAAGCGTGTGAAACGCGAAAAAAACAAAAAAAAATCGACTCTTTACTTGATTTTTGCATGTGAAACGAAAAAAAAATCAACTTTTTGCTCGATTTTCGAAAATTTCATTTGTGTTTGAAAGCATGTGAAACGCGTAAAAATCGAAAAAAAAAAACGACTCTTCACTCGATTTTTGCATGTGAAACGAAAAATAAATCGACTCTTTGCTCTATTTTTGAAAATTTCATTTGTGTTTAAAAGCATGTGAAACGCGTAAAAAACAAAAAAAAATCGACACTTCACTCGATTTTCGAAAATTTCATTTGTGTTTGAATGCATGTGAAACGCGTAAAAAACGAAAAAAAATCGACTCTTCACTCGATTTTTGAAAATTTCATTTGTGTTTGAAAGCATGTGAAACGAAAAAAAAAAATCGACTATTTGCTCGATTTTCGAAAATTTCATTTGTGTTTGAAAGCATGTGAAACGAAAAAAAAATCGACTTCTTGCTCGATTTTCGAAAATTTCATTTGTGTTTGAAAGCATGTGAAACGCGTAAAAAATGAAAAAAAAATTGACTCATCACTCGATTTTTGAAAATTTCATTTGTGTTTGAAAGCATGTGAAACGCGTAAAAAACGAAATAAAATCGACACCACTCGATTTTTGAAAATTTCATTTGTGTTTGATAGCATGTGAAACGCGTAAAAAACGAAAAAAAAATGACTCTTCACTCGATTTTTGCATGTGAAACGAAAAATAAATCGACTTTTTGCTCGATTTTCGAAAATTTCATTTGTGTTTGAAAGCATGTGAAACGCGTAAAAAACGAAAAAAAATCGAAACTTCACTCGATTTTTGAAAATTTCATTTGTGTTTGAAAGCATGTGAAACGAAAAAAAAAATCGACTATTTGCTCGATTTCGAAAATTTCATTTGTGTTTGAAAGCATGTGAAACGCGTAAAAAACGAAAAAAAATCGACTCTTCACTCGATTCATTTGTGTTTGAAAGCATGTGAAACGCGTAAAAAACGAAAAAAAATCGACTCTTCACTCAATTTTTGCATGTGAAACGAAAAAAAAATCGACTTTTTCTCGATTTTCAAAAATTTTATTTGTGTTTGAAAGCATGTGAAACGAAAAAAAAATCGACTATTTGCTCGACTTTTGAAAATTTCATTTGTGTTTGAAAGCATGTGAAACGCGTAAAAAACGAAAAAAAATCGACAATTCACTCGATTTTTAAAAATTTCATTTGTGTTTGAAAGCATGTGAAACGAAAAAAAAAATCGACTTTTTGCTCGATTTTTGAAAATTTCATTTGTGTTTGAAAGCATGTGAAACGCGTAAAAAACAAAAAAAAATCGACTCTTCACTCGATTTTTAAAAATTTCATTTGTGTTTGAAAGCATGTGAAACGAAAAAAAAAATCGACTTTTTGCTCGATTTTCGAAAATTTCATTTGTGTTTGAAAGCATGTGAAACGAAAAAAAAATCGACTTCTTGCTCGATTTTCGAAAATTTCATTTGTGATTGAAAGCATGTAAAAAACGAAAAAAAATCGACTCTACTCGATTTTTGCATGTGAAACGAAAAATAAATCGACTTTTTGCTCGATTTTCGAAAATTTCATTTGTGTTTGAAAGCATGTGAAACGCGTAAAAAACGAAAAAAAATCGAATCTTCACTCGATTTTTGAAAATTTCATTTGTGTTTGAAAGCATGTGAAACGAAAAAAAAAATCGACTATTTGCTCGATTTCGAAAATTTCATTTGTGTTTGAAAGCATGTGAAACGCGTAAAAAACGAAAAAAAATCGACTCTTCACTCGATTCATTTGTGTTTGAAAGCATGTGAAACGCGTAAAAAACGAAAAAAAATCGACTCTTCACTCAATTTTTGCATGTGAAACGAAAAAAAAATCGACTTTTTCTCGATTTTCAAAAATTTTATTTGTGTTTGAAAGCATGTGAAACGAAAAAAAAATCGACTATTTGCTCGACTTTTGAAAATTTCATTTGTGTTTGAAAGCATGTGAAACGCGTAAAAAACGAAAAAAATCGAATCTTCACTCGATTTTTGAAAATTTCATTTGTGTTTATAGCATGTGAAACGAAAAAAAAAATCGACTTTTTGCTCGATTTTCGAAAATTTCATTTGTGTTTGAAAGCATGTGAAACGCGTAAAAAACGAAAAAAAAAAACGACTCTTCACTCGATTTTTGCATGTGAAACGAAAAATAAATCGACTTTTTGCTCGATTTTCGAAAATTTCATTAGTGTTTGAAAGCATGTGAAACGAAAAAAAAATCGACTTTTAGCTCGATTTTTGAAAATTTCATTTGTGTTTGAAAGCATGTGAAACGCGTAAAAAACAAAAAAAAATCGACTCTTCACTCGATTTTTAAAAATTTCATTTGTGTTTGAAAGCATGTGAAACGAAAAAAAAAAATCGACTTTTTGCTCGATTTTCGAAAATTTCATTTGTGTTTGAAAGCATGTGAAACGAAAAAAAAATCGACTTCTTGCTCGATTTTCGAAAATTTCATTTGTGATTGAAAGCATGTAAAAAACGAAAAAAAATCGACTCTACTCGATTTTTGAAAATTTTATTTGTGATTGAAAGCATGTGAAACGCGTAAAAATCGAAAAAAAATCGACTCTTCACTCGATTTTTGCATGTAAAACAAAAAATAAATCGACTTTTTGCTCGATTTTCGAAAATTTCATTTGTGTTTGAAAGCATGTGAAACGCGTAAAAAACGAAAAAAAATCGACTCATCACTCGATTTTTGAAAATTTCATTTGTGTTTGAAAGCATGTGAAACGCGTAAAAAACGAAATAAAATCGACACTTCACTCGATTTTTGAAAATTTCATTTGTGTTTGATAGCATGTGAAACGAAAAAAAAAATCGACCTTTTCCTCGATTTTCGAAAATTTCATTTGTGTTTGAAAGCATGTGAAACGCGTAAAAAACGAAAAAAAATTGACACCACTCGATTTTCGAAAATTTCATTTGTGTTTGAATGCATGTGAAACGCGTAAAAAACGAAAAAAAATCGACTCTTCACTCGATTTTTGAAAATTTCATTTGTGTTTGAAAGCATGTGAAACGAAAAAAAAAATCGACTATTTGCTCGATTTTCGAAAATTTCATTTGTGTTTGAAAGCATGTGAAACGAAAAAAAATTGACTTTTTGCTCGATTTTCGAAAATTTCATTTGTGTTTGAAAGCATGTGAAACGCGTAAAAATCGAAAAAAAATCGACTCCACTCGATTTTTGCAGTGAAACGAAAAAAAAATCGACTTTTTCTCAATTTTCGAAATTTTCATTTGTGCTTGAAAGCATGTGAAACGCGTATAAAACGAAAAAAAATCGACTCTACTCGATTTTTGAAAATTTCATTTGTGTTTGAAAGCATGTGAAACGAAAAAAAAATTCGACTTTTTCTCAATTTTCGAAAATTTCATTTGTGTTTGAAAGCATGTGAAACGAAAAAAAAATCGACTTTTTGCTCGATTTTCGAAAATTTTATTTGTGTTTGAAAGCATGTGAAACGCGTAAAAATCGAAAAAATAAAACGACTCTTCACTCGATTTTTGCATGTGAAACGAAAAAAAAATCAACTTTTTCTCGATTTTCGAAATTTTCATTTGTGCTTGAAAGCATGTGAAACGCGTAAAAAACGAAAAAAAATCGACTCCACTCGATTTTCGAAAATTTCATTTGTGATTAGCATGTAAAAAACGAAAAAAAATCGACTCTACTTGATTTTTGAAAATTTCATTTGTGTTTGAAAGCATGTGAAACGCGTAAAAAACAAAAAAAAAATTGACTACTTGATTTTTGCATGTGAAACGAAAAAAAAATCGACTTTTTCTCGATTTTCGAAAATTTCATTTGTGTTTGAAAGCATGTGAAACGCGTGAAAAACGAAAAAAAAATCGACTCTTCACTCGATTTTTGAAAATTTCATTTGTGTTTGAAAGCATGTGAAACAAAAAAAAAATCGAATTTTTGCTCGATTTTCGAAAATTTCATTTGTGTTTGAAAGCATGTGAAACGAAAAAAAAATCGACTTTTTGCTCGATTTTTGAAAATTTCATTTGTGTTTGAAAGCATGTGAAACGAAAAAAAAATCGACTTCTTGCTCGATTTTCGAAAATTTCATTTGTGATTGAAAGCATGTAAAAAACGAAAAAAAATCGACTCTACTCGATTTTTGAAAATTTCATTTGTGTTTGAAAGCATGTGAAACGCGTAAAAATCGAAAAAAAAATCGACTCTTCACTCGATTTTTGCATGTAAAACAAAAAATAAATCGACTTTTTGCTCGATTTTCGAAAATTTCATTTGTGTTTGAAAGCATGTGAAACGCGTAAAAAACGAAAAAAAATCGACTCATCACTCGATTTTTGAAAATTTCATTTGTGTTTGAAAGCATGTGAAACGCGTAAAAAACGAAATAAAATCGACACTTCACTCGATTTTTGAAAATTTCATTTGTGTTTGATAGCATGTGAAACGCGTAAAAAACGAAAAAAAAATGACTCTTCACTCGATTTTTGCATGTGAAACGAAAAATAAATCGACTTTTTGCTCGATTTTCGAAAATTTCATTTGTGTTTGAAAGCATGTGAAACGCGTAAAAAACGAAAAAAAATCGAATCTTCACTCGATTTTTGAAAATTTCATTTGTGTTTGAAAGCATGTGAAACGAAAAAAAAAAATCGACTATTTGCTCGATTTCGAAAATTTCATTTGTGTTTGAAAGCATGTGAAACAAAAAAAAATCGACTTTTAGCTCGATTTTTGAAAATTTCATTGGTGTTTGAAAGCATGTGAAACGCGTAAAAAACGAAAAAAAAATCGACTCTTCACTCGATTCATTTGTGTTTGAAAGCATGTGAAACGCGTAAAAAACGAAAAAAAATCGACTCTTCACTCAATTTTTGCATGTGAAACGAAAAAAAAATCGACTTTTTCTCAATTTTCAAAAATTTTATTTGTGTTTGAAAGCATGTGAAACGAAAAAAAAATCGACTATTTGCTCGACTTTTGAAAATTTCATTTGTGTTTGAAAGCATGTGAAACGCGTAAAAAACAAAAAAAAATTGACTCTTCACTCGATTTTTGCATGTGAAACGAAAAAAAAATCGACTTCTTGCTCGATTTTCGAAATTTTCATTTGTGTTTGAAAGCATGTGAAACGCGTGAAAAACGAAAAAAAAAAATCGACTCTTCACTCGATTTTTGAAAATTTCATTTGTGTTTATAGCATGTGAAACGAAAAAAAAAATCGACTTTTTGCTCGATTTTCGAAAATTTCATTTGTGTTTGAAAGCATGTGAAACGCGTAAAAAACGAAAAAAAAAAAAACGACTCTTCACTCGATTTTTGCATGTAAAACGAAAAATAAATCGACTTTTTGCTCGATTTTCGAAAATTTCATTTGTGTTTAAAAGCATGTGAAACGCGTAAAAAAACGAAAAAAAATCGAATCTTCACTCGATTTTTGAAAATTTCATTTGTAATTGAAAGCATGTGAAACGAAAAAAAAATCGACTATTTGCTCGATTTCGAAAATTTCATTTGTGTTTGAAAGCATGTGAAACGAAAAAAAAATCGACTTTTAGCTCGATTTTTGAAAATTTCATTGGTGTTTGAAAGCATGTGAAACGCGTAAAAAACGAAAAAAAATCGACTCTTCACTCGATTCATTTGTGTTTGAAAGCATGTGAAACGCGTAAAAAACGAAAAAAAATCGACTCTTCACTCAATTTTTGCATGTGAAACGAAAAAAAAATCGACTTTTTCTCAATTTTCAAAAATTTTATTTGTGTTTGAAAGCATGTGAAACGAAAAAAAAATCGACTATTTGCTCGACTTTTGAAAATTTCATTTGTGTTTGAAAGCATGTGAAACGCGTAAAAAACAAAAAAAAATTGACTCTTCACTCGATTTTTGCATGTGAAACGAAAAAAAAATCGACTTCTTGCTCGATTTTCGAAAATTTCATTTGTGTTTGAAAGCATGTGAAACGCGTGAAAAACGAAAAAAAAAATCGACTCTTCACTCGATTTTTGAAAATTTCATTTGTGTTTATAGCATGTGAAACGAAAAAAAAAATCGACTTTTTGCTCGATTTTCGAAAATTTCATTTGTGTTTGAAAGCATGTGAAACGCGTAAAAAACGAAAAAAAAAAAACGACTCTTCACTCGATTTTTGCATGTAAAACGAAAAATAAATCGACTTTTTGCTCGATTTTCGAAAATTTCATTTGTGTTTAAAAGCATGTGAAACGCGTAAAAAAACGAAAAATAATCGAATCTTCACTCGATTTTTGAAAATTTCATTTGTAATTGAAAGCATGTGAAACGAAAAAAAAAATCGACTATTTGCTCGATTTCGAAAATTTCATTTGTGTTTGAAAGCATGTGAAACGAAAAAAAATCGACTTTTAGCTCGATTTTTGAAAATTTCATTGGTGTTTGAAAGCATGTGAAACGCGTAAAAAACGAAAAAAAATCGACTCTTCACTCGGTTTTTGCATGTGAAACGAAGAAAAAATCGACTTTTTCTCGATTTTTGTAAATTTCATTTGTGTTTGAAAGCATGTGAAACGAAAAAAAAATCAACTTTTTGCTCGATTTTCGAAAATTTTATTTGTGTTTGAAAGCATGTGAAACGCGTAAAAAACGAAAAAAAATCGACTCTTTACTCGATTTTTGCATGTAAAACGAAAAATAAATCGACTTTTTGCCCGATTTTCGAAATTTTCATTTGTGCTTGAAAGCATGTGAAACGCGTAAAAAACGAACAAAAAATCGACTCTTCACTCGATTTTTGAAAATTTTATTTGTGTTTGAAAGCATGTGAAACGAAAAAAAAATCGACTTTTTGCTCGATTTTTGAAAATTTCATTTGTGTTTGAAAGCGTGTGAAACGCGAAAAAAACAAAAAAAAAATCGATTCTTTACTTGATTTTTGCATGTGAAACGAAAAAAAAATCAACTTTTTGCTCGATTTTCGAAAATTTCATTTGTGTTTGAAAGCATGTGAAACGCGTAAAAATCGAAAAAAAAAACGACTCTTCACTCGATTTTTGCATGTGAAACGAAAAATAAATCGACTCTTTGCTCTATTTTCGAAAATTTCATTTGTGTTTAAAAGCATGTGAAACGCGTAAAAAACAAAAAAAAATCGACACTTCACTCGATTTTCGAAAATTTCATTTGTGTTTGAATGCATGTGAAACGCGTAAAAAACGAAAAAAAATCGACTCTTCACTCGATTTTTGAAAATTTCATTTGTGTTTGAAAGCATGTGAAACGAAAAAAAAAAATCGACTATTTGCTCGATTTTCGAAAATTTCATTTGTGTTTGAAAGCATGTGAAACGAAAAAAAAATCGACTTCTTGCTCGATTTTCGAAAATTTCATTTGTGTTTGAAAGCATGTGAAACGCGTAAAAAACGAAAAAAAATCGACTCATCACTCGATTTTTGAAAATTTCATTTGTGTTTGAAAGCATGTGAAACGCGTAAAAACGAAATAAAATCGACACCACTTGATTTTTGAAAATTTCATTTGTGTTTGATAGCATGTGAAACGCGTAAAAAACGAAAAAAAAAATGACTCTTCACTCGATTTTTGCATGTGAAACGAAAAATAAATCGACTTTTTGCTCGATTTTCGAAAATTTCATTTGTGTTTGAAAGCATGTGAAACGAAAAAAAAATCGAATTCTTGCTCGATTTTCGAAAATTTCATTTGTGTTTGAAAGCGTGTGAAACGCGAAAAAAACAAAAAAAAAATCGACTCTTTACTTGATTTTTGCATGTGAAACGAAAAAAAAATCAACTTTTTGCTCGATTTTCGAAAATTTCATTTGTGTTTGAAAGCATGTGAAACGCGTAAAAATCGAAAAAAAAAAACGACTCTTCACTCGATTTTTGCATGTGAAACGAAAAATAAATCGACTCTTTGCTCTATTTTTGAAAATTTCATTTGTGTTTAAAAGCATGTGAAACGCGTAAAAAACAAAAAAAAATCGACACTTCACTCGATTTTCGAAAATTTCATTTGTGTTTGAATGCATGTGAAACGCGTAAAAAACGAAAAAAAATCGACTCTTCACTCGATTTTTGAAAATTTCATTTGTGTTTGAAAGCATGTGAAACGAAAAAAAAAAATCGACTATTTGCTCGATTTTCGAAAATTTCATTTGTGTTTGAAAGCATGTGAAACGAAAAAAAAATCGACTTCTTGCTCGATTTTCGAAAATTTCATTTGTGTTTGAAAGCATGTGAAACGCGTAAAAAATGAAAAAAAATTGACTCATCACTCGATTTTTGAAAATTTCATTTGTGTTTGAAAGCATGTGAAACGCGTAAAAAACGAAATAAAATCGACACCACTCGATTTTTGAAAATTTCATTTGTGTTTGATAGCATGTGAAACGCGTAAAAAACGAAAAAAAAATGACTCTTCACTCGATTTTTGCATGTGAAACGAAAAATAAATCGACTTTTTGCTCGATTTTCGAAAATTTCATTTGTGTTTGAAAGCATGTGAAACGCGTAAAAAACGAAAAAAAATCGAAACTTCACTCGATTTTTGAAAATTTCATTTGTGTTTGAAAGCATGTGAAACGAAAAAAAAAATCGACTATTTGCTCGATTTCGAAAATTTCATTTGTGTTTGAAAGCATGTGAAACGCGTAAAAAACGAAAAAAAATCGACTCTTCACTCGATTCATTTGTGTTTGAAAGCATGTGAAACGCGTAAAAAACGAAAAAAAATCGACTCTTCACTCAATTTTTGCATGTGAAACGAAAAAAAAATCGACTTTTTCTCGATTTTCAAAAATTTTATTTGTGTTTGAAAGCATGTGAAACGAAAAAAAAATCGACTATTTGCTCGACTTTTGAAAATTTCATTTGTGTTTGAAAGCATGTGAAACGCGTAAAAAACGAAAAAAAATCGACAATTCACTCGATTTTTAAAAATTTCATTTGTGTTTGAAAGCATGTGAAACGAAAAAAAAAATCGACTTTTTGCTCGATTTTTGAAAATTTCATTTGTGTTTGAAAGCATGTGAAACGCGTAAAAAACAAAAAAAAATCGACTCTTCACTCGATTTTTAAAAATTTCATTTGTGTTTGAAAGCATGTGAAACGAAAAAAAAAATCGACTTTTTGCTCGATTTTCGAAAATTTCATTTGTGTTTGAAAGCATGTGAAACGAAAAAAAAATCGACTTCTTGCTCGATTTTCGAAAATTTCATTTGTGATTGAAAGCATGTAAAAAACGAAAAAAAATCGACTCTACTCGATTTTTGCATGTGAAACGAAAAATAAATCGACTTTTTGCTCGATTTTCGAAAATTTCATTTGTGTTTGAAAGCATGTGAAACGCGTAAAAAACGAAAAAAAATCGACTCTACTCGATTTTTGAAAATTTTATTTGTGATTGAAAGCATGTGAAACGCGTAAAAATCGAAAAAAAATCGACTCTTCACTCGATTTTTGCATGTAAAACAAAAAATAAATCGACTTTTTGCTCGATTTTCGAAAATTTCATTTGTGTTTGAAAGCATGTGAAACGCGTAAAAAACGAAAAAAAATCGACTCATCACTCGATTTTTGAAAATTTCATTTGTGTTTGAAAGCATGTGAAACGCGTAAAAAACGAAATAAAATCGACACTTCACTCGATTTTTGAAAATTTCATTTGTGTTTGATAGCATGTGAAACGAAAAAAAAAATCGACCTTTTCCTCGATTTTCGAAAATTTCATTTGTGTTTGAAAGCATGTGAAACGCGTAAAAAACGAAAAAAAATTGACACCACTCGATTTTCGAAAATTTCATTTGTGTTTGAATGCATGTGAAACGCGTAAAAAACGAAAAAAAATCGACTCTTCACTCGATTTTTGAAAATTTCATTTGTGTTTGAAAGCATGTGAAACGAAAAAAAAAATCGACTATTTGCTCGATTTTCGAAAATTTCATTTGTGTTTGAAAGCATGTGAAACGAAAAAAAATTGACTTTTTGCTCGATTTTCGAAAATTTCATTTGTGTTTGAAAGCATGTGAAACGCGTAAAAATCGAAAAAAAATCGACTCCACTCGATTTTTGCAGTGAAACGAAAAAAAAATCGACTTTTTCTCAATTTTCGAAATTTTCATTTGTGCTTGAAAGCATGTGAAACGCGTATAAAACGAAAAAAAATCGACTCTACTCGATTTTTGAAAATTTCATTTGTGTTTGAAAGCATGTGAAACGAAAAAAAAATTCGACTTTTTCTCAATTTTCGAAAATTTCATTTGTGTTTGAAAGCATGTGAAACGAAAAAAAAATCGACTTTTTGCTCGATTTTCGAAAATTTTATTTGTGTTTGAAAGCATGTGAAACGCGTAAAAATCGAAAAAATAAAACGACTCTTCACTCGATTTTTGCATGTGAAACGAAAAAAAAATCAACTTTTTCTCGATTTTCGAAATTTTCATTTGTGCTTGAAAGCATGTGAAACGCGTAAAAAACGAAAAAAAATCGACTCCACTCGATTTTCGAAAATTTCATTTGTGATTAGCATGTAAAAAACGAAAAAAAATCGACTCTACTTGATTTTTGAAAATTTCATTTGTGTTTGAAAGCATGTGAAACGCGTAAAAAACAAAAAAAAAATTGACTACTTGATTTTTGCATGTGAAACGAAAAAAAAATCGACTTTTTCTCGATTTTCGAAAATTTCATTTGTGTTTGAAAGCATGTGAAACGCGTGAAAAACGAAAAAAAAATCGACTCTTCACTCGATTTTTGAAAATTTCATTTGTGTTTGAAAGCATGTGAAACAAAAAAAAAATCGAATTTTTGCTCGATTTTCGAAAATTTCATTTGTGTTTGAAAGCATGTGAAACGAAAAAAAAATCGACTTTTTGCTCGATTTTTGAAAATTTCATTTGTGTTTGAAAGCATGTGAAACGAAAAAAAAAATCGACTTTTTGCTCGATTTTTAAAAATTTTATTTGTGCTTGAAAGCATGTGAAACGCGTAAAAAACGAAAAAAAATCGATTCTTCACTCGATTTTTGAAAATTTCATTTGTGTTTGAAAGCATGTGAAACGAAAAAAAAAATCGACTTTTTCCTCGATTTTCGAAAATTTCATTTGTGTTTGAAAGCATGTGAAACGAAAAAAAAATCGACTTTTTGCTCGATTTTCGAAAATTTCATTTGTGTTTGAAAGCATGTGAAACGCGTAAAAAACGAAAAAAAATCGACTCTTCACTCGATTTTTGAAAATTTCATTTGTGTTTGAAAGCATGTGAAACGAAAAAAAAATCGACTTTTTGCTCGATTTTCGAAAATTTCATTTGTGTTTGAAAGCATGTGAAACGCGTAAAAAACGAAAAAAAATCGACTCTTCACTCGATTTTTGAAAATTTCATTTGTGTTTGAAAGCATGTGAAACGAAAAAAAAATCGACTTTTTGCTCGATTTTCGAAAATTTCATTTGTGTTTGAAAGCATGTGAAACGCGTAAAAAACGAAAAAAAATCGACACTTCACTCGATTTTTAAAAATTTCATTTGTGTTTGAAAGCATGTGAAACGCGTAAAAAAACAAAAAAAAATCGACTCTTCACTCGATTTTTGCATGTGAAACGAAAAAAAATATCGACTTTTTCTCGATTTTTGAAAATTTCATTTGTGTTTGAAGCATGTGAAACGAAAAAAAAATCGACTTTTTTCTCGATTTTCGAAAATTTCATTTGTGTTTGAAAGCATGTGAAACGCGTGAAAAACGAAAAAAAAATCGACTCTTCACTCGATTTTTGAAAATTTCATTTGTGTTTGAAAGCATGTGAAACAAAAAAAAAATCGACTTTTTGCTCGATTTTCGAAAATTTCATTTGTGTTTGAAAGCATGTGAAACGAAAAAAAAATCGACTTTTTGCTCGATTTTTGAAAATTTTATTTGTGTTTGAAAGCATGTGAAACGAAAAAAAAATCGACTTTTTGCTCGATTTTTGAAAATTTTATTTGTGCTTGAAAGCATGTGAAACGCGTAAAAAACGAAAAAAAATCGATTCTTCACTCGATTTTTGAAAATTTCATTTGTGTTTGAAAGCATGTGAAACGAAAAAAAAATCGACTTTTTCCTCGATTTTCGAAAATTTCATTTGTGTTTGAAAGCATGTGAAACGAAAAAAAAATCGACTTTTTGCTCGATTTTCGAAAATTTCATTTGTGTTTGAAAGCATGTGAAACGCGTAAAAAACGAAAAAAAATCGACTCTTCACTCGATTTTTGAAAATTTCATTTGTGTTTGAAAGCATGTGAAACGAAAAAAAAATCGACTTTTTGCTCGATTTTCGAAAATTTCATTTGTGTTTGAAAGCATGTGAAACGCGTAAAAAACGAAAAAAAATCGACTCTACTCGATTTTTGAAAATTTCATTTGTGTTTGAAGCATGTGAAACGAAAAAAAAATCGACTTTTTGCTCGATTTTTGAAAATTTCATTTGTGTTTGAAAGCATGTGAAACGCGTAAAAAACGAAAAAAAATCGACACTTCACTCGATTTTTAAAAATTTCATTTGTGTTTGAAAGCATGTGAAACGCGTAAAAAAACAAAAAAAATTCGACTCTTCACTCGATTTTTGCATGTGAAACGAAAAAAAATATCGACTTTTTCTCGATTTTCGAAAATTTCATTTGTGTTTGAAGCATGTGAAACGAAAAAAAAATCGACTTTTTCCTCGATTTTCGAAAATTTCATTTGTGTTTGAAAGCATGTGAAACGCGTAAAAAACGAAAAAAAATCGACTCTTCACTCGATTTTTGAAAATTTCATTTGTGTTTGAAAGCATGTGAAACGAAAAAAAAATCGACTTTTTGCTCGATTTTCGAAAATTTTATTTGTGTTTGAAAGCATGTGAAACGAAAAAAAAATCGACTTTTTGCTCGATTTTTGAAAATTTCATTTGTGTTTGAAAGCATGTGAAACGCGTAAAAAAAACAAAAAAAATTCGACTCTTCACTCGATTTTTGCATGTGAAACAAAAAAAAAATCGACTTTTTCTAGATTTTCGAAAATTTCATTTGTGTTTGAAAGCATGTGAAACGCGTAAAAAACGAAAAAAAATCGACTCTGCACTCGATTTTTGAAAATTTCATTTGTGTTTGAAAGCATGTGAAACGAAAAAAAATCGACTTTTTGCTCGATTTTCGAAAATTTCATTTGTGTTTGAAAGCATGTGAAACGCGTAAAAAACGAAAATAAATCGACTCTTCACTCGATTTTTGAAAATTTCATTTGTGCTTGATAGCATGTGAAACGCGTAAAAATCGAAAAAAAATCGACTTCACTCGATTTTTGAAAATTTTATTTGTGTTTAAAAGCATGTGAAACGAAAAAAAAATCGACTTTTTGCTCGATTTTCGAAAAAATAATTTGTGTTTAAAAGCATGTGAAACGCGTAAAAATAGAAAAAAAATCGACTTCACTCGATTTTTGAAAATTTCATTTGTGTTTGAAAGCATGTGAAACGAAAAAAAAAATCGACTTTTTGCTCGATTTTCGAAAATTTCATTTGTGTTTGAAAGCATGTGAAACGCGTAAAAAAAGAAAAAAAAATCGACTCTTCACTCGATTTTTGAAAATTTCATTTGTGTTTGAAAGCATGTGAAACGCGTAAAAAAAGAAAAAAAATCGACTCTTCACTCGATTTTTGAAAATTTCATTTGTGTTTGATAGCATGTGAAACGAAAAAAAAAATCGACTTTTTGCTCGATTTTCGAAAATTTCATTTGTGTTTGAAAGCATGTGAAACGCGTAAAAAAAGAAAAAAAATCGACTCTTCACTCGATTTTTGAAAATTTCATTTGTGTTTGAAAGCATGTGAAACGAAAAAAAAAATCGACTATTTGCTCGATTTTCGAAAATTTCATTTGTGTTTGAAAGCATGTGAAACGAAAAAAAAATCGACTTCTTGCTCGATTTTCGAAAATTTCATTTGTGATTGAAAGCATGTAAAAAACGAAAAAAAAATCGACTCGACTCGATTTTTGAAAATTTCATTTGTGTTTGAAAGCATGTGAAACGCGTAAAAATCGAAAAAAAATCGACTCTTCACTCGATTTTTGCATGTAAAACAAAAAATAAATCGACTTTTTGCTCGATTTTCGAAAATTTCATTTGTGTTTGAAAGCATGTGAAACGCGTAAAAAACGAAAAAAAATCGACTCATCACTCGATTTTTGAAAATTTCATTTGTGTTTGAAAGCATGTGAAACGCGTAAAAAACGAAAAAAAATCGAATCTTCACTCGATTTTTGAAAATTTCATTTGTGTTTGAAAGCATGTGAAACGAAAAAAAAAATCGACTATTTGCTCGATTTTCGAAAATTTCATTTGTGTTTGAAAGCATGTGAAACGAAAAAAAATCGACTTTTTGCTCGATTTTTGAAAATTTCATTTGTGTTTGAAAGCATGTGAAACGAAAAGAAAATCGACTTTTTGCTCGATTTTTGAAAATTTCATTTGTGTTTGAAAGCATGTGAAACGCGTAAAAATCGAAAAAAAATCGACTCCACTCGATTTTTGCAGTGAAACGAAAAAAAAATCGACTTTTTCTCAATTTTCGAAATTTTCATTTGTGCTTGAAAGCATGTGAAACGCGTATAAAACGAAAAAAAATCGACTCTTTACTCGATTTTTGAAAATTTCATTTGTGTTTGAAAGCATGAGAAACGAAAAAAAAATTCGACTTTTTCTCAATTTTCGAAAATTTCATTTGTGTTTGAAAGCATGTGAAACGAAAAAATAAATCGACTTTTTGCTCGATTTTCGAAAATTTCATTTGTGTTTGAAGCATGTGAAACGAAAAAAAAATTGACTTTTTGCTCGATTTTCGAAAAAATAATTTGTGTTTGAAAGCATGTGAAACGCGTAAAAATAGAAAAAAAATCGACTTCACTCGATTTTTGAAAATTTCATTTGTGTTTGAAAGCATGTGAAACGAAAAAAAAAATCGACTTTTTGCTCGATTTTCGAAAATTTCATTTGTGTTTGAAAGCATGTGAAACGCGTAAAAAAAGAAAAAAAATCGACTCTTCACTCGATTTTTGAAAATTTCATTTGTGTTTGAAAGCATGTGAAACGCGTAAAAAAAGAAAAAAAATCGACTTCACTCGATTTTTGAAAATTTCATTTGTGTTTGATAGCATGTGAGACGAAAAAAAAATCGACTTTTTGCTCGATTTTCGAAAATTTCATTTGTGTTTGAAAGCATGTGAAACGCGTAAAAATAGAAAAAAAATCGACTTCACTCGATTTTTGAAAATTTCATTTGTGTTTGAAAGCATGTGAAACGAAAAAAAAAATCGATTTTTTGCTCGATTTTCGAAAAATTCATTTGTGTTTGAAAGCATGTGAAACGCGTAAAAAAAGAAAAAAAATCGACTCTTCACTCGATTTTTGAAAATTTCATTTGTGTTTGAAAGCATGTGAAACGCGTAAAAAAAGAAAAAAAATCGACTCTTCACTCGATTTTTGAAAATTTCATTTGTGTTTGATAGCATGTGAAACGAAAAAAAAATCGACTTTTTGCTCGATTTTCGAAAATTTCATTTGTGATTGAAAGCATGTGAAACGCGTAAAAAACGAAAAAAAAAAATCGACTTCACTTGATTTTTGCATGTGAAACGAAAAAAAAATCGACTTTTTCTCGATTTTCGAAAATTTCATTTGTGTTTGAAAGCATGTGAAACGCGTAAAAAACGAATAAAAATCGACACTTCACTCGATTTTTAAAAATTTCATTTGTGTTTGAAAGCATGTGAAACGCGTAAAAAAACAAAAAAAAATCGACTCTTCACTCGATTTTTGCATGTGAAACGAAAAAAAAATCGACTTTTTGCTCGATTTTCGAAAATTTCATTTGTGTTTGAAAGCATGTGAAACGCGTAAAAAACGAAAAAAAATCGACTCTTCACTCGATTTTTGCATGTGAAACGAAAAAAAAAAATCGACTTTTTCTCGATTTTCGAAAATTTCATTTGTGTTTGAAAGCATGTGAAACGAAAAAAAAATCGACTTTTTGCTCGATTTTCGAAAATTTCATTTGTGTTTGAAAGCATGTGAAACGCGTAAAAAACGAAAAAAAATCGACTCTTCACTCGATTTTTACATGTGAAACGAAAAAAAAATCGACCTTTTCTCGATTTTCGAAAATTTCATTTGTGTTTGAAAGCATGTGAAACGAAAAAAAAATCGACTATTTGCTCGACTTTTGAAAATTTCATTTGTGTTTGAAAGCATGTGAAACGAAAAAAAAATCGACTTTTTGCTCGATTTTCGAAAATTTCATTTGTGTTTGAAAGCATGTGAAACGAAAAAAAAATCGACTTTTTGCTCGATTTTCGAAAATTTCATTTGTGTTTGAAAGCATGTGAAACGCGTAAAAAACGAAAAAAATTCGACTCTTCACTCGATTTTTGCATGTGAAACGAAAAAAAAAATCGACTTTTTCTCGATTTTCGAAAATTTCATTTGTGTTTGAAAGCATGTGAAACGAAAAAAAAATCGACTTTTTGCTCGATTTTCGAAAATTTCATTTGTGTTTGAAAGCATGTGAAACGCGTGAAAAACGAAAAAAAATCGACTCTTCACTCGATTTTTGAAAATTTCAATTGTGTTTGAAAGCATGTGAAACGCGTAAAAAACGAAAAAAAATCGAATCTTCACTCGATTTTTGAAAATTTCATTTGTGTTTGAAAGCATGTGAAACGAAAAAAAAAATCGACTATTTGCTCGATTTTCGAAAATTTCATTTGTGTTTGAAAGCATGTGAAACGAAAAAAAAATCGACTTTTTGCTCGATTTTTGAAAATTTCATTTGTGTTTGAAAGCATGTGAAACGAAAAAAAAATCGACTTTTTGCTCGATTTTCGAAAATTTCATTAGTGTTTTGTTTGAAAGCATGTGAAACGCGTAAAAAACGAAAAAAAATCGACACTTCACTCGATTTTTAAAAATTTCATTTGTGTTTGAAAGCATGTGAAACGCGTAAAAAACAAAAAAATTCGACTCTTCACTCGATTTTTGCATGTGAAACCGAAAAAAAAAATCGACTATTTGCTCGATTTTCGAAAATTTCATTGTGTTTGGGAAAGCATGTGAAACGAAAAAAAATCGACTTTTTGCTCGATTTTTGAAAATTTCATTTGTGTTTTGAAAGCATGTGAAACGAAAAAAAAATCGACTTTTTCTCGATTTTCGAAAATTTCATTTGTGTTTGAAAGCATGTGAAACGCGTAAAAAACGAAAAAAAATCGACTCTTCACTCGATTTTTGCATGTGAAACGAAAAAAAATCGACTTTTTCTCGATTTTCGAAAATTTCATTTGTGTTTGAAAGCATGTGAAACGAAAAAAAAATCGACTTTTTGCTCGATTTCGAAAATTTCATTTGTGTTTGAAAGCATGTGAAACGCGTAAAAAACGAAAAAAAATCGACTCTTCACTCGATTTTACATGTGAAACGAAAAAAAAATCGACCTTTTCTCGATTTTCGAAAATTTCATTTGTGTTTGAATGCATGTGAAACGAAAAAAAAATCGACTATTTGCTCGACTTTTGAAAATTTCATTTGTGTTTGAAAGCATGTGAAACGAAAAAAAAATCGACTTTTTGCTCGATTTTCGAAAATTTCATTTGTGCTTGAAAGCATGTGAAACGAAAAAAAAATCGACTTTTTCTCGATTTTCGAAAATTTCATTTGTGTTTGAAAGCATGTGAAACAAAAAAAAAATCGATTTTTGCTCGATTTTTGAACATTTCATTTGTGTTTGAAAGCATGTGAAACGCGTAAAAAACGAAAAAAAAATCGATTTACTTGATTTTTGCATGTGAAACGAAAAAAAAAATCGACTTTTTCTCGATTTTCGAAAATTTCATTTGTGTTTGAAAGCATGTGAAACGCGTAAAAAACGAAAAAAAATCGACTCTGCACTCGATTTTTGAAAATTTCTTTTGTGTTTGAAAGCATGTGAAACGAAAAAAAAATCGACTTTTTGCTCGATTTTCGAAAATTTCATTTGTGTTTGAAAGCATGTGAAACGCGTAAAAAACGAAAAAAAAATCGACTCTTCACTCGATTTTTGAAAATTTCATTTGTGCTTGATAGCATGTGAAACGCGGTAAAAATCGACTTCAATCGGATTTTGAAAATTTTATTTGTGTTTAAAAGCATGTGAAACGAAAAAAAAACGACTTTTTGCTCGATTTTCGAAAAAATAATTTGTGTTTGAAAGCATGTGAAACGCGTAAAAATAGAAAAAAAATCGACTTCACTCGATTTTTGAAAATTTCATTTGTGTTTGAAAGCAGTGAAACGAAAAAAAAAATCGACTTTTTGCTCGATTTTCGAAAATTTCATTTGTGTTTGAAAGCATGTGAAACGCGTAAAAAAAGAAAAAAAATCGACTCTTCACTCGATTTTTGAAAATTTCATTTGTGTTTGAAAGCATGTGAAACGAAAAAAAAAATCGACTATTTGCTCGATTTTCGAAAATTTCATTTGTGTTTGAAAGCATGTGAAACGAAAAAAAAAATCGACTATTTGCTCGATTTTCGAAAATTTCATTTGTGTTTGAAAGCATGTGAAACGAAAAAAAAAATCGACTTTTTGCTCGATTTTCGAAAATTTCATTTGTGTTTGAAAGCATGTGAAACGCGTAAAAAACGAAAAAAAATTGACACTTCACTCGATTTTCGAAAATTTCATTTGTGTTTGAATGCATGTGAAACGCGTAAAAAACGAAAAAAAATCGACTCTTCACTCGATTTTTTGAAAATTTCATTTGTGTTTGAAAGCATGTGAAACGAAAAAAAAATCGACTTTTTAATCGATTTTCGAAAAATTTCATTTTTTGTTTGAAAGCATGTGAAACGAAAAAAAAATCGACTATTTGCTCGATTTTTGAACATTTCATTTGTGCATGTGAAACGCGTAAAAAACGAAAAAAAAAAATCGACTTCACTTGATTTTTGCATGTGAAACGAAAAACAAATCGATTTTTCTCGATTTTCGAAAATTTTATTTGTGTTTGAAAGCATGTGAAACGCGTAAAAAACGAAAAAAATCGACTCTGCACTCGATTTTGAAAATTTCATTTGTGTTTGAAAGCATGTGAAACGAAAAAAAAATCGACTTTTTGCTCGATTTTTCGAAAATTTCATTTGTGTTTGAAAGCATGTGAAACGCGTAAAAAACGAAAAAAAATCGACTCTTCACTCGATTTTTTGAAAATTTCATTTGTGCTTGATAGCATGTGAAACGCGTAAAAATCGAAAAAAATCGACTTCACTCGATTTTTGAAAATTTTATTTTGTGTTTAAAGCATGTGAAACGAAAAAAAAAACGACTTTTTGCTCGATTTTCGAAAAAATAATTTGTGTTTGAAAGCATGTGAAACGCGTAAAAATAGAAAAAAAATCGACTTCACTCGATTTTTGAAAATTTCATTTGTGTTTGAAAGCATGTGAAACGAAAAAAAAATCGACTTTTTGCTCGATTTTCGAAAATTTCATTTGTGTTTGAAAGCATGTGAAACGCGTAAAAAAAGAAAAAAATCGACTCTTCACTCGATTTTTGAAAATTTCATTTGTGTTTGAAAGCATGTGAAACGCGTAAAAAAAGAAAAAAAATCGACTCTTCACTCGATTTTTGAAAATTTCATTTGTGTTTGAAAGCATGTGAAACGAAAAAAAAAAATCGACTATTTGCTCGATTTTCGAAAATTTCATTTGTGTTTGAAAGCATGTGAAACGCGTAAAAAACGAAAAAAAATCGACTCTGCACTCGATTTTTGAAAATTTCATTTGTGTTTGAAAGCATGTGAAACGAAAAAAAATCGACTTTTTGCTCGATTTTCGAAAATTTCATTTGTGTTTGAAAGCATGTGAAACGCGTAAAAAACGAAAAAAAAATCGACTCTTCACTCGATTTTTGAAAATTTCATTTTGTGCTTGATAGCATGTGAAACGCGTAAAAATCGAAAAAAAATCGACTTCACTCGATTTTTGAAAATTTTATTTGTGTTTAAAAGCATGTGAAACGAAAAAAAAAACGACTTTTTGCTCGATTTTCGAAAAAATAATTTGTGTTTGAAAGCATGTGAAACGCGTAAAATAGAAAAAAAATCGACTTCACTCGATTTTTGAAAATTTCATTTGTGTTTGAAAGCATGTGAAACGAAAAAAAAATCGACTTTTTGCTCGATTTTCGAAAATTTCATTTGTGTTTGAAAGCATGTGAAACGCGTAAAAAAAGAAAAAAATCGACTCTTCACTCGATTTTTGAAAATTTCATTTGTGTTTGAAAGCATGTGAAACGCGTAAAAAAAGAAAAAAAATCGACTCTTCACTCGATTTTTGAAAATTTCATTTGTGTTTGAAAGCATGTGAAACGAAAAAAAAAATCGATTATTTGCTCGATTTTCGAAATTTCATTTGTGTTTGAAAGCATGTGAAACGAAAAAAAAAATCGACTATTTGCTCGATTTTCGAAAATTTCATTTGTGTTTGAAAGCATGTGAAACGAAAAAAAAAATCGACTTTTTGCTCGATTTTCGAAAATTTCATTTGTGTTTGAAAGCAAGCATGTGAAACGCGTAAAAAACGAAAAAAAATTGACACTTCACTCGATTTTCGAAAATTTCATTTGTGTTTGAATGCATGTGAAACGCGTAAAAAACGAAAAAAAATCGACTCTTCACTCGATTTTTGAAAATTTCATTTGTGTTTGAAAGCATGTGAAACGAAAACAAAATCGACTATTTGCTCGATTTTCGAAAATTTCATTTGTGTTTGAAAGCATGTGAAACGAAAAAAAAATCGACTTTTTGCTCGATTTTCGAAAATTTCATTTGTGTTTGAAAGCATGTGAAACGCGTAAAAAACGAAAAAAAATTGACACCACTCGATTTTCGAAAATTTCATTTGTGTTTGAATACATGTGAAACGCGTAAAAAACGAAAAAAAATCGACTCTTCACTCGATTTTTGAAAATTTCATTTGTGTTTGAAAGCATGTGAAACGAAAAAAAAATCGACTTTTTCTCGATTTTCGAAAATTTCATTTGTGTTTGAAAGCATGTGAAACGAAAAAGAAATCGACTTTTTGCTCGATTTTCGAAAATTTCATTTGTGTTTGAAAGCATGTGAAACGCGTAAAAAACGAAAAAAATTCGACTCTTCACTCGATTTTTGCATGTGAAACGAAAAAAAAGACTTTTTCTCGATTTTCGAAATTTTCATTTGTGTTTGAATGCATGTGAAACGCGTAAAAAACGAAAAAAAATCTAAACTTCACTCGATTTTTGAAAGTTTCATTTGTGTTTGAAAGCATGTGAAACGAAAAAAAAAATCGACTATTTGCTCGATTTTCGAAAATTTCATTTGTGTTTGAAAGCATGTGAAACGAAAAAAAATCGACTTTTTGCTCGATTTTTGAAAATTTCATTTGTGTTTGAAAGCATGTGAAACGAAAAAAAAATCGACTTTTTGCTCGATTTTCAAAAATTTCATTTGTGTTTGAAAGCATGTGAAACGCGTAAAAATCGAAAAAAAAATCGACTCCACTCGATTTTTGCAGTGAAACGAAAAAAATATCGACTTTTTCTCAATTTTTCGAAATTTTCATTTGTGCTTGAAAGCATGTGAAACGCGTATAAAACGAAAAAAAATCGACTCTTTACTCGATTTTTGAAAATTTCATTTGTGTTCATGTGAAACGAAAAAAAAATTCGACTTTTTCTCAATTTTCGAAAATTTCATTTGTGTTTGAAAGCATGTGAAACGAAAAAAAAATCGACTTTTTGCTCGATTTTCGAAAATTTCATTTGTGCTTGAAAGCATGTGAAACGCGTAAAAAACGAAAAAAAATCGACTCCACTCGATTTTCAAAAATTTCATTTGTGATTGAAAGCATGTAAAAAACGAAAAAAAATCGACTCTACTCGATTTTTGAAAATTTCATTTGTGTTTGAAAGCATGTGAAACGCGTAAAAAACAAAAAAAAAATTGACTCTTTACTTGATTTTTGCATGTGAAACGAAAAAAAAATCGACTATTTGCTCGATTTTTGAACATTTCATTTGTGTTTGAAAGCATGTGAAACGCGTAAAAAACGAAAAAAAAAATCGACTTCACTTGATTTTTGCATGTGAAACGAAAAAAAAATCGACTTTTTCTCGATTTTCGAAAATTTCATTTGTGTTTGAAAGCATGTGAAACGCGTAAAAAACGAAAAAAAATCGACTCTGCACTCGATTTTTGAAAATTTTATTTGTGTTTGAAAGCATGTGAAACGAAAAAAAAATCGACTTTTTGCTCGATTTTCGAAAATTTCATTTGTGTTTGAAAGCATGTGAAACGCGTAAAAAACGAAAAAAAATCGACTCTTCACTCGATTTTTGAAATATTCATTTGTGCTTGATAGCATGTGAAACGCGTAAAAATCGAAAAAAAATCGACTTCACTCGATTTTTGAAAATTTTAGTTGTGTTTAAAAGCATGTGAAACGAAAAAAAAATCGACTTTTTGCTCGATTTTCGAAAAAATAATTTTTGTTTGAAAGCATGTGAAACGCGTAAAAATAGAAAAAAAATCGACTTCACTCGATTTTTGAAAATTTCATTTGTGTTTGAAAGCATGTGAAACGAAAAAAAAAATCGACTATTTGCTCGATTTTCGAAAAATTCATTTGTGTTTGAAAGCATGTGAAACGAAAAAAAAAATCGACTATTTGCTCGATTTTCGAAAATTTCATTTGTGTTTGAAAGCATGTGAAACGAAAAAAAAAATCGACTTTTTGCTCGATTTTCGAAAATTTCATTTGTGTTTGAAAGCATGTGAAACGCGTAAAAAACGAAAAAAAATTGACACTTCACTCGATTTTCGAAAATTTCATTTGTGTTTGAATGCATGTGAAACGCGTAAAAAACGAAAAAAAATCGACTCTTTACTCGATTTTTGAAAATTTCATTTGTGTTTGAAAGCATGTGAAACGAAAAAAAAAATCGACTTTTTAATCGATTTTCGAAAATTTCATTTTTGTTTGAAAGCATGTGAAACGAAAAAAAAATCGACTATTTGCTCGATTTTTGAACATTTCATTTGTGCATGTGAAACGCGTAAAAAACGAAAAAAAAAATCGACTTCACTTGATTTTTGCATGTGAAACGAAAAAAAAAATCGACTTTTTCTCGATTTTCGAAAATTTCATTTGTGTTTGAAAGCATGTGAAACGCGTAAAAAACGAAAAAAAATCGACTCTGCACTCGATTTTTGAAAATTTCATTTGTGTTTGAAAGCATGTGAAACGCGTAAAAAACGAAAAAAAATCGACTCTTCACTCGATTTTTGAAATATTCATTTGTGCTTGATAGCATGTGAAACGCGTAAAAATCGAAAAAAAATCGACTTCACTCGATTTTTGAAAATTTTAGTTGTGTTTAAAAGCATGTAAAACGAAAAAAAAATCGACTTTTTGCTCGATTTTCGAAAAAATAATTTTTGTTTGAAAGCATGTGAAACGCGTAAAAATAGAAAAAAAATCGACTTCACTCGATTTTTGAAAATTTCATTTGTGTTTGAAAGCATGTGAAACGAAAAAAAAAATCGACTTTTTGCTCGATTTTCGAAAATTTCATTTGTGTTTGAAAGCATGTGAAACGCGTAAAAAAAGAAAAAAAATCGACTCTTCACTCGATTTTTGAGAATTTCATTTGTGTTTGAAAGCATGTGAAACGCGTAAAAAAAGAAAAAAAATCGACTCTTCACTCGATTTTTGAAAATTTCATTTGTGTTTGATAGCATGTGAAACAAAAAAAAAATCGACTTTTTGCTCGATTTTCGAAAATTTCATTTGTGTTTAAAAGCATGTGAAACGCGTAAAAAACGAAAAAAAAAATTGACACTTCACTCGATTTTCGAAAATTTCATTTGTGTTTGAATGCATGTGAAACGCGTCAAAAACGAAAAAAAATCGACTTCACTCGATTTTTGAAAATTTTATTTGTGTTTAAAAGCATGTGAAACGAAAAAAAAAACGACTTTTTGCTCGATTTTCGAAAAAATAATTTGTGTTTGAAAGCATGTGAAACGCGTAAAAATAGAAAAAAAATCGACTTCACTCGATTTTTGAAAATTTCATTTGTGTTTGAAAGCATGTGAAACGAAAAAAAAAATCGACTATTTGCTCGATTTTCGAAAAATTCATTTGTGTTTGAAAGCATGTGAAACGAAAAAAAAAATCGACTATTTGCTCGATTTTCGAAAATTTCATTTGTGTTTGAAAGCATGTGAAACGAAAAAAAAAATCGACTTTTTGCTCGATTTTCGAAAATTTCATTTGTGTTTGAAAGCATGTGAAACGCGTAAAAAACGAAAAAAAATTGACACTTCACTCGATTTTCGAAAATTTCATTTGTGTTTGAATGCATGTGAAACGCGTAAAAAACGAAAAAAAATCGACTCTTTACTCGATTTTTGAAAATTTCATTTGTGTTTGAAAGCATGTGAAACGAAAAAAAAAATCGACTTTTTAATCGATTTTCGAAAATTTCATTTTTGTTTGAAAGCATGTGAAACGAAAAAAAAATCGACTATTTGCTCGATTTTTGAACATTTCATTTGTGCATGTGAAACGCGTAAAAAACGAAAAAAAAAATCGACTTCACTTGATTTTTGCATGTGAAACGAAAAAAAATTCGACTTTTTCTCGATTTTCGAAAATTTCATTTGTGTTTGAAAGCATGTGAAACGCGTAAAAAACGAAAAAAAATCGACTCTGCACTCGATTTTTGAAAATTTCATTTGTGTTTGAAAGCATGTGAAACGAAAAAAAAAATCGACTTTTTGCTCGATTTTCGAAAATTTCATTTGTGTTTGAAAGCATGTGAAACGCGTAAAAAACGAAAAAAAATCGACTCTTCACTCGATTTTTGAAAATTTCATTTGTGCTTGATAGCATGTGAAACGCGTAAAAATCGAAAAAAAATCGACTTCACTCGATTTTTGAAAATTTTATTTGTGTTTAAAAGCATGTGAAACGAAAAAAAAAACGACTTTTTGCTCGATTTTCGAAAAAATAATTTGTGTTTGAAAGCATGTGAAACGCGTAAAAATAGAAAAAAAATCGACTTCACTCGATTTTTGAAAATTTCATTTGTGTTTGAAAGCATGTGAAACGAAAAAAAAAATCGACTTTTTGCTCGATTTTCGAAAATTTCATTTGTGTTTGAAAGCATGTGAAACGCGTAAAAAAAGAAAAAAAATCGACTCTTCACTCGATTTTTGAAAATTTCATTTGTGTTTGAAAGCATGTGAAACGCGTAAAAAAAGAAAAAAAATCGACTCTTCACTCGATTTTTGAAAATTTCATTTGTGTTTGAAAGCATGTGAAACGAAAAAAAAAATCGACTATTTGCTCGATTTTCGAAAATTTCATTTGTGTTTGAAAGCATGTGAAACGAAAAAAAAAATCGACTATTTGCTCGATTTTCGAAAATTTCATTTGTGTTTGAAAGCATGTGAAACGAAAAAAAAAATCGACTTTTTGCTCGATTTTCGAAAATTTCATTTGTGTTTGAAAGCATGTGAAACGCGTAAAAAACGAAAAAAAATTGACACTTCACTCGATTTTCGAAAATTTCATTTGTGTTTGAATGCATGTGAAACGCGTAAAAAACGAAAAAAAATCGACTCTTCACTCGATTTTTGAAAATTTCATTTGTGTTTGAAAGCATGTGAAACGAAAAAAAAAATCGACTTTTTGCTCGATTTTCGAAAATTTCATTTGTGTTTGAAAGCATGTGAAACGCGTAAAAAACGAAAAAAAATCGACTCTGCACTCGATTTTTGAAAATTTCATTTGTGTTTGAAAGCATGTGAAACGAAAAAAAAAATCGACTTTTTGCTCGATTTTCGAAAATTTCATTTGTGTTTGAAAGCATGTGAAACGCGTAAAAAACGAAAAAAAATCGACTCTTCACTCGATTTTTGAAAATTTCATTTGTGCTTGATAGCATGTGAAACGCGTAAAAATCGAAAAAAAATCGACTTCACTCGATTTTTGAAAATTTTATTTGTGTTTAAAAGCATGTGAAACGAAAAAAAAAACGACTTTTTGCTCGATTTTCGAAAAAATAATTTGTGTTTGAAAGCATGTGAAACGCGTAAAAATAGAAAAAAAATCGACTTCACTCGATTTTTGAAAATTTCATTTGTGTTTGAAAGCATGTGAAACGAAAAAAAAAATCGACTTTTTGCTCGATTTTCGAAAATTTCATTTGTGTTTGAAAGCATGTGAAACGCGTAAAAAAAGAAAAAAAATCGACTCTTCACTCGATTTTTGAAAATTTCATTTGTGTTTGAAAGCATGTGAAACGCGTAAAAAAAGAAAAAAAATCGACTCTTCACTCGATTTTTGAAAATTTCATTTGTGTTTGAAAGCATGTGAAACGAAAAAAAAAATCGACTATTTGCTCGATTTTCGAAAATTTCATTTGTGTTTGAAAGCATGTGAAACGAAAAAAAAAATCGACTATTTGCTCGATTTTCGAAAATTTCATTTGTGTTTGAAAGCATGTGAAACGAAAAAAAAAATCGACTTTTTGCTCGATTTTCGAAAATTTCATTTGTGTTTGAAAGCATGTGAAACGCGTAAAAAACGAAAAAAAATTGACACTTCACTCGATTTTCGAAAATTTCATTTGTGTTTGAATGCATGTGAAACGCGTAAAAAACGAAAAAAAATCGACTCTTCACTCGATTTTTGAAAATTTCATTTGTGTTTGAAAGCATGTGAAACGAAAAAAAAAATCGACTTTTTGCTCGATTTTCGAAAATTTCATTTGTGTTTGAAAGCATGTGAAACGCGTAAAAAACGAAAAAAAATTGACACTTCACTCGATTTTCGAAAATTTCATTTGTGTTTGAATGCATGTGAAACGCGTAAAAAACGAAAAAAAATCGACTCTTCACTCGATTTTTGAAAATTTCATTTGTGTTTGAAAGCATGTGAAACGAAAAAAAAAATCGACTTTTTGCTCGATTTTCGAAAATTTTATTTGTGTTTGAAAGCATGTGAAACGCGTAAAAACGAAAAAAAATTGACACCACTCGATTTTCGAAAATTTCATTTGTGTTTGAATGCATGTGAAACGCGTAAAAAACGAAAAAAAATCGACTCTTCACTCGATTTTTGAAAATTTCATTTGTGTTTGAAAGCATGTGAAACGAAAAAAAAATCGACTTTTTCTCGATTTTCGAAAATTTCATTTGTGTTTGAAAGCATGTGAAACGAAAAAGAAATCGACTTTTTGCTCGAGTTTCGAAAATTTCATTTGTGTTTGAAAGCATGTGAAACGCGTAAAAAACGAAAAAAACCGACACTTCACTCGATTTTTAAAAATTTCATTTGTGTTTGAAAGCATGTGAAACGCGTAAAAAACGAAAAAAATTCGACTCTTCACTCGATTTTTGCATGTGAAACGAAAAATAAAGACTTTTTCTCGATTTTCGAAAATTTCCTTTGTGTTTGAAAGCATGTGAAACAAAAAAAAAATCGACTTTTTGCTCGATTTTCGAAAATTTCATTTGTGTTTGAAAGCATGTGAAACGCGTAAAAAACGAAAAAAAATCTAAACTTCACTCGATTTTTGAAAATTTCATTTGTGTTTGAAAGCATGTGAAACGAAAAAAAAATCGACTATTTGCTCGATTTTCGAAAATTTCATTTGTGTTTGAAAGCATGTGAAACGAAAAAAAATCGACTTTTTGCTCGATTTTTGAAAATTTCATTTGTGTTTGAAAGCATGTGAAACGAAAAAAAAATCGACTTTTTGCTCGATTTTCGAAAATTTCATTTGTGCTTGAAAGCATGTGAAACGCGTATAAAACGAAAAAAAATCGACTCTTTACTCGATTTTTGAAAATTTCATTTGTGTTCATGTGAAACGAAAAAAAAATTCGACTTTTTCTCAATTTTCGAAAATTTCATTTGTGTTTGAAAGCATGTGAAACGAAAAAAAAATCGACTTTTTGCTTGATTTTAGAAAATTTCATTTGTGCTTGAAAGCATGTGAAACGCGTAAAAAACGAAAAAAACCGACACTTCACTCGATTTTTAAAAATTTCATTTGTGTTTGAAAGCATGTGAAACGCGTAAAAAACGAAAAAAATTCGACTCTTCACTCGATTTTTGCATGTGAAACGAAAAAAAAAAGACTTTTTCTCGATTTTCGAAAATTTCCTTTGTGTTTGAAAGCATGTGAAACAAAAAAAAAATCGACTTTTTGCTCGATTTTCGAAAATTTCATTTGTGTTTGAAAGCATGTGAAACGCGTAAAAAACGAAAAAAAATCTAAACTTCACTCGATTTTTGAAAATTTCATTTGTGTTTGAAAGCATGTGAAACGAAAAAAAAAATCGACTATTTGCTCGATTTTCGAAAATTTCATTTGTGTTTGAAAGCATGTGAAACGAAAAAAAATCGACTTTTTGCTCGATTTTTGAAAATTTCATTTGTGTTTGGAAGCATGTGAAACGAAAAAAAAATCGACTTTTTGCTCGATTTTCGAAAATTTCATTTGTGCTTGAAAGCATGTGAAACGCGTATAAAACGAAAAAAAATCGACTCTTTACTCGATTTTTGAAAATTTCATTTGTGTTCATGTGAAACGAAAAAAAAATTCGACTTTTTCTCAATTTTCGAAAATTTCATTTGTGTTTGAAAGCATGTGAAACGAAAAAAAAATCGACTTTTTGCTCGATTTTAGAAAATTTCATATGTGCTTGAAAGCATGTGAAACGCGTAAAAAACGAAAAAAAATCGACTCCACTCGATTTTCAAAAATTTCATTTGTGATTGAAAGCATGTGAAACGCGTAAAAAACAAAAAAAAAATTGACTCTTTACTTGATTTTTGCATGTGAAACGAAAAAAAAATCGACTATTTGCTCGATTTTTGAACATTTCATTTGTGTTTGAAAGCATGTGAAACGCGTAAAAAACGAAAAAAAAAATCGACTTCACTTGATTTTTGCATGTGAAACGAAAAAAAAATCGACTTTTTCTCGATTTTCGAAAATTTCATTTGTGTTTGAAAGCATGTGAAACGCGTAAAAAACGAAAAAAAATCGACTCTGCACTCGATTTTTGAAAATTTCATTTGTGTTTGAAAGCATGTGAAACGAAAAAAAAATCGACTTTTTGCTCGATTTTCGAAAATTTCATTTGTGTTTGAAAGCATGTGAAACGCGTAAAAAACGAAAAAAAATCGACTCTTCACTCGATTTTTGAAAATTTCATTTGTGCTTGATAGCATGTGAAACGCGTAAAAATCGAAAAAAAATCGACTTCACTCGATTTTTAAAAATTTTAGTTGTGTTTAAAAGCATGTGAAACGAAAAAAAAATCGACTTTTTGCTCGATTTTCAAAAAAATAATTTTTGTTTGAAAGCATGTGAAACGCGTAAAAATAGAAAAAAAATCGACTTCACTCGATTTTTGAAAACTTCATTTGTGTTTGAAAGCATGTGAAACGAAAAAAAAAATCGACTTTTTGCTCGATTTTCGAAAATTTCATTTGTGTTTGAAAGCATGTGAAACGCGTAAAAAAAGAAAAAAAATCGACTCTTCACTCGATTTTTGAAAATTTCATTTGTGTTTGAAAGCATGTGAAACGCGTAAAAATAGAAAAAAAATCGACTCTTCACTCGATTTTTGAAAATTTCATTTGTGCTTGAAAGCATGTGAAACGCGTATAAAACGAAAAAAAATCGACTCTTTACTCGATTTTTGAAAATTTCATTTGTGTTCATGTGAAACGAAAAAAAAATTCGACTTTTTCTCAATTTTCGAAAATTTCATTTGTGTTTGAAAGCATGTGAAACGAAAAAAAAATCGACTTTTTGCTCGATTTTCGAAAATTTCATTTGTGCTTGAAAGCATGTGAAACGCGTAAAAAACGAAAAAAAATCGACTCCACTCGATTTTCAAAAATTTCATTTGTGATTGAAAGCATGTAAAAAACGAAAAAAAATCGACTCTACTCGATTTTTGAAAATTTCATTTGTGTTTGAAAGCATGTGAAACGCGTAAAAAACAAAAAAAAAATTGACTCTTTACTTGATTTTTGCATGTGAAACGAAAAAAAAATCGACTATTTGCTCGATTTTTGAACATTTCATTTGTGTTTGAAAGCATGTGAAACGCGTAAAAAACGAAAAAAAAAATCGACTTCACTTGATTTTTGCATGTGAAACGAAAAAAAAATCGACTTTTTCTCGATTTTCGAAAATTTCATTTGTGTTTGAAAGCATGTGAAACGCGTAAAAAACGAAAAAAAATCGACTCTGCACTCGATTTTTGAAAATTTCATTTGTGTTTGAAAGCATGTGAAACGAAAAAAAAATCGACTTTTTGCTCGATTTTCGAAAATTTCATTTGTGTTTAAAAGCATGTGAAACGCGTAAAAAACGAAAAAAAATCGACTCTTCACTCGATTTTTGAAATATTCATTTGTGCTTGATAGCATGTGAAACGCGTAAAAATCGAAAAAAAATCGACTTCACTCGATTTTTGAAAATTTTAGTTGTGTTTAAAAGCATGTGAAACGAAAAAAAAATCGACTTTTTGCTCGATTTTCGAAAAAATAATTTTTGTTTGAAAGCATGTGAAACGCGTAAAAATAGAAAAAAAAATCGACTTCACTCGATTTTTGAAAATTTCATTTGTGTTTGAAAGCATGTGAAACGAAAAAAAAAATCGACTTTTTGCTCGATTTTCGAAAATTTCATTTGTGTTTGAAAGCATGTGAAACGCGTAAAAAAAGAAAAAAAATCGACTCTTCACTCGATTTTTGAAAATTTCATTTGTGTTTGATAGCATGTGAAACAAAAAAAAAATCGACTTTTTGCTCGATTTTCGAAAATTTCATTTGTGTTTAAAAGCATGTGAAACGCGTAAAAAACGAAAAAAAAAATTGACACTTCACTCGATTTTCGAAAATTTCATTTGTGTTTGAATGCATGTGAAACGCGTAAAAAACGAAAAAAAATCGACTTCACTCGATTTTTGAAAATTTTATTTGTGTTTAAAAGCATGTGAAACGAAAAAAAAAACGACTTTTTGCTCGATTTTCGAAAAAATAATTTGTGTTTGAAAGCATGTGAAACGCGTAAAAATAGAAAAAAAATCGACTTCACTCGATTTTTGAAAATTTCATTTGTGTTTGAAAGCATGTGAAACGAAAAAAAAAATCGACTATTTGCTCGATTTTCGAAAAATTCATTTGTGTTTGAAAGCATGTGAAACGAAAAAAAAAATCGACTATTTGCTCGATTTTCGAAAATTTCATTTGTGTTTGAAAGCATGTGAAACGAAAAAAAAAATCGACTTTTTGCTCGATTTTCGAAAATTTCATTTGTGTTTGAAAGCATGTGAAACGCGTAAAAAACGAAAAAAAATTGACACTTCACTCGATTTTCGAAAATTTCATTTGTGTTTGAATGCATGTGAAACGCGTAAAAAACGAAAAAAAATCGACTCTTTACTCGATTTTTGAAAATTTCATTTGTGTTTGAAAGCATGTGAAACGAAAAAAAAAATCGACTTTTTAATCGATTTTCGAAAATTTCATTTTTGTTTGAAAGCATGTGAAACGAAAAAAAAATCGACTATTTGCTCGATTTTTGAACATTTCATTTGTGCATGTGAAACGCGTAAAAAACGAAAAAAAAAATCGACTTCACTTGATTTTTGCATGTGAAACGAAAAAAAAAACGACTTTTTCACGATTTTCGAAAATTTCATTTGTGTTTGAAAGCATGTGAAACGCGTAAAAAACGAAAAAAAATCGACTCTGCACTCGATTTTTGAAAATTTCATTTGTGTTTGAAAGCATGTGAAACGAAAAAAAAATCGACTTTTTGCTCGATTTTCGAAAATTTTATTTGTGTTTGAAAGCATGTGAAACGCGTAAAAAACGAAAAAAAATCGACTCTTCACTCGATTTTTGAAAATTTCATTTGTGCTTGATAGCATGTGAAACGCGTAAAAATCGAAAAAAAATCGACTTCACTCGATTTTTGAAAATTTTATTTGTGTTTAAAAGCATGTGAAACGAAAAAAAAAACGACTTTTTGCTCGATTTTCGAAAAAATAATTTGTGTTTGAAAGCATGTGAAACGCGTAAAAATAGAAAAAAAATCGACTTCACTCGATTTTTGAAAATTTCATTTGTGTTTGAAAGCATGTGAAACGAAAAAAAAAATCGACTTTTTGCTCGATTTTCGAAAATTTCATTTGTGTTTGAAAGCATGTGAAACGCGTAAAAAAAGAAAAAAAATCGACTCTTCACTCGATTTTTGAAAATTTCATTTGTGTTTGAAAGCATGTGAAACGCGTAAAAAAAGAAAAAAAATCGACTCTTCACTCGATTTTTGAAAATTTCATTTGTGTTTGAAAGCATGTGAAACGAAAAAAAAAATCGACTATTTGCTCGATTTTCGAAAATTTTATTTGTGTTTGAAAGCATGTGAAACGCGTAAAAAACGAAAAAAAAATCGACTCTGCACTCGATTTTTGAAAATTTCATTTGTGTTTGAAAGCATGTGAAACGAAAAAAAAATCGACTTTTTGCTCGATTTTCGAAAATTTCATTTGTGTTTGAAAGCATGTGAAACGCGTAAAAAACGAAAAAAAATCGACTCTTCACTCGATTTTTGAAAATTTCATTTGTGCTTGATAGCAAGTGAAACGCGTAAAAATCGAAAAAAAATCGACTTCACTCGATTTTTGAAAATTTTATTTGTGTTTAAAAGCATGTGAAACGAAAAAAAAATCGACTATTTGCTCGATTTTCGAAAAAATAATTTGTGTTTGAAAGCATGTGAAACGCGTAAAAATAGAAAAAAAATCGACTTCACTCGATTTTTGAAAATTTCATTTGTGTTTGAAAGCATGTGAAACGCGTAAAAAACGAAAAAAATTCGACTCTTCACTCGATTTTTGCATGTGAAACGAAAAAAAAAGACTTTTTTCGATTTTCGAAAATTTCCTTTGTGTTTGAAAGCATGTGAAACAAAAAAAAAATCGACTTTTTGCTCGATTTTCGAAAATTTCATTTGTGTTTGAAAGCATGTGAAACGCGTAAAAAACGAAAAAAAATCTAAACTTCACTCGATTTTTGAAAATTTCATTTGTGTTTGAAAGCATGTGAAACGAAAAAAAAATCGACTATTTGCTCGATTTTCGAAAATTTCATTTGTGTTTGAAAGCATGTGAAACGAAAAAAAATCGACTTTTTGCTCGATTTTTGAAAATTTCATTTGTGTTTGAAAGCATGTGAAACGAAAAAAAAATCGACTTTTTGCTCGATTTTCGAAAATTTCATTTGTGCTTGAAAGCATGTGAAACGCGTATAAAACGAAAAAAAATCGACTCTACTCGATTTTTGAAAATTTCATTTGTGTTCATGTGAAACGAAAAAAAAATTCGACTTTTTCTCAATTTTCGAAAATTTCATTTGTGTTTGAAAGCATGTGAAACGAAAAAAAAATCGACTTTTTGCTTGATTTTAGAAAATTTCATTTGTGCTTGAAAGCATGTGAAACGCGTAAAAAACGAAAAAAACCGACACTTCACTCGATTTTTAAAAATTTCATTTGTGTTTGAAAGCATGTGAAACGCGTAAAAAACGAAAAAAATTCGACTCTTCACTCGATTTTTGCATGTGAAACGAAAAAAAAAAGACTTTTTCTCGATTTTCGAAAATTTCCTTTGTGTTTGAAAGCATGTGAAACAAAAAAAAAATCGACTTTTTGCTCGATTTTCGAAAATTTCATTTGTGTTTGAAAGCATGTGAAACGCGTAAAAAACGAAAAAAAATCTAAACTTCACTCGATTTTTGAAAATTTCATTTGTGTTTGAAAGCATGTGAAACGAAAAAAAAAATCGACTATTTGCTCGATTTTCGAAAATTTCATTTGTGTTTGAAAGCATGTGAAACGAAAAAAAATCGACTTTTTGCTCGATTTTTGAAAATTTCATTTGTGTTTGAAAGCATGTGAAACGAAAAAAAAATCGACTTTTTGCTCGATTTTCGAAAATTTCATTTGTGCTTGAAAGCATGTGAAACGCGTATAAAACGAAAAAAAATCGACTCTTTACTCGATTTTTGAAAATTTCATTTGTGTTCATGTGAAACGAAAAAAAAATTCGACTTTTTCTCAATTTTCGAAAATTTCATTTGTGTTTGAAAGCATGTGAAACGAAAAAAAAATCGACTTTTTGCTCGATTTTAAAAAATTTCATATGTGCTTGAAAGCATGTGAAACGCGTAAAAAACGAAAAAAAATCGACTCCACTCGATTTTCAAAAATTTCATTTGTGATTGAAAGCATGTAAAAAACGAAAAAAAATCGACTCTACTCGATTTTTGAAAATTTCATTTGTGTTTGAAAGCATGTGAAACGCGTAAAAAACAAAAAAAAAAATTGACTCTTTACTTGATTTTTGCATGTGAAACGAAAAAAAAATCGACTATTTGCTCGATTTTTGAACATTTCATTTGTGTTTGAAAGCATGTGAAACGCGTAAAAAACGAAAAAAAAAATCGACTTCACTTGATTTTTGCATGTGAAACGAAAAAAAAATCGACTTTTTCTCGATTTTCGAAAATTTCATTTGTGTTTGAAAGCATGTGAAACGCGTAAAAAACGAAAAAAAATCGACTCTGCACTCGATTTTTGAAAATTTCATTTGTGTTTGAAAGCATGTGAAACGAAAAAAAAAATCGACTTTTTGCTCGATTTTCGAAAATTTCATTTGTGTTTGAAAGCATGTGAAACGCGTAAAAAACGAAAAAAAATCGACTCTTCACTCGATTTTTGAAAATTTCATTTGTGCTTGATAGCATGTGAAACGCGTAAAAATCAAAAAAAAATCGACTTCACTCGATTTTTAAAAATTTTAGTTGTGTTTAAAAGCATGTGAAACGAAAAAAAAATCGACTTTTTGCTCGATTTTCGAAAAAATAATTTTTGTTTGAAAGCATGTGAAACGCGTAAAAATAGAAAAAAAATCGACTTCACTCGATTTTTGAAAATTTCATTTGTGTTTGAAAGCATGTGAAACGAAAAAAAAAATCGACTTTTTGCTCGATTTTCGAAAATTTCATTTGTGTTTGAAAGCATGTGAAACGCGTAAAAAAAGAAAAAAAATCGACTCTTCACTCGATTTTTGAAAATTTCATTTGTGTTTGAAAGCATGTGAAACGCGTAAAAAAAGAAAAAAAAATCGACTCTTCACTCGATTTTTGAAAATTTCATTTGTGTTTGATAGCATGTGAAACAAAAAAAAAATCGACTTTTTGCTCGATTTTCGAAAATTTCATTTGTGTTTAAAAGCATGTGAAACGCGTAAAAAACGAAAAAAAATTGACACTTCACTCGATTTTCGAAAATTTCATTTGTGTTTGAATGCATGTGAAACGCGTAAAAAACGAAAAAAAATCGACTCTTCACTCGATTTTTGAAAATTTCATTTGTGTTTGAAAGCATGTGAAACGAAAAAAAAAATCGACTATTTGCTCGATTTTCGAAAATTTCATTTGTGTTTGAAAGCATGTGAAACGAAAAAAAAATCGACTTCTTGCTCGATTTTCGAAAATTTCATTTGTGATTGAAAGCATGTAAAAAACGAAAAAAAATCGACTCTACTCGATTTTTGAAAATTTCATTTGTGTTTGAAAGCATGTGAAACGCGTAAAAATCGAAAAAAAATCGACTCTTCACTCGATTTTTGCATGTAAAACAAAAAATAAATCGACTTTTTGCTCGATTTTCGAAAATTTCATTTGTGTTTGAAGCATGTAAAAAACGAAAAAAAATCGACTCTACTCGATTTTTGAAAATTTCATTTGTGTTTGAAAGCATGTGAAACGCGTAAAAAACAAAAAAAAAATTGACTCTTTACTTGATTTTTGCATGTGAAACGAAAAAAAAATCGACTTTTTCTCGATTTTCGAAAATTTCATTTGTGTTTGAAAGCATGTGAAACGAAAAAAAATCAACTTTTTGCTCGATTTTTGAAAATTTCATTTGTGTTTGAAAGCATGTGAAACGAAAAAAAAATCGACTTTTTGCTCGATTTTCGAAAATTTCATTTGTGTTTGAAAGCATGTGAAACGCGTAAAAAACGAAAAAAAATCGACTCCACTCGATTTTCGAAAATTTCATTTGTGATTGAAGCATGTAAAAAACGAAAAAAAATCGACTCTACTCGATTTTTGAAAATTTCATTTGTGTTTGAAAGCATGTGAAACGCGTAAAAAACAAAAAAAAAATTGACTCTTTACTTGATTTTTGCATGTAAAACGAAAAAAAAATCGACTTTTTCTCGATTTTCGAAAATTTCATTTGTGTTTGAAAGCATGTGAAACGCGTGAAAAACGAAAAAAAAATCGACTCCACTCGATTTTTGAAAATTTCATTTGTGTTTGAAAGCATGTGAAACGAAAAAAAAAATCGACTTTTTGCTCGATTTTCGAAAATTTCATTTGTGTTTGAAAGCATGTGAAACGAAAAAAAAATCGACTTTTTGCTCTATTTTTGAATATTTCATTTGTGTTTGAAAGCATGTGAAACGAAAAAAAAAATCGACTTTTTCTCGATTTTCGAAATTTTCATTTGTGCTTGAAAGCATGTGAAACGCGTAAAAAACGAAAAAAAATCGATTCTTCACTCGATTTTTGAAAATTTCATTTGTGTTTGAAAGCATGTGAAACGAAAAAAAAATTGACTTTTTCCTCGATTTTCGAAAATTTTATTTGTGTTTGAAAGCATGTGAAACGAAAAAAAAATCGATTTTTTGCTCGATTTTCGAAAATTTTATTTGTGTTTGAAAGCATGTGAAACGCGTAAAAAACGAAAAAAAATCGACTCTTCACTCGATTTTTAAAAATTTCATTTGTGTTTGAAAGCATGTGAAACGAAAAAAAAATCGACTTTTTGCTCGATTTTCGAAAATTTCATTTGTGTTTGAAAGCATGTGAAACGCGTAAAAAACGAAAAAAAATCGACTCTACTCGATTTTTGAAAATTTCATTTGTGTTTGAAGCATGTGAAACGAAAAAAAAATCGACTTTTTGCTCGATTTTCGAAAATTTCATTTGTGTTTGAAAGCATGTGAAACGCGTAAAAAACGAAAAAAAATCGACACTTCACTCGATTTTTAAAAATTTCATTTGTGTTTGAAAGCATGTGAAACGCGTAAAAAAACGAAAAAAATTCGACTCTTCACTCGATTTTTGCATGTGAAACAAAAAAAAAATCGACTTTTTCTCGATTTTCGAAAATTTCATTTGTGTTTGAAAGCATGTGAAACGCGTGAAAAACGAAAAAAAAATCGACTCCACTCGATTTTTGAAAATTTCATTTGTGTTTGAAAGCATGTGAAACGAAAAAAAAAATCGACTTTTTGCTCGATTTTCGAAAATTTCATTTGTGTTTGAAAGCATGTGAAACGAAAAAAAAATCGACTTTTTGCTCTATTTTTGAATATTTCATTTGTGTTTGAAAGCATGTGAAACGAAAAAAAAATCGACTTTTTCTCGATTTTCGAAATTTTCATTTGTGCTTGAAAGCATGTGAAACGCGTAAAAAACGAAAAAAAATCGATTCTTCACTCGATTTTTGAAAATTTCATTTGTGTTTGAAAGCATGTGAAACGAAAAAAAAATTGACTTTTTCCTCGATTTTCGAAAATTTTATTTGTGTTTGAAAGCATGTGAAACGAAAAAAAAATCGACTTTTTGCTCGATTTTCGAAAATTTCATTTGTGTTTGAAAGCATGTGAAACGCGTAAAAAACGAAAAAAAATCGACTCTACTCGATTTTTGAAAATTTCATTTGTGTTTGAAGCATGTGAAACGAAAAAAAAATCGACTTTTTGCTCGATTTTCGAAAATTTCATTTGTGTTTGAAAGCATGTGAAACGCGTAAAAAACGAAAAAAAATCGACACTTCACTCGATTTTTAAAAATTTCATTTGTGTTTGAAAGCATGTGAAACGCGTAAAAAAACGAAAAAAATTCGACTCTTCACTCGATTTTTGCATGTGAAACAAAAAAAAAATCGACTTTTTCTCGATTTTCGAAAATTTCATTTGTGTTAGAAAGCATGTGAAACGAAAAAAAAATGGACTTTTTGCTCGATTTTTGAAAATTTCATTTGTGTTTGAAAGCATGTGAAACGAAAAAAAAATCGACTTTTTGCTAGATTTTCGAAAATTTCATTTGTGTTTGAAAGCATGTGAAACGCGTGAAAAACGAAAAAAAATCGACTCTTCACTCGATTTTTGAAAATTTCAATTGTGTTTGAAAGCATGTGAAACGCGTAAAAAATGAAAAAAAAATCGAATCTTCACTCGATTTTTGAACATTTCATTTGTGTTTGAAAGCATGTGAAACGAAAAAAAAATCGACTTTTTGCTCGATTTTTGAAAATTTCATTTGTGTTTGAAAGCATGTGAAACGAAAAAAAAATCGACTTTTTGCTCGATTTTCGAAAATTTCATTTGTGTTTGAAAGCATGTGAAACGCGTAAAAAAAGAAAAAAAATCGACTCTTCACTCGATTTTTGAAAATTTCATTTGTGCTTGAAAGCATGTGAAACGAAAAAAAAATCGACTTTTTCTCGATTTTCGAAAATTTCATTTGTGTTTGAAAGCATGTGAAACGAAAAAAAAAATCGACTATTTGCTCGATTTTCGAAAATTTCATTTGTGTTTGAAAGCATGTGAAACGCGTAAAAAACGAAAAAAAATCGACTCTTCACTCGATTTTTAAAAATTTCATTTGTGTTTGAAAGCATGTGAAACGAAAAAAAAATCGACTTTTTGCTCGGTTTTCGAAAATTTCATTTGTGTTTGAAAGCATGTGAAACGAAAAAAAATCGACTTTTTGCTCGATTTTTGAAAATTTCATTTGTGTTTGAAAGCATGTGAAACGAAAATAAAATCGACTTTTTGCTCGATTTTCGAAAATTTCATTTGTGTTTGAAAGCATGTGAAACGAAAAAAAAATCGACTTTTTCTCGATTTTCGAAAATTTCATTTGTGTTTGAAAGCATGTGAAACGCGTAAAAAACGAAAAAAAATCGACTCTTCACTCGATTTTTAAAAATTTCATTTGTGTTTGAAAGCATGTGAAACGAAAAAAAAATCGACTTTTTGCTCGGTTTTCGAAAATTTCATTTGTGTTTGAAAGCATGTGAAACGCGTAAAAAACGAAAAAAAATCGACACTTCACTCGATTTTTAAAAATTTCATTTGTGTTTGAAAGCATGTGAAACGCGTAAAAAAACAAAAAAAATTCGACTCTTCACTCGATTTTTGCATGTGAAACGAAAAAAAAATCGACTTTTTGCTCGATTTTCGAAAATTTCATTTGTGTTTGAAAGCATGTGAAACGCGTAAAAAACGAAAAAAAAATCGAATCTTCACTCGATTTTTGAACATTTCATTTGTGTTTGAAAGCATGTGAAACGAAAAAAAAATCGACTTTTTGCTCGATTTTTGAAAATTTCATTTGTGTTTGAAAGCATGTGAAACGAAAAAAAAATCGACTTTTTGCTCGATTTTCGAAAATTTCATTTGTGTTTGAAAGCATGTGAAACGCGTAAAAAAAGAAAAAAAATCGACTCTTCACTCGATTTTTGAAAATTTCATTTGTGCTTGAAAGCATGTGAAACGAAAAAAAAAATCGACTATTTGCTCGATTTTCGAAAATTTCATTTGTGTTTGAAAGCATGTGAAACGAAAATAAAATCGACTTTTTGCTCGATTTTCGAAAATTTCATTTGTGTTTGAAAGCATGTGAAACGAAAAAAAAATCGACTTTTTCTCGATTTTCGAAAATTTCATTTGTGTTTGAAAGCATGTGAAACGAAAAAAAAAATCGACTATTTGCTCGATTTTCGAAAATTTCATTTGTGTTTGAAAGCATGTGAAACGCGTAAAAAACGAAAAAAAATCGACTCTTCACTCGATTTTTAAAAATTTCATTTGTGTTTGAAAGCATGTGAAACGAAAAAAAAATCGACTTTTTGCTCGATTTTTGAAAATTTCATTTGTGTTTGAAAGCATGTGAAACGAAAATAAAATCGACTTTTTGCTCGATTTTCGAAAATTTCATTTGTGTTTGAAAGCATGTGAAACGAAAAAAAAATCGACTTTTTCTCGATTTTCGAAAATTTCATTTGTGTTTGAAAGCATGTGAAACGCGTAAAAAACGAAAAAAAATCGACTCTTCACTCGATTTTTAAAAATTTCATTTGTGTTTGAAAGCATGTGAAACGAAAAAAAAATCGACTTTTTGCTCGGTTTTCGAAAATTTCATTTGTGTTTGAAAGCATGTGAAACGCGTAAAAAACGAAAAAAAATCGACACTTCACTCGATTTTTAAAAATTTCATTTGTGTTTGAAAGCATGTGAAACGCGTAAAAAAACAAAAAAAATTCGACTCTTCACTCGATTTTTGCATGTGAAACGAAAAAAAAATCGACTTTTTGCTCGATTTTCGAAAATTTCATTTGTGTTTGAAAGCATGTGAAACGCGTAAAAAACGAAAAAAAATCGACTCTTCACTCGATTTTTAAAAATTTCATTTGTGTTTGAAAGCATGTGAAACGAAAAAAAAATCGACTTTTTGCTCGGTTTTCGAAAATTTCATTTGTGTTTGAAAGCATGTGAAACGCGTAAAAAACGAAAAAAAATCAACACTTCACTCGATTTTTAAAAATTTCATTTGTGTTTGAAAGCATGTGAAACGCGTAAAAAAACAAAAAAAATTCGACTCTTCACTCGATTTTTGCATGTGAAACGAAAAAAAAATCGACTTTTTGCTCGATTTTCGAAAATTTCATTTGTGTTTGAAAGCATGTGAAACGCGTAAAAAACGAAAAAAAAATCGACTCTGCACTCGATTTTTGAAAATTTCATTTGTGTTTGAAAGCATGTGAAACGAAAAAAAATCGACTTTTTGCTCGATTTTTGAAAATTTCATTTGTGTTTGAAAGCATGTGAAACGAAAAAAAAATCGACTTTTTGCTCGATTTTCGAAAATTTCATTTGTGTTTGAAAGCATGTGAAACGAAAAAAAATCGACTTTTTGCTCGATTTTTGAAAATTTCATTTGTGTTTGAAAGCATGTGAAACGAAAAAAAAATCGACTTTTTGCTCGATTTTCGAAAATTTCATTTGTGTTTGAAAGCATGTGAAACGCGTAAAAAACGAAAAAAAATCGACTCTTCACTCGATTTTTAAAAATTTCATTTGTGTTTAAAAGCATGTGAAACGAAAAAAAATCGACTTTTTGCTCGATTTTCGAAAATTTCATTTGTGTTTGAAAGCATGTGAAACGCGTAAAAAACGAAAAAAAATCGACAATTCACTCGATTTTTAAAAATTTCATTTGTGTTTGAAAGCATGTGAAACGCGTAAAAAAACGAAAAAAAATCGACTCGTCACTCGATTTTTGCATGTGAAACGAAAAAAAAATCGACTTTTTGCTCGATTTTCGAACATTTCATTTGTGTTTGAAAGTATGTGAAACGCGTAAAAAACGAAAAAAAATCGACTCTTCACTCGATTTTTGCATGTGAAACGAAAAAAAAATCGACTTTTTCTCGATTTTCGAAAATTTCATTTGTGTTTGAAAGCATGTGAAACGAAAAAAAAATCGACTTTTTGCTCGATTTTCGAAAATTTCATTTGTGTTTGAAAGCATGTGAAACGCGTAAAAATAAAAAAAAAATCGACTTCACTCGATTTTTGAAAATTTCATTTGTGTTTGAAAGCATGTGAAACGAAAAAAAAAATCGACTTTTTGCTCGATTTTCGAAAATTTCATTTGTGTTTGAAAGCATGTGAAACGCGTAAAAAAAGAAAAAAAATCGACTCTTCACTCGATTTTTGAAAATTTCATTTGTGTTTGAAAGCATGTAAAAAGCGTAAAAAAAGAAAAAAAATCGACTCTTCACTCGATTTTCGAAAATTTCATTTGTGTTTGAAAGCATGTGAAACGAAAAAAAAAAATCGACTTTTTGCTCGATTTTCGAAAATTTCATTTATGTTTGAAAGCATGTGAAACGAAAAAAAAAATAGACTATTTGCTCGATTTTTAAAAATTTCATTTGTGTTTGAAGCATGTGAAACGCGTAAAATACGAAAAAAAAAATCGACTCTTCACTTGATTTTTGCATGTGAAACGAAAAAAAAATCGGCTTTTTCTCGTTTTTCGAAAATTTCATTTGTGTTTGAGAGTGTGAATCGAAAAAAAAATCGACTTTTTGCTCGATTTTCGAAAATTTTATTTGTGTTTGAAAGCATGTGAAACGCGTAAAAAACGAAAAAAAATCGACTCTTCACTCGATTTTTGAAAATTTCATTTGTGTTTGAAAGCATGTGAAACGCGTAAAAAACGAAAAAAAATCGACTCTACACTCGATTTTTGAAAATTTCATTTGTGTTTGAAAGCTTGTGAAACGCGTAAAAAACGAAAAATAATCGACTCTTTACTTGATTTTTGCATGTGAAACGAAAAAAAAATCGACACCACTCGATTTTCGAAAATTTTATTTGTGTTTGAAAGCATGTGAAACGCGTAAAAAACGAAAAAAAATCGACTCTTCACTCGATTTTTGAAAATTTCATTTGTGTTTGAAAGCATGTGAAACGCGTGAAAAACGAAAAAAAAATCGACTCTTCACTCGATTTTTGAAAATTTCATTTGTGTTTGAAAGCATGTGAAACGCGTAAAAAACGAAAAAAAATCGACTCTTCACTCGATTTTTGAAAATTTCATTTGTGTTTGAAAGCATGTGAAACGCGTAAAAAACGAAAAAAAATCGACTCTTTACTTGATTTTTGCATGTGAAACGAAAAAAAAAATCGACACCACTCGATTTTTGAAAATTTTATTTGTGATTGAAAGCATGTGAAACGCGTAAAAAACGAAAAAAAATCGACTCTTCACTCGATTTTTGAAAATTTTATTTGTGTTTGAAAGCATGTGAAACGAAAAAAAATTCGACTTTTTCTCGAGTTTCGAAAATTTCATTTGTGTTTGAAAGCATGTGAAACGCGTAAAAAACGAAAAAAAATCGACACTTCACTCGATTTTTGAAAATTTCATTTGTGTTTGAAAGCATGTGAAACGAAAAAAAAATCGAGTTTTTGCTCGATTTTTGAAAATTTCATTTGTGTTTGAAAGCATGTGAAAACGCGTAAAAAAAGAAAAAAAATCGACTCCACTCGATTTTTGAAAATTTCATTTGTGTTTGAAAGCATGTGAAACGCGTAAAAAACGAAAAAAAATCGACTCTTCACTCGATTTTTGAAAATTTCATTTGTGTTTGAAAGCATGTGAAACGCGTGAAAAACGAAAAAAAATCGACTCTTCACTCGATTTTTAAAAATTTCATTTGTGTTTGAAAGCATGTGAAACGAAAAAAAATCGACCATTTGCTCGACTTTTGAAAATTTCATTTGTGTTTGAAAGCATGTGAAACGCGTAAAAAACGAAAAAAAATCGACTCTTTACTTGATTTTTGCATGTGAAACGAAAAAAAAATCGACACCACTCGATTTTTGAAAATTTTATTTGTGTTTGAAAGCATGTGAAACGAAAAAAAAATCGAGTTTTTGCTCGATTTTTGAAAATTTTATTTGTGTTTGAAAGCATGTGAAACGCGTAAAAAAAGAAAAAAAATCGACTCCACTCGATTTTTGAAAATTTCATTTGTGTTTGAAAGCATGTGAAACGCGTAAAAAACGAAAAAAAATCGACTCTTCACTCGATTTTTGAAAATTTCATTTGTGTTTGAAAGCATGTGAAACGCGTGAAAAACGAAAAAAAATCGACTCTTCACTCGATTTTTGAAAATTTCATTTGTGTTTGAAAGCATGTGAAACGCGTAAAAAACGAAAAAAAATCGACACTTCACTCGATTTTTGAAAATTTCATTTGTGTTTGAAAGCATGTGAAACGAAAAAAAAATCGAGTTTTTGCTCGATTTTTGAAAATTTCATTTGTGTTTGAAAGCATGTGAAAACGCGTAAAAAAAGAAAAAAAATCGACTCCACTCGATTTTTGAAAATTTCATTTGTGTTTGAAAGCATGTGAAACGCGTAAAAAACGAAAAAAAATCGACTCTTCACTCGATTTTTGAAAATTTCATTTGTGTTTGAAAGCATGTGAAACGCGTGAAAAACGAAAAAAAATCGACTCTTCACTCGATTTTTAAAAATTTCATTTGTGTTTGAAAGCATGTGAAACGAAAAAAAATCGACCATTTGCTCGACTTTTGAAAATTTCATTTGTGTTTGAAAGCATGTGAAACGCGTAAAAAACGAAAAAAAATCGACTCTTTACTTGATTTTTGCATGTGAAACGAAAAAAAAATCGACACCACTCGATTTTTGAAAATTTTATTTGTGTTTGAAAGCATGTGAAACGAAAAAAAAATCGAGTTTTTGCTCGATTTTTGAAAATTTTATTTGTGTTTGAAAGCATGTGAAACGCGTAAAAAACGAAAAAAAATCGACTCTTCACTCGATTTTTGAAAATTTCATTTGTGTTTGAAAGCATGTGAAACGAAAAAAAATCGACTATTTGCTCGACTTTTGAAAATTTCATTTGTGTTTGAAAGCATGTGAAACGAAAAAAAAATCGACTTTTTGCTCGATTTTCAAAAATTACATTTGTGCTTGAAAGCATGTGAAGCGAAAAAAAAATCGACTTTTTGCTCGATTTTTGAAAATTTCATTTGTGTTTGAAAGCATGTGAAACGAAAAAAAAATCGACTTTTCCTCGATTTTCGAAAATTACATTTGTTCTTGAAAGCATGTGAAACGAAAAAAAATAGACTTTTCCTCGATTTTCGAAAATTTCATTTGTGTTTGAAAGCATGTGAAACGAAAAAAAAAATCGACTTTTTGCTCGATTTTCGAAAATTTCATTTGTGTTTGAAAGCATATGAAACGAAAAAAAAATCGACTTTGTGCTCGATTTTCGAAATTTTCATTTGTGTTTGAAAGCATGTGAAACGAAAAAAAAAATCGACTTTTTGCTCGATTTTCGAAAATTTCATTTGTGTTTGAAAGCATGTGAAACGCGTAAAAAACGAAAAAAAATCGACTCTTTACTTGATTTTTGCATGTGAAACGAAAAAAAAATCGACACCACTCGATTTTTGAAAATTTTATTTGTGATTGAAAGCATGTGAAACGCGTAAAAAACGAAAAAAAATCGACTCTTCACTCGATTTTTGAAAATTTTATTTGTGTTTGAAAGCATGTGAAACGAAAAAAAATTCGACTTTTTCTCGAGTTTCGAAAATTTCATTTGTGTTTGAAAGCATGTGAAACGCGTAAAAAACGAAAAAAAATCGACACTTCACTCGATTTTTGAAAATTTCATTTGTGTTTGAAAGCATGTGAAACGAAAAAAAAATCGAGTTTTTGCTCGATTTTTGAAAATTTCATTTGTGTTTGAAAGCATGTGAAAACGCGTAAAAAAAGAAAAAAAATCGACTCCACTCGATTTTTGAAAATTTCATTTGTGTTTGAAAGCATGTGAAACGCGTAAAAAACGAAAAAAAATCGACTCTTCACTCGATTTTTGAAAATTTCATTTGTGTTTGAAAGCATGTGAAACGCGTGAAAAACGAAAAAAAATCGACTCTTCACTCGATTTTTAAAAATTTCATTTGTGTTTGAAAGCATGTGAAACGAAAAAAAATCGACCATTTGCTCGACTTTTGAAAATTTCATTTGTGTTTGAAAGCATGTGAAACGCGTAAAAAACGAAAAAAAATCGACTCTTCACTCGATTTTTGAAAATTTCATTTGTGTTTGAAAGCATGTGAAACGCGTAAAAAACGAAAAAAAATCGACTCTTTACTTGATTTTTGCATGTGAAACGAAAAAAAAATCGACACCACTCGATTTTTGAAAATTTTATTTGTGTTTGAAAGCATGTGAAACGAAAAAAAAATCGAGTTTTTGCTCGATTTTTGAAAATTTTATTTGTGTTTGAAAGCATGTGAAACGCGTAAAAAAAGAAAAAAAATCGACTCCACTCGATTTTTGAAAATTTCATTTGTGTTTGAAAGCATGTGAAACGCGTAAAAAACGAAAAAAAATCGACTCTTCACTCGATTTTTGAAAATTTCATTTGTGTTTGAAAGCATGTGAAACGCGTGAAAAACGAAAAAAAATCGACTCTTCACTCGATTTTTGAAAATTTCATTTGTGTTTGAAAGCATGTGAAACGCGTAAAAAACGAAAAAAAATCGACTCTTTACTCGATTTTTGAAAATTTCATTTGTGTTTGAAAGCATGTGAAACGAAAAAAAATCGACTATTTGCTCGACTTTTGAAAATTTCATTTGTGTTTGAAAGCATGTGAAACGCGTAAAAAACGAAAAAAAATCGACTCTTCACTCGATTTTTGAAAATTTCATTTGTGTTTGAAAGCATGTGAAACGAAAAAAAATCGACTATTTGCTCGACTTTTGAAAATTTCATTTGTGTTTGAAAGCATGTGAAACGAAAAAAAAATCGACTTTTTGCTCGATTTTCAAAAATTACATTTGTGCTTGAAAGCATGTGAAGCGAAAAAAAATCGACTTTTTGCTCGATTTTTGAAAATTTCATTTGTGTTTGAAAGCATGTGAAACGAAAAAAAAAATCGACTTTTCCTCGATTTTCGAAAATTACATTTGTTCTTGAAAGCATGTGAAACAAAAAAAAATCGACTTTTCCTCGATTTTCGAAAATTTCATTTGTGTTTGAAAGCATGTGAAACGAAAAAAAAAATCGACTTTTTGCTCGATTTTCGAAAATTTCATTTGTGTTTGAAAGCATATGAAACGAAAAAAAAATCGACTTTGTGCTCGATTTTCGAAATTTTCATTTGTGTTTGAAAGCATGTGAAACGAAAAAAAAAATCGACTTTTTGCTCGATTTTCGAAAATTTAATTTGTGTTTGAAAGCATGTGAAACGAAAAAAAAATCGACTTTTTGTTCGATGTTCGAAAATTTCATTTGTGTTTGAAAGCATGTGAAACGAAAAAAAAATCGCCTTTTTGCTCGATTTTCGAAAATTTCATTTGTGTTTGAAAGCATGTGAAACGCGTAAAAAACGAAAAAAAAATCGACTCTTTACTCGATTTTTGAAAATTTCATTTGTGTTTGAAAGCATGTGAAACGAAAAAAAAATCGAGTTTTTGCTCGATTTTTGAAAATTTCATTTGTGTTTGAAAGCATGTGAAACGCGTAAAAAAACGAAAAAAAAATCGACTCTTCACTCGATTTTTGCATGTGAAACGAAAAAAAAATCGACTTTATCTCGATTTTCGAAAATTTCATTTGTGTTTGAAAGCATGTGAAACGAAAAAAAAATCGACTTTTTGCTCGATTTTCGAAAATTTCATTTGTGTTTGAAAGCATGTGAAACGAAAAAAAATCGACTTTTTGCTCGATTTTTGAAAATATCATTTGTGTTTGATAGCCTGTGAAACGCGTAAAAAACGAAAAAAAATCGACTCTTCACTCGATTTTTGAAAATTTCATTTGTGCTTGATAGCATGTGAAACGCGTAAAAATCGAAAAAAAATCGACTTCACTCGATTTTTGAAAATTTTATTTGTGTTTGAAAGCATGTGAAACGCGTAAAAAACAAAAAAAAAATTGACTCTACTCGATTTTTGAAAATTTCATTTGTGTTTGAAAGCATGTGAAACGAGTAAAAAACGAAAAAAATCGACTCTTCACTCGATTTTTGCATGTGAAACGAAAAAAAAATCGACTTTTTTTCGATTTTCGAAAATTTCATTTGTGTTTGAAAGCATGTGAAACGCGTAAAAAATGAAAAAAATTGACTTCACACGATTTTTGAAAATTTTATTTGTGTTTGAAAGCATGTGAAACGAAAAAAAAATCGACTTTTTGCTCGATTTTCGAAAATTTCATTTGTGTTTGAAAGCATGTGAAACGCGTAAAAAACGAAAAAAAATCGACTCTTCACTCGATTTTTGCATGTGAAACGAAAAATAAATCGACTTTTTCTCGATTTTCGAAAATTTCATTTGTGTTTGAAAGCATGTGAAACGAAAAAAAATCGACTTTTTGCTCGATTTTCGAAAATTTCATTTGTGTTTGAAAGCATGTGAAACGCGTGAAAAACGAAAAAAAATCGACTCTTCACTCGATTTTTGCATGTGAAACGAAAAAAAATATCGACTTTTTCTCGATTTTCGAAAATTTCATTTGTGTTTGAAAGCATGTGAAACGAAAAAAAAATCGACTTTTTCTCGATTTTCGAAAATTTCATTTGTGTTTGAAAGCATGTGAAACGAAAAAAAATCGACTTTTTGCTCGATTTTCGAAAATTTCATTTGTGTTTGAAAGCATGTGAAACGCGTAAAAAACAAAAAAAAATTGACTCTTTACTCGATTTTTGAAAATTTCATTTGTGTTTGAAAGCATGTGAAACGCGTAAAAAACGAAAAAAATTAGACTCTTCACTCGATTTTTGCATGTGAAACGAAAAATAAATCGACTTTTTCTCGATTTTTGAAAATTTCATTTGTGTTTGAAAGCATGTGAAACGACAAAAAAATCGACTTTTTGCTCGATTTTCGAAAATTTCATTTGTGTTTGAAAGCATGTGAAACGCGTAAAAAACGAAAAAAAATTGCTTCTTCACTCGATTTTTGAAAATTTTATTTGTGTTTGAAAGCATGTGAAACGAAAAAAAAATCGACTTTTTGCTCGATTTTCGAAAATTTCATTTGTGTTTGAAAGCATGTGAAACGCGTAAAAAACGAAAAAAAATCGACTTCACTCGATTTTTGAAAATTTCATTTGTGTTTGAAAGCATGTGAAACGCGTAAAAAACGAAAAAAAATCGACTCTTCACTCGATTTTTGCATGTGAAACGAAAAAAAAAATCGACTTTTTTTCGATTTTCGAAAATTTCATTTGTGTTTGAAAGCATGTGAAACGCGTAAAAAACAAAAAAAAAATTGACTCTACTCGATTTTTGAAAATTTCATTTGTGTTTGAAAGCATGTGAAACGAGTAAAAAACGAAAAAAATCGACTCTTCACTCGATTTTTGCATGTGAAACGAAAAAAAAATCGACTTTTTTTCGATTTTCGAAAATTTCATTTGTGTTTGAAAGCATGTGAAACGCGTAAAAAATGAAAAAAATTGACTTCACACGATTTTTGAAAATTTTATTTGTGTTTGAAAGCATGTGAAACGAAAAAAAAATCGACTTTTTGCTCGATTTTCGAAAATTTCATTTGTGTTTGAAAGCATGTGAAACGCGTAAAAAACGAAAAAAAATCGACTCTTCACTCGATTTTTGCATGTGAAACGAAAAATAAATCGACTTTTTCTCGATTTTCGAAAATTTCATTTGTGTTTGAAAGCATGTGAAACGAAAAAAAAATCGACTTTTTGCTCGATTTTCGAAAATTTCATTTGTGTTTGAAAGCATGTGAAACGCGTGAAAAACGAAAAAAAATCGACTCTTCACTCGATTTTTGCATGTGAAACGAAAAAAAATATCGACTTTTTCTCGATTTTCGAAAATTTCATTTGTGTTTGAAAGCATGTGAAACGAAAAAAAAATCGACTTTTTCTCGATTTTCGAAAATTTCATTTGTGTTTGAAAGCATGTGAAACGAAAAAAAATCGACTTTTTGCTCGATTTTCGAAAATTTCATTTGTGTTTGAAAGCATGTGAAACGCGTAAAAAACAAAAAAAAATTGACTCTTTACTCGATTTTTGAAAATTTCATTTGTGTTTGAAAGCATGTGAAACGCGTAAAAAACGAAAAAAATTAGACTCTTCACTCGATTTTTGCATGTGAAACGAAAAATAAATCGACTTTTTCTCGATTTTTGAAAATTTCATTTGTGTTTGAAAGCATGTGAAACGACAAAAAAATCGACTTTTTGCTCGATTTTCGAAAATTTCATTTGTGTTTGAAAGCATGTGAAACGCGTAAAAAACGAAAAAAAATTGACTCTTCACTCGATTTTTGAAAATTTCATTTGTGTTTGAAAGCATGTGAAACGCGTAAAAAACGAAAAAAAATCGACTCTTCACTCGATTTTTGCATGTGAAACGAAAAAAAAAATCGACTTTTTTTCGATTTTCGAAAATTTCATTTGTGTTTGAAAGCATGTGAAACGCGTAAAAAATGAAAAAAAATTGACTTCACACGATTTTTGAAAATTTTATTTGTGTTTGAAAGCATGTGAAACGAAAAAAAAATCGACTTTTTGCTCGATTTTCGAAAATTTCATTTGTGTTTGAAAGCATGTGAAACGCGTAAAAAACGAAAAAAAATCGACTCTTCACTCGATTTTTGCATGTGAAACGAAAAATAAATCGACTTTTTCTCGATTTTCGAAAATTTCATTTGTGTTTGAAAGCATGTGAAACGAAAAAAAAATCGACTTTTTGCTCGATTTTCGAAAATTTCATTTGTGTTTGAAAGCATGTGAAACGCGTAAAAAACAAAAAAAAAATCGACTCTTCACTCGATTTTTGCATGTGAAACGAAAAAAAAAATCGACTTTTTCTCGATTTTCGAAAATTTCGTTTGTGTTTGAAAGCATGTGAAACGAAAAAAAAAATCGACTTTTTCTCGATTTTCGAAAATTTCATTTGTGTTTGAAAGCATGTGAAACGAAAAAAAATCGACTTTTTGCTCGATTTTCAAAAATTTCATTTGTGTTTGAAAGCATGTGAAACGCGTAAAAAACGAAAAAAAATCGACTCCACTCGATTTTTGCATGTGAAACGAAAAAAAAAATCGACTTTTTCTCGATTTTCGAAAATTTCATTTGTGTTTGAAAGCATGTGAAACGAAAAAAAAAATCGATTTTTTCTCGATTTTCGAAAATTTCATTTGTGTTTGAAAGCATGTGAAACGAAAAAAAATCGACTTTTTGCTCGATTTTCGAAAATTTCATTTGTGTTTGAAAGCATGTGAAACGCGTAAAAAACAAAAAAAAATCGACTCTACTCGATTTTTGAAAATTTAATTTGTGTTTGAAAGCATGTGAAACTCGTAAAAAACGAAAAAAAATCGACTCATCACTCGATTTTTGCATGTGAAACGAAAAAAAAAATTGACTTTTTCTCGATTTTCGAAAATTTCATTTGTGTTTGAAAGCATGTGAAACGAAAAAAAAATCGACTTTTTGCTCGATTTTCGAAAATTTCATTTGTGTTTGAAAGCATGTGAAACGCGTAAAAAACGAAAAAAAATTGACTCTTTACACGATTTTTGAAAATTTTATTTGTGTTTGAAAGCATGTGAAACGAAAAAAAAATCGACTTTTTGCTCGATTTTCGAAAATTTCATTTGTGTTTGAAAGCATGTGAAACGCGTAAAAAACGAAAAAAAATCGACTCTTCGCTCGATTTTTGCATGTGAAACGAAAAATAAATCGACTTTTTCTCGATTTTCGAAAATTTCATTTGTGTTTGAAAGCATGTGAAACGAAAAAAAAATCGACTTTTTGCTCGATTTTCAAAAATTTCATTTGTGTTTGAAAGCATGTGAAACGCGTAAAAAACAAAAAAAAATCGACTCTTCACTCGATTTTTGCATGTGAAACGAAAAAAAAAATCGACTTTTTCTCGATTTTCGAAAATTTCATTTGTGTTTGAAAGCAAGTGAAACGCGTAAAAAACGAAAAAAAATCGACTCTTCACTCGATTTTTGCATGTGAAACGAAAAATAAATCGACTTTTTCTCTATTTTCGAAAATTTCATTTGTGTTTGAAAGCATGTGAAACGAAAAAAAAATCGACTTTTTGCTCGATTTTCGAAAATTTCATTTGTGTTTGAAAGCATGTGAAACGCGTAAAAAACAAAAAAAATCGACTCTGCTCGATTTTCGAAAATTTCATTTGTGTTTGAAAGCATGTGAAACGAAAAAAAATCGACTATTTGCTCGACTTTTGAAAATTTCATTTGTGTTTGAAAGCATGTGAAACGAAAAAAAAATCGACTTTTTGCTCGATTTTCGAAAATTTCATTTGTGTTTGAAAGCATGTGAAACGCGTAAAAAACGAAAAAAAATCGACTCTTCACTCGATTTTTGCATGTGAAACGAAAAATAAATCGACTTTTTCTCGATTTTCGAAAATTTCATTTGTGTTTGAAAGCATGTGAAACGAAAAAAAAATCGACTTTTTGCTCGATTTTCAAAAATTTCATTTGTGTTTGAAAGCATGTGAAACGCGTAAAAAACAAAAAAAAATCGACTCTTCACTCGATTTTTGCATGTGAAACGAAAAAAAAAATCGACTTTTTCTCGATTTTCGAAAATTTCATTTGTGTTTGAAAGCAAGTGAAACGCGTAAAAAACGAAAAAAAATCGACTCTTCACTCGATTTTTGCATGTGAAACGAAAAATAAATCGACTTTTTCTCTATTTTCGAAAATTTCATTTGTGTTTGAAAGCATGTGAAACGAAAAAAAAATCGACTTTTTGCTCGATTTTCGAAAATTTCATTTGTGTTTGAAAGCATGTGAAACGCGTAAAAAACAAAAAAAAATCGACTCTGCTCGATTTTCGAAAATTTCATTTGTGTTTGAAAGCATGTGAAACGCGTAAAAAACGAAAAAAAATCGACTCATCACTCGATTTTTGCATGTGAAACGAAAAAAAAAATTGACTTTTTCTCGATTTTCGAAAATTTCATTTGTGTTTGAAAGCATGTGAAACGAAAAAAAAATCGACTTTTTGCTCGATTTTCGAAAATTTCATTTGTGTTTGAAAGCATGTGAAACGCGTAAAAAACGAAAAAAAATCGACTCTTCACTCGATTTTTGCATGTGAAACGAAAAATAAATCGACATTTTCTCGATTTTCGAAAATTTCATTTGTGTTTGAAAGCATGTGAAACGCGTAAAAAAAGAAAAAAAATCGACTCCACTCGATTTTTGAAAATTTCATTTGTGTTTGAAAGCATGTGAAACGCGTAAAAAACGAAAAAAAATCGACTCTTCACTCGATTTTTGAAAATTTCATTTGTGTTTGAAAGCATGTGAAACGCGTGAAAAACGAAAAAAAATCGACTCTTCACTCGATTTTTAAAAATTTCATTTGTGTTTGAAAGCATGTGAAACGAAAAAAAATCGACCATTTGCTCGACTTTTGAAAATTTCATTTGTGTTTGAAAGCATGTGAAACGCGTAACAAACGAAAAAAAATCGACTCTTCACTCGATTTTTGAAAATTTCATTTGTGTTTGAAAGCATGTGAAACGCGTAAAAAACGAAAAAAAATCGACTCTTTACTTGATTTTTGCATGTGAAACGAAAAAAAAATCGACACCACTCGATTTTTGAAAATTTTATTTGTGATTGAAAGCATGTGAAACGCGTAAAAAACGAAAAAAAATCGACTCTTCACTCGATTTTTGAAAATTTTATTTGTGTTTGAAAGCATGTGAAACGAAAAAAAATTCGACTTTTTCTCGAGTTTCGAAAATTTCATTTGTGTTTGAAAGCATGTGAAACGCGTAAAAAACGAAAAAAAATCGACACTTCACTCGATTTTTGAAAATTTCATTTGTGTTTGAAAGCATGTGAAACGAAAAAAAAATCGAGTTTTTGCTCGATATTTGAAAATTTTATTTGTGTTTGAAAGCATGTGAAACGCGTAAAAAAAGAAAAAAAATCGACTCCACTCGATTTTTGAAAATTTCATTTGTGTTTGAAAGCATGTGAAACGCGTAAAAAACGAAAAAAAATCGACTCTTCACTCGATTTTTGAAAATTTCATTTGTGTTTGAAAGCATGTGAAACGCGTGAAAAACGAAAAAAAATCGACTCTTCACTCGATTTTTGAAAATTTCATTTGTGTTTGAAAGCATGTGAAACGCGTAAAAAACGAAAAAAAATCGACTCTTTACTCGATTTTTGAAAATTTCATTTGTGTTTGAAAGCATGTGAAACGAAAAAAAAACGACTATTTGCTCGACTTTTGAAAATTTCATTTGTGTTTGAAAGCATGTGAAACGCGTAAAAAACGAAAAAAAATCGACTCTTCACTCGATTTTTGAAAATTTCATTTGTGTTTGAAAGCATGTGAAACGAAAAAAAATCGACTATTTGCTCGACTTTTGAAAATTTCATTTGTGTTTGAAAGCATGTGAAACGAAAAAAAAATCGACTTTTTGCTCGATTTTCAAAAATTACATTTGTGCTTGAAAGCATGTGAAGCGAAAAAAAAATCGACTTTTTGCTCGATTTTTGAAAATTTCATTTGTGTTTGAAAGCATGTGAAACGAAAAAAAAATCGACTTTTCCTCGATTTTCGAAAATTACATTTGTTCTTGAAAGCATGTGAAACGAAAAAAAAATCGACTTTTCCTCGATTTTCGAAAATTTCATTTGTGTTTGAAAGCATGTGAAACGAAAAAAAAAATCGACTTTTTGCTCGATTTTCGAAAATTTCATTTGTGTTTGAAAGCATATGAAACGAAAAAAAAATCGACTTTGTGCTCGATTTTCGAAATTTTCATTTGTGTTTGAAAGCATGTGAAAAGAAAAAAAAAATCGACTTTTTGCTCGATTTTCGAAAATTTAATTTGTGTTTGAAAGCATGTGAAACGAAAAAAAAATCGACTTTTTGTTCGATTTTCGAAAATTTCATTTGTGTTTGAAAGCATGTGAAACGAAAAAAAAAATCGCCTTTTTGCTCGATTTTCGAAAATTTCATTTGTGTTTGAAAGCATGTGAAACGCGTAAAAAACGAAAAAAAATCGACTCTTTACTCGATTTTTGAAAATTTCATTTGTGTTTGAAAGCATGTGAAACGCGTAAAAAAACGAAAAAAAAAATCGACTCTTCACTCGATTTTTGCATGTGAAACGAAAAAAAAATCGACTTTATCTCGATTTTCGAAAATTTCATTTGTGTTTGAAAGCATGTGAAACGAAAAAAAAATCGAGTTTTTGCTCGATTTTTGAAAATTTCATTTGTGTTTGAAAGCATGTGAAACGCGTAAAAAAACGAAAAAAAAATCGACTCTTCACTCGATTTTTGCATGTGAAACGAAAAAAAAATCGACTTTATCTCGATTTTCGAAAATTTCATTTGTGTTTGAAAGCATGTGAAACGAAAAAAAAATCGACTTTTTGCTCGATTTTCGAAAATTTCATTTGTGTTTGAAAGCATGTGAAACGAAAAAAAATCGACTTTTTGCTCGATTTTTGAAAATATCATTTGTGTTTGATAGCCTGTGAAACGCGTAAAAAACGAAAAAAAATCGACTCTTCACTCGATTTTTGAAAATTTCGTTTGTGCTTGATAGCATGTGAAACGCGTAAAAATCGAAAAAAAAATCGACTTCACTCGATTTTTGAAAATTTTATTTGTGTTTGAAAGCATGTGAAACGCGTAAAAAACAAAAAAAAAATTGACTCTACTCGATTTTTGAAAATTTCATTTGTGTTTGAAAGCATGTGAAACAAGTAAAAAACGAAAAAAATCGACTCTTCACTCGATTTTTGCATGTGAAACGAAAAAAAAATCGACTTTTTTTCGATTTTCGAAAATTTTATTTGTGTTTGAAAGCATGTGAAACGCGTAAAAAATGAAAAAAATTGACTTCACACGATTTTTGAAAATTTTATTTGTGTTTGAAAGCATGTGAAACGAAAAAAAAATCGACTTTTTGCTCGATTTTCGAAAATTTCATTTGTGTTTGAAAGCATGTGAAACGCGTAAAAAACGAAAAAAAATCGACTCTTCACTCGATTTTTGCATGTGAAACGAAAAATAAATCGACTTTTTCTCGATTTTCGAAAATTTCATTTGTGTTTGAAAGCATGTGAAACGAAAAAAAAATCGACTTTTTGCTCGATTTTCGAAAATTTCATTTGTGTTTGAAAGCATGTGAAACGCGTGAAAAACGAAAAAAAATCGACTCTTCACTCGATTTTTGCATGTGAAACGAAAAAAAATATCGACTTTTTCTCGATTTTCGAAAATTTCATTTGTGTTTGAAAGCATGTGAAACGAAAAAAAAATCGACTTTTTCTCGATTTTCGAAAATTTCATTTGTGTTTGAAAGCATGTGAAACGAAAAAAAATCGACTTTTTGCTCGATTTTCGAAAATTTCATTTGTGTTTGAAAGCATGTGAAACGCGTAAAAAACAAAAAAAAAATGACTCTTTACTCGATTTTCGAAAATTTCATTTGTGTTTGAAAGCATGTGAAACGCGTAAAAAACGAAAAAAAATTGACTCTTCATTCGATTTTTGAAAATTTTATTTGTGTTTGAAAGCATGTGAAACGAAAAAAAAATCGACATTTTGCTCGATTTTCGAAAATTTCATTTGTGTTTGAAAGCATGTGAAACGAAAAAATATCGACTTTTTGCTCGATTTTTGAAAATATCATTTGTGTTTGATAGCCTGTGAAACGCGTAAAAAACGAAAAAAAATCGACTCTTCACTCGATTTTTGAAAATTTCATTTGTGCTTGATAGCATGTGAAACGCGTAAAAATCGAAAAAAAATCGACTTCACTCGATTTTTGAAAATTTTATTTGTGTTTGAAAGCATGTGAAACGCGTAAAAAACAAAAAAAAAATTGACTCTACTCGATTTTTGAAAATTTCATTTGTGTTTGAAAGCATGTGAAACGAGTAAAAAACGAAAAAAATCGACTCTTCACTCGATTTTTGCATGTGAAACGAAAAAAAAATCGACTTTTTTTCGATTTTCGAAAATTTCATTTGTGTTTGAAAGCATGTGAAACGCGTAAAAAATGAAAAAAATTGACTTCACACGATTTTTGAAAATTTTATTTGTGTTTGAAAGCATGTGAAACGAAAAAAAAATCGACTTTTTGCTCGATTTTCGAAAATTTCATTTGTGTTTGAAAGCATGTGAAACGCGTAAAAAACAAAAAAAAATCGACTCTTCACTCGATTTTTGCATGTGAAACGAAAAATAAATCGACTTTTTCTCGATTTTCGAAAATTTCATTTGTGTTTGAAAGCATGTGAAACGAAAAAAAATCGACTTTTTGCTCGATTTTCGAAAATTTCATTTGTGTTTGAAAGCATGTGAAACGCGTGAAAAACGAAAAAAAATCGACTCTTCACTCGATTTTTGCATGTGAAACGAAAAAAAATATCGACTTTTTCTCGATTTTCGAAAATTTCATTTGTGTTTGAAAGCATGTGAAACGAAAAAAAAATCGACTTTTTCTCGATTTTCGAAAATTTCATTTGTGTTTGAAAGCATGTGAAACGAAAAAAAATCGACTTTTTGCTCGATTTTCGAAAATTTCATTTGTGTTTGAAAGCATGTGAAACGCGTAAAAAACAAAAAAAAATTGACTCTTTACTCGATTTTTGAAAATTTCATTTGTGTTTGAAAGCATGTGAAACGCGTAAAAAACGAAAAAAATTAGACTCTTCACTCGATTTTTGCATGTGAAACGAAAAATAAATCGACTTTTTCTCGATTTTTGAAAATTTCATTTGTGTTTGAAAGCATGTGAAACGACAAAAAAATCGACTTTTTGCTCGATTTTCGAAAATTTCATTTGTGTTTGAAAGCATGTGAAACGCTTAAAAAACGAAAAAAAATTGACTCTTCACTCGATTTTTGAAAATTTTATTTGTGTTTGAAAGCATGTGAAACGAAAAAAAAATCGACTTTTTGCTCGATTTTCGAAAATTTCATTTGTGTTTGAAAGCATGTGAAACGCGTAAAAAATGAAAAAAAATTGACTTCACACGATTTTTGAAAATTTTATTTGTGTTTGAAAGCATGTGAAACGAAAAAAAAATCGACTTTTTGCTCGTTTTTCGAAAATTTCATTTGTGTTTGAAAGCATGTGAAACGCGTAAAAAACGAAAAAAAATCGACTCTTCACTCGATTTTTGCATGTGAAACGAAAAATAAATCGACTATTTCTCGATTTTCGAAAATTTCATTTGTGTTTGAAAGCATGTGAAACGCGTAAAAAACGAAAAAAAATCGACTCTTCACTCGATTTTTTGCATGTGAAACGAAAAATAAATCGACTTTTTCTCGATTTTCGAAAATTTCATTTGTGTTTGAAAGCATGTGAAACGAAAAAAAAATCGACTTTTTGCTCGATTTTCGAAAATTTCATTTGTGTTTGAAAGCATGTGAAACGCGTAAAAAACAAAAAAAAATTGACTACTCGATTTTGAAAATTTCATTTGTGTTTGAAAGCATGTAAAACGCGTCAAAAACGAAAAAAAATCGACTCTGCACTCGATTTTTGAAAATTTTATTTGTGTTTGAAAGCATGTGAAACGCGTAAAAAACAAAAAAAAAATCGACTCTTCACTCGATTTTTGCATGTGAAACGAAAAAAAAAATCGACTTTTTCTTGATTTTCGAAAATTTCGTTTGTGTTTTGAAAGCATGTGAAACGAAAAAAAAAATCGACTTTTTCTCGATTTTCGAAAATTTCATTTGTGTTTGAAAGCATGTGAAACGAAAAAAAATCGACTTTTTGCTCGATTTTCAAAAATTTCATTTGTGTTTGAAAGCATGTGAAACGCGTAAAAAACGAAAAAAAAATCGACTCCACTCGATTTTTGCATGTGAAACGAAAAAAAAAATCGACTTTTTCTCGATTTTCGAAAATTTCATTTGTGTTTGAAAGCATGTGAAACGAAAAAAAAAATCGATTTTTGCTCGATTTTCGAAAATTTCATTTGTGTTTGAAAGCATGTGAAACGCGTAAAAAACAAAAAAAAATCGACTCTACTCGATTTTTGAAAATTTAATTTGTGTTTGAAAGCATGTGAAACTCGTAAAAAACGAAAAAAAATCGACTCATCACTCGATTTTTGCATGTGAAACGAAAAAAAAAAATTGACTTTTTCTCGATTTTCGAAAATTTCATTTGTGTTTGAAAGCATGTGAAACGAAAAAAAAAATCGACTTTTTGCTCGATTTTCGAAATTTCATTTGTGTTTGAAAGCATGTGAAACGCGTAAAAAACGAAAAAAAATCGACTCTTCACTCGATTTTTGCATGTGAAACGAAAAAAAAAATCGACTTTTTTTCGATTTTCGAAAATTTCATTTGTGTTTGAAAGCATGTGAAACGCGTAAAAAACGAAAAAAAATTGACTCATTACACGATTTTTGAAAATTTTATTTGTGTTTGAAAGCATGTGAAACGAAAAAAAAATCGACTTTTTGCTCGATTTTCGAAAATTTCATTTGTGTTTGAAAGCATGTGAAACGCGTAAAAAACGAAAAAAAATCGACTCTTCACTCGATTTTTGCATGTGAAACGAAAAATAAATCGACTTTTTCTCGATTTTCGAAAATTTCATTTGTGTTTGAAAGCATGTGAAACGAAAAAAAAATCGACTTTTTGCTCGATTTTCGAAAAATTCATTTGTGTTTGAAAGCATGTGAAACGCGTAAAAAACAAAAAAAAAATGACTACTCGATTTTTGAAAATTTCATTTGTGTTTGAAAGCATGTAAAACGCGTCAAAAACGAAAAAAAATCGACTCTGCACTCGATTTTTGAAAATTTTATTTGTGTTTGAAAGCATGTGAAACGCGTAAAAAACAAAAAAAAAATCGACTCTTCACTCGATTTTTGCATGTGAAACGAAAAAAAAAATCGACTTTTTCTCGATTTTCGAAAATTTCGTTTGTGTTTGAAAGCATGTGAAACGAAAAAAAAAATCGACTTTTTCTCGATTTTCGAAAATTTCATTTGTGTTTGAAAGCATGTGAAACGAAAAAAAATCGACTTTTTGCTCGATTTTCAAAAATTTCATTTGTGTTTGAAAGCATGTGAAACGCGTAAAAAACAAAAAAAAAATCGACTCTTCACTCGATTTTTGCATGTGAAACGAAAAAAAAAAATCGACTTTTTCTCGATTTTCGAAAATTTCATTTGTGTTTGAAAGCAAGTGAAACGCGTAAAAAACGGCGTAAAAAACGAAAAAAAATCGACTCTTTACTCGATTTTTGCATGTGAAACGAAAATAAATCGACTTTTTCTCTATTTTCGAAAATTTCATTTGTGTTTGAAAGCATGTGAAACGAAAAAAAAATCGACTTTTTGCTCGATTTTCGAAAATTTCATTTGTGTTTGAAAGCATGTGAAACGCGTAAAAAACAAAAAAAAATTGACTACTCGATTTTTGAAAATTTCATTTGTGTTTGAAAGCATGTAAAACGCGTCAAAAACGAAAAAAAATCGACTCTGCACTCGATTTTTGAAAATTTTATTTGTGTTTGAAAGCATGTGAAACGCGTAAAAAACAAAAAAAAAATCGACTCTTCACTCGATTTTTGCATGTGAAACGAAAAAAAAAATCGACTTTTTCTTGATTTTCGAAAATTTCGTTTGTGTTTGAAAGCATGTGAAACGAAAAAAAAAATCGACTTTTTCTCGATTTTCGAAAATTTCATTTGTGTTTGAAAGCATGTGAAACGAAAAAAATCGACTTTTTGCTCGATTTTCAAAATTTCATTTGTGTTTGAAAGCATGTGAAACGCGTAAAAAACGAAAAAAAATCGACTCCACTCGATTTTTGCATGTGAAACGAAAAAAAAATCGACTTTTTCTCGATTTTCGAAAATTTCATTTGTGTTTGAAAGCATGTGAAACGAAAAAAAAAATCGATTTTTGCTCGATTTTCGAAAATTTCATTTGTGTTTGAAAGCATGTGAAACGCGTAAAAACAAAAAAAAATCGACTCTACTCGATTTTTGAAATTTAATTTGTGTTTGAAAGCATGTGAAACTCGTAAAAAACGAAAAAAAATCGACTCATCACTCGATTTTTGCATGTGAAACGAAAAAAAAAATTGACTTTTTCTCGATTTTCGAAAATTTCATTTGTGTTTGAAAGCATGTGAAACGAAAAAAAAAATCGACTTTTTTGCTCGATTTTCGAAAATTTCATTTGTGTTTGAAAGCATGTGAAACGCGTAAAAAACGAAAAAAAATCGACTCTTCACTCGATTTTTGCATGTGAAACGAAAAAAAAAATCGACTTTTTTTCGATTTTCGAAAATTTCATTTGTGTTTGAAAGCATGTGAAACGCGTAAAAAACGAAAAAAAATTGACTCATTACACGATTTTTGAAAATTTTATTTGTGTTTGAAAGCATGTGAAACGAAAAAAAAATCGACTTTTTGCTCGATTTTCGAAAATTTCATTTGTGTTTGAAAGCATGTGAAACGCGTAAAAAACGAAAAAAAATCGACTCTTCACTCGATTTTTGCATGTGAAACGAAAAATAAATCGACTTTTTCTCGATTTTCGAAAATTTCATTTGTGTTTGAAAGCATGTGAAACGAAAAAAAAATCGACTTTTTGCTCGATTTTCGAAAAATTCATTTGTGTTTGAAAGCATGTGAAACGCGTAAAAACAAAAAAAAAATGACTACTCGATTTTTGAAAATTTCATTTGTGTTTGAAAGCATGTAAAACGCGTCAAAAACGAAAAAAATCGACTCTGCACTCGATTTTTGAAAATTTTATTTGTGTTTGAAAGCATGTGAAACGCGTAAAAAACAAAAAAAAAATCGACTCTTCACTCGATTTTTGCATGTGAAACGAAAAAAAAAATCGACTTTTTCTCGATTTTCGAAAATTTCGTTTGTGTTTGAAAGCATGTGAAACGAAAAAAAAAATCGACTTTTTCTCGATTTTCGAAAATTTCATTTGTGTTTGAAAGCATGTGAAACGAAAAAAAATCGACTTTTTGCTCGATTTTCAAAAATTTCATTTGTGTTTGAAAGCATGTGAAACGCGTAAAAAACAAAAAAAAAATCGACTCTTCACTCGATTTTTGCATGTGAAACGAAAAAAAAAATCGACTTTTTCTCGATTTTCGAAAATTTCATTTGTGTTTGAAAGCAAGTGAAACGCGTAAAAAACGAAAAAAAATCGACTCTTCACTCGATTTTTGCATGTGAAACGAAAAATAAATCGACTTTTTCTCTATTTTCGAAAATTTCATTTGTGTTTGAAAGCATGTGAAACGAAAAAAAAAATCGACTTTTTGCTCGATTTTCGAAAATTTCATTTGTGTTTGAAAGCATGTGAAACGCGTAAAAAACAAAAAAAATCGACTCTGCTCGATTTTCGAAAATTTCATTTGTGTTTGAAAGCATGTGAAACGCGTAAAAAACGAAAAAAAATCGACTCATCACTCGATTTTTGCATGTGAAACGAAAAAAAAAATTGACTTTTTTCTCGATTTTCGAAAATTTCATTTGTGTTTGAAAGCATGTGAAACGAAAAAAAAAATCGACTTTTTGCTCGATTTTCGAAAATTTCATTTGTGTTTGAAAGCATGTGAAACGCGTAAAAACGAAAAAAAATCGACTCTTCACTCGATTTTTGCATGTGAAACGAAAAATAAATCGACATTTTCTCGATTTTCGAAAATTTCATTTGTGTTTGAAAGCATGTGAAACGAAAAAAAAATCGACTTTTTGCTCGATTTTCGAAAATTTCGTTTGTGTTTGAAAGCATGTGAAACGCGTAAAAAACGAAAAAAAATCGACTCTTCAATCGATTTTTTGAAAATTTTATTTGTGTTTGAAAGCATGTGATACGAAAAAAAAATCGACTTTTTGCTCGATTTTCGAAAATTTCATTTGTGTTTGAAAGCATGTGAAACTCGTAAAAAACGAAAAAAAATCGACTCATCACTCGATTTTTGCATGTGAAACGAAAAAAAAAATTGACTTTTTCTCGATTTTCGAAAATTTCATTTGTGTTTGAAAGCATGTGAAACGAAAAAAAAATCGACTTTTTGCTCGATTTTCGAAAATTTCATTTGTGTTTGAAAGCATGTGAAACGCGTAAAAAACGAAAAAAAATCGACTCTTCACTCGATTTTTGCATGTGAAACGAAAAAAAAAATCGACTTTTTTTCGATTTTCGAAATTTCATTTGTGTTTGAAAGCATGTGAAACGCGTAAAAAACGAAAAAAATTGACTCATTACACGATTTTTGAAAATTTTATTTGTGTTTGAAAGCATGTGAAACGAAAAAAAAATCGACTTTTTGCTCGATTTTCGAAAATTTCATTTGTGTTTGAAAGCATGTGAAACGCGTAAAAAACGAAAAAAAATCGACTCTTCACTCGATTTTTGCATGTGAAACGAAAAATAAATCGACTTTTTCTCGATTTTCGAAAATTTCATTTGTGTTTGAAAGCATGTGAAACGAAAAAAAAATCGACTTTTTGCTCGATTTTCGAAAAATTCATTTGTGTTTGAAAGCATGTGAAACGCGTAAAAAACAAAAAAAAAATGACTACTCGATTTTTGAAAATTTCATTTGTGTTTGAAAGCATGTAAAACGCGTCAAAAACGAAAAAAATCGACTCTGCACTCGATTTTTGAAAATTTTATTTGTGTTTGAAAGCATGTGAAACGCGTAAAAAACAAAAAAAAAATCGACTCTTCACTCGATTTTTGCATGTGAAACGAAAAAAAAAATCGACTTTTTCTCGATTTTCGAAAATTTCGTTTGTGTTTTGAAAGCATGTGAAACGAAAAAAAAAATCGACTTTTTCTCGATTTTCGAAAATTTCATTTGTGTTTGAAAGCATTTGAAACGAAAAAAAATCGACTTTTTGCTCGATTTTCAAAATTTCATTTGTGTTTGAAAGCATGTGAAACGCGTAAAAAACAAAAAAAAAATCGACTCTTCACTCGATTTTTGCATGTGAAACGAAAAAAAAAATCGACTTTTTCTCGATTTTCGAAAATTTTATTTGTGTTTGAAAGCAAGTGAAACGCGTAAAAAACGAAAAAAAATCGACTCTTCACTCGATTTTTGCATGTGAAACGAAAAATAAATCGACTTTTTCTCTATTTTCGAAAATTTCATTTGTGTTTGAAAGCATGTGAAACGAAAAAAAAATCGACTTTTTGCTCGATTTTCGAAAATTTCATTTGTGTTTTGAAAGCATGTGAAACGCGTAAAAAACAAAAAAAAATCGACTCTGCTCGATTTTCGAAAATTTCATTTGTGTTTGAAAGCATGTGAAACGCGTAAAAAACGAAAAAAAATCGACTCATCACTCGATTTTTGCATGTGAAACGAAAAAAAAAATTGACTTTTTTCTCGATTTTCGAAAATTTCATTTGTGTTTGAAAGCATGTGAAACGAAAAAAAAATCGACTTTTTGCTCGATTTTCGAAAATTTCATTTGTGTTTGAAAGCATGTGAAACGCGTAAAAAACGAAAAAAAATCGACTCTTCACTCGATTTTTGCATGTGAAACGAAAAATAAATCGACATTTTCTCGATTTTCGAAAATTTCATTTGTGTTTGAAAGCATGTGAAACGAAAAAAAAAATCGACTTTTTGCTCGATTTTCGAAAATTTCGTTTGTGTTTGAAAGCATGTGAAACGCGTAAAAAACGAAAAAAAATCGACTCTTCAATCGATTTTTGAAAATTTTATTTGTGTTTGAAAGCATGTGATACGAAAAAAAAATCGACTTTTTGCTCGATTTTCGAAAATTTCATTTGTGTTTGAAAGCATGTGAAACGCGTAAAAAACGAAAAAAAATCGACTCTTCACTCGATTTTTGAAAATTTCATTTTTGTTTGAAAGCATGTGAAACGCGTAAAAAACGAAAAAAAAATCGACTCTTCACTCGATTTTTGCATGTGAAACGAAACAAAAAATCGAATTTTTGCTCTTCGAGCAAAAGATTTTCGAAAATTTCATTTGTGTTTGAAACCATGTGAAACGCGTAAAAACGAAAAAATTCGACTCCACTCGATTTTTGAAAATTTCATTTGTGTTGAAAGCATGTGAAACAAAAAAAAATCAAATTTTTGCTCGATTTCTGAAAATTTCATTTGTGTTTGAAAGCATGTGAATCGCGTAAAAAACGAAAAAAAATCGACTCTTCACTCGATTTTTGAAAATTTCATTTGTGTTTGAAAGCATGTGAAACGCGTAAAAAACGAAAAAAAATCGACTCTTCACTCAATTTTTGCATGTGAAACGAAAAAAAAAATCGACTTTTTCTCGATTTTCGAAAATTTATTTGTGTTTGAAAGCATGTGAAACGAAAAAAAAATCGACTTTTTCTCGATTTTCAAAAATTTCATTTGTGTTTGAAAGCATGTGAAACGAAAAAAAAATCGACTTTTTCTCGATTTTCGAAAATTTCATTTGTGTTTGAAAGCATGTGAAACGAAAAAGAAATCGACTTTTTCTCGATTTATGAAAATTTCATTTGTGTTTGAAAGCATGTGAAACGCGTAAAATACGAAAAAAAATCGACTCTTCACTCGATTTTTGAAAATTTCATTTGTGTTTGAAAGCATGTGAAACGCGTAAAAAACGAGAAAAAATCGACTCTTCACTCAATTTTTGCATGTGAAACGAAAAAAAAATCGATTTTTTCTCGATTTTCGAAAATTTCATTTGTGTTTGAAAGAATGTGAAACGAAAAATAAATCGACTTTTTCTCGATTTTCGAAAATTTCATTTGTGTTTGAAAGCATGTGAAACGAAAAAAAAATCGACTTTTTCTCGATTTTCGAAAATTTCATTTGTGTTTGAGAACATGTGAAACGAAAAAAAAATCGACTTTTTGCTCGATTTTTGAAAATTTCATTTGTGTTTGAAAGCATGTGAAACGCGTAAAAAACGAAAAAAAATCGACTCTACTTGATTTTTGCATGTGAAACGAAAAAAAATCGACTTTTTCTCGATTTTCGAAAACTTCATTTGTGTTTGAAAGCATGTGAAACGAAAAAAAATCGACTTTTTGCTCGATTTTCGAAAATTTCATTTGTGTTTGAAAGCATGTGAAACGCGTAAAAAACGAAAAAAAATCGACTCTTCACTCGATTTTTGCATGTGAAACGAAAATAAAAATCGACTTTTTCTCGATTTTCGAAAATTTCATTTGTGTTTGAAAGCATGTGAAACGAAAAAAAAAATCGACTTTTTCTCGATTTTCGAAAATTTCATTTGTGTTTGAAAGCATGTGAAACGAAAAAAAAATCGACTTTTTGCTCGATTTTCGAAAATTTCATTTGTGTTTGAAAGCATGTGAAACGCGTAAAAAACAAAAAAAAAATCGACTCTACTCGATTTTTGAAAATTTAATTTGTGTTTGAAAGCATGTGAAACGCGTAAAAAACGAAAAAAAATCGACTCATCGCTCGATTTTTGCATGTGAAACGAAAAAAAAAAATTGACTTTTTCTCGATTTTCGAAAATTTCATTTGTGTTTGAAAGCATGTGAAACGAAAAAAAAAATCGACTTTTTTCTCCATTTTCGAAAATTTCATTTGTGTTTGAAAGCATGTGAAACGCGTAAAAAACGAAAAAAAATCGACTCTTCACTCGATTTTTGCATGTGAAACGAAAAATAAATCGACATTTTCTCGATTTTCGAAAATTTCATTTGTGTTTGAAAGCATGCGAAACGAAAAAAAAATCGACTTTTTGCTCGATTTTCGAAAATTTCGTTTGTGTTTGAAAGCATGTGAAACGCGTAAAAAACGAAAAAAAAATCGACTCTTCAATCGATTTTTGCTCGATTTTCGAAAATTTCATTTGTGTTTGAAACCATGTGAAACGCGTAAAAAACGAAAAAAATCGACTCCACTCGATTTTTGAAAATTTCATTTGTGTTGAAAGCATGTGAAACAAAAAAAAATCAAATTTTTGCTCGATTTCTGAAAATTTCATTTGTGTTTGAAAGCATGTGAAACGCGTAAAAAACGAAAAAAAATCGACTCTTCACTCGATTTTTGCATGTGAAACGAAACAAAAAATCGAATTTTTGCTCGATTTTCGAAAATTTCATTTGTGTTGGAAACCATGTGAAACGCGTAAAAAACGAAAAAATTCGACTCCACTCGATTTTTGAAAATTTCATTTGTGTTGAAAGCATGTGAAACAAAAAAAAATCAAATTTTTGCTCGATTTCTGAAAATTTCATTTGTGTTTGAAAGCATGTGAAACGCGTAAAAAACGAAAAAAAATCGACTCTTCACTCGATTTTTGAAAATTTCATTTGTGTTTGAAAGCATGTGAAACGCGTAAAAAACGAAAAAAAATCGACTCTTCACTCAATTTTTGCATGTGAAACGAAAAAAAAAAATCGATTTTTTCTCGATTTTCGAAAATTTCATTTGTGTTTGAAAGAATGTGAAACGAAAAATAAATCGACTTTTTCTCGATTTTCGAAAATTTCATTTGTGTTTGAAAGCATGTGAAACGAAAAAAAAATCGACTTTTTCTCGATTTTCGAAAATTTCATTTGTGTTTGAAAGCATGTGAAACGAAAAAAAAATCGACTTTTTGCTCGATTTTCGAAAATTTCATTTGTGTTTGAAAGCATGTGAAACGCGTAAAAAAACGAAAAAAAATCGACTCTTCACTCGATTTTTGCATGTGAAACGAAAAAAAAATCGACTTTTTCTCGATTTATGAAAATTTCATTTGTGTTTGAAAGCGCATGTGAAACGCGTAAAAAACGAAAAAAAATCGACTCTTCACTCGATTTTTGCATGTGAAACGAAAAATAAATCTACTTTTTCTCAATTTTCGAAAATTTCATTTGTGTTTGAAAGCATGTGAAACGAAAAAAAAATCGACTTTTTGCTCGATTTTCGAAAATTTCATTTGTGTTTGTAAGCATGTGAAACGCGTAAAAACCGAAAAAAAATCGACTCTTCACTCGATTTTTGAAAATTTCATTTGTGTTTGAAAGCATGTGAAACGCGTAAAAAACGAAAAAAAATCGACTCTTCACTCGATTTTTGCATGTGAAACGAAAAAAAAAATCGACTTTTTCTTGATTTTCGAAAATTTCATTTGTGTTTGAAAGCATGTGAAACGAAAAAAAAAAATCGACTTTTTCTTGATTTTCGAAAATTTCGTTTGTGTTTGAAAGCATGTGAAACGAAAAAAAATCGACTTTTTGCTCGATTTTCGAAAATTTCATTTGTGTTTGAAAGCATGTGAAACGCGTAAAAACAAAAAAAAATCGACTACTCGATTTTTGAAAATTTAATTTGTGTTTGAAAGCATGTGAAACGCGTAAAAAACGGAAAAAAAATCGACTCATCACTCGATTTTTGCATGTGAAACGAAAAAAAAAATCGACTTTTTCTCGATTTTCGAAAATTTCATTTGTGTTTGAAAGCATGTGAAACGAAAAAAAAAAATCGACTTTTTGCTCGATTTTCGAAAATTTAATTTGTGTTTGAAAGCATGTGAAACGCGTAAAAAACGGAAAAAAAATCGACTCATCACTCGATTTTTGCATGTGAAACGAAAAAAAAAATCGACTTTTTCTCGATTGAAAGCATGTGAAACGAAAAAAAAAAATCGACTTTTTGCTCGATTTTCGAAAATTTCATTTGTGTTTGAAAGCATGTGAAACGAAAAAAAAATCGACTTTTTGCTCGATTTTCGAAAATTTCATTTGTGTTTGAAAGCATGTGAAACGCGAAAAAAACGAAAAAAAAATCGACACTTCACTCGATTTTTAAAATTTTCATTTGTGTTTGAAAGCATGTAAAACGCGTAAAAAAACGAAAAAAAATCGACACTTCACTCGATTTTTAAAATTTTCATTTGTGTTTGAAAGCATGTAAAACGCGTAAAAAAACGAAAAAAATTCGACTCTTCACTCGATTTTTGCATGTGATACGAAAAAAAATCGACTCTTCACTCGATTTTTGCATGTGAAACGAAAAAAAAATCAAATTTTTGCTCGATTTTCGAAAATTTCATTTGTGTTTGAAACCATGTGAAACGCGTAAAAAACGAAAAAAAATCGACTCTGCACTCGATTTTTGAAAATTTCATTTGTGTTTGAAAGCATGTGAAACGAAAAAAAAATCGACTTTTAACTCGATTTATGAAAATTTCATTTGTGTTTGAAAGCATGTGAAACGAAAAAAAAAAATCGACTTTTTGCTCGATTTTCGAAAATTTCATTTGTGTTTGAAAGCATGTGAAACGCGTAAAAAACGAAAAAAAAATCGACTCTTCACTCGATTTTTGAAAATTTCATTTGTGTTTGAAAGAATGTGAAACGAAAAATAAATCGACTTTTTCTCGATTTTCGAAAATTTTATTTGTGTTTGAAAGAATGTGAAACGAAAAATAAATCGACTTTTTCTCGATTTTCGAAAATTTCATTGTATGTGAAACGAAATAAAAATCGACTTTTTCTCGATTTTCAAAAATTTCATTTGTGTTTGAGAACATGTGAAACGAAAAAAAAATCGACTTTTTGCTCGATTTTTGAAAATTTCATCTGGTTTTGAAAGCATGTGAAACGAAAAAAAAATCGACTTTTTGCTCGATTTTTGAAAATTTCATTTGTGTTTGAAAGCATGTGAATCGAATAAAAAATCGACTTTTTCTCGATTTTCGAAAATTTCATTTGTGTTTGAAAGCATGTGAAACGAAAAAAAAATCGACTTTTATTTGTGTTTGAAAGCATGTGAAACGCGTAAAAAACGAAAAAAAATCGACTCTTCACTCGATTTTTGAAAATTTCATTTGTGTTTGAAAGCATGTGAAACGCGTTAAAAACGAAAAAAAAATCGACTCTTCACTCGATTTTTGCATGTGAAACGAAAAATAAATCGACTTTTTCTCGATTTTCGAATATTTCATTTGTGTTTGAAAGCATGTGAAACGAAAAAAAAATCGACTTTTTGCTCGATTTTCGAAAATTTCATTTGTGTTTGAAAGCATGTGAAACGCGTAAAAAACGAAAAAAAAATCGACTCTTCACTCGATTTTTGAAAATTTCATTTGTGTTTGAAAGCATGTGAAACGCGTAAAAAACGAAAAAAAATCGACTCTTCACTCGATTTTTGAAAAGTTTATTTGTGTTTGAAAGCATGTGAAACGCGTAAAAAACGAAAAAAAATCGACTCTTCACTCGATTTTTGAAAATTTCATTTGTGTTTGAAAGCATGTGAAACGCGTAAAAAACGAAAAAAAATCGACTCTTCACTCAATTTTTGAAAATTTCATTTGTGTTTGAAAGCATGTGAAACGCGTAAAAAACGAAAAAAAATCGACTCTTCACTCGATTTTTGCATGTGAAACGAAAAATAAATCGACTTTTTCTCGATTTTCGAAAATTTCATTTGTGTTTGAAAGCATGTGAAACGAAAAAAAAAATCGACTTTTTGCTCGATTTTCGAAAATTTCATTTGTGTTTGAAAGCATGTGAAACGCGTAAAAAACGAAAAAAAAATCGACTCTTCACTCGATTTTTGCATGTGAAACGAAAAAAAAAATCGACTTTTTCTCGATTTTCGAAAATTTCATTTGTGTTTGAAAGCATGTGAAACGCGTAAAAAACGAAAAAAAATTGACTCTTCACTCGATTTTTGAAAATTTTATTTGTGTTTGAAAGCATGTGAAACGAAAAAAAAATCGACTTTTTGCTCGATTTTCGAAAATTTCATTTGTGTTTGAAAGCATGTGAAACGAAAAAAAAAATCGACTTTTTGCTCGATTTTCGAAAATTTCATTTGTGTTTGAAAGCATGTGAAACGCGTAAAAAACGAAAAAAAATCGGCTCTTTACTCGATTTTTGCATGTGAAACGAAAATAAAATCGACTTTTTCTCAATTTTCGAAAATTTCATTTGTGTTTGAAAGCATGTGAAACGAAAAAAAAATCGACTTTTTGCTCGATTTTCGAAAATTTCATTTTGTTTGAAAGCATGTGAAACGCGTAAAAAACGAAAAAAAATCGACTCTTCACTCGATTTTTGAAAATTTCATTTGTGTTTGAAAGCATGTGAAACGCGTAAAAAACGAAAAAAAATCGACTCTTCACTCGATTTCTGAAAATTTTATTTGTGTTTGAAAGCATGTGAAACGCGTAAAAAACGAAAAAAAATCGACTCTTCACTCGATTTTTGCATGTGAAACGAAAAATAAATCGACTTTTTCTCTATTTTCGAAAATTTCATTTGTGTTTGAAAGCATGTGAAACGAAAATAAAATCGACTTTTTGCTCGATTTTCGAAAATTTCATTTGTGTTTGAAAGCATGTGAAACGCGTAAAAAACGAAAAAAAAAAATCGACTCTTCACTCGATTTTTGAAAATTTCATTTGTGTTTGAAAGCATGTGAAACGCGTAAAAAACGAAAAAAAAATCGACTCTTCACTCGATTTTTGCATGTGAAACGAAAAAAAAAATCGAATTTTTGCTCGATTTTCGAAAATTTCTATTGTGTTTGAAACCATGTGAAACGCGTAAAAAACGAAAAAAATCGACTCCACTCGATTTTTGAAAATTTCATTTGTGTTCTTGAAAGCATGTGAAACGAAAAAAAAATCGACTTTTTGCTCGATTTATGAAAATTTCATTTGTGTTTGAAAGCATGTGAAACGAAAAAAAAATCGACTTTTTGCTCGATTTATGAAAATTTCATTTGTGTTTGAAAGCATGTGATTTTTTTTTCGTTTCACATGCAAAAATCAAGTAAAGAGTCGATTTTTTTTCGTTTTTTACGCGTTTCACATGCTTTCAAACACAAATGAAATTTTCAAAAATCGAGTGAAAAGTCGATTTTTTTTCGTTTTTTACATGCTCTCAATCACAAATGAAATTTTCGAAAATCGAGCAAAAAGTCGATTTTTTTTTTTTTCGTTTCACATGCTTTCAAACACAAATGAAATTTTCAAAAATCGAGCAAAAAGTCGATTTTTTTTTCGTTTCACATGCTCTCAAACACAAATGATATTTTCGAAAATCGAGAAAAAGTCGATTTATTTTTCGTTTCACATTCTTTCAAACACAAATGAAATTTTCGAAAATCGAGAAAAAGTCGATTTTTTTTTTTCGTTTCACATGCAAAAATTGAGTGAAGAGTCGATTTTTTTTTCGTTTTTTACGCGTTTCACATGCTTTCAAACACAAATGAAATTTTCGAAAATCGAGCGAAAAGTCGATTTTTTTTTTCGTTTCACATGCTTTCAAACACAAATGAAATTTTCATAAATCGAGCAAAAAGTCGATTGTTTTTTCGTTTCACATGCTTTCAAACACAAATAAAATTTTCAAAAATCGAGTGGAGTCAATTTTTTTTCGTTTTTTACGCGTTTCACATGCTTTCAAACACAAATGAAATTTTCGAAAATCGAGCAAAAAGTCGATTTTTTTTTCGTTTCACATGCTTTCAAACACAAATGAAATTTTCGAAAATAGAGAAAAAGTCGATTTATTTTTCATTTCACATGCAAAAATCGAGTGAAGAGTCGATTTTTTTTCGTTTTTTACGCGTTTCACATGCTTTCAAACTTAAATGAAATTTTCGAAAATCGAGCAAAAAGTCGATTTTTTTTTCGTTTCACATGCTTTCAAACACAAATGAAATTTTCGAAAATCGAGAAAAATTCGATTTATTTTTCGTTTCACATGCAAAAATCGAGTGAAACACAAATGAAATTTTCGAAAATCGAGAAAAAGTCGATTTTTTTTTCGTTTCACTTGCAAAAATTGAGTGAAGAGTCGATTTTTTTTTCGTTTTTTACGCGTTTCACATGTTTTCAAACACAAATGAAATTTTCGAAAATCGAGCGAAAAGTCGATTTTTTTTTTCGTTTCACATGCTTTCAAACACAAATGAAATTTTCATAAATCGAGCAAAAAGTCGATTGTTTTTTCGTTTCACATGCTTTCAAACACAAATAAAATTTTCAAAAATCGAGTGAAGAGTCAATTTTTTTTCGTTTTTTACGCGTTTCACATGCTTTCAAACACAAATGAAATTTTCGAAAATCGAGCAAAAAGTCGATTTTTTTTTCGTTTCACATGCTTTCAAACACAAATGAAATTTTCGAAAATAGAGAAAAAGTCGATTTATTTTTCATTTCACATGCAAAAATCGAGTGAAGAGTCGATTTTTTTTCGTTTTTTACGCGTTTCACATGCTTTCAAACTTAAATGAAATTTTCGAAAATCGAGCAAAAAGTCGATTTTTTTTTCGTTTCACATGCTTTCAAACACAAATGAAATTTTCGAAAATCGAGAAAAAGTCGATTTTTTTTTCGTTTCACATGCAAAAATCGAGTGAAGAGTCGATTTTTTTTCGTTTTTTACGCGTTTCACATGCTTTCAAACACAAATGAAATTTTCGAAAATCGAGCAAAAAGTCGATTTTTTTTTCGTTTCACATGCTTTCAAACACAAATAAAATTTTCAGAAATCGAGTGAAGAGTCGATTTTTTTTCGTTTTTTACGCGTTTCACATGCTTTCAAACACAAATAAAATTTTCAAAAATCGAGTGAAGAGTCGATTTTTTTTTCGTTTTTTACGCGTTTCACATGCTTTCAAACACAAATGAAATTTTCAAAAATCGAGTGAAGAGTCGATTTTTTTTTTCGTTTTTTACGCGTTTCACATGCTTTCAGACACAAATGAAATTTTCGAAAATCGAGCAAAAAGTCGATTTTTTTTTTCGTTTCACATGCTTTCAAACACAAATGAAATTTTCGAAAATAGAGAAAAAGTCGATTTATTTTTCGTTTCACATGCAAAAATCGAGTGAAGAGTCGATTTTTTTTCGTTTTTTACGCGTTTCACATGCTTTCAAACACAAATGAAATTTTCAAAAATCGAGTGAAGAGTCGATTTTTTTTCGTTTTTTACGCGTTTCACACAAATGAAATTTTCGAAAATCGAGCAAAAGGTCGATTTTTTTTTTCGTTTCACATGCTTTCAAACACAAATGAAATTTTCGAAAATCGAGAAAAAGTCGATTTATTTTTCGTTTCACATGCAAAAATCGAGTGAAGAGTCGATTTTTTTTCGTTTTATACGCGTTTCACATGCTTTCAAACACAAATGAAATTTTCGAAAATCGAGCAAAAAGTCGATTTTTTTTTTCGTTTCACATGCTTTCAAACACAAATGAAATTTTCGAAAATCGAAAAAAAGTCGATTTTTTTTTTCGTTTCACATGCAAAAATCGAGTGATGAGTCGATTTTTTTTTTGTTTTTTACGCGTTTCACATGCTTTCAAACACAAATTAAATTTTCAAAAATCGAGTAGAGTCGATTTTTTTTTGTTTTTTACGCGTTTCACATGCTTTCAAACACAAATGAAATTTTTGAAAATCGAGCAAAAAGTCGATTTTTTTTTCGTTTCACATGCTTTCAAACACAAATGAAATTTTCGAAAATCGAGCAAAAAGTCGATTTTTTTTTCGTTTCACATGCTTTCAAACACAAATGAAATTTTCGAAAATCGAGCAAAAAGTCGATTTTTTTTTCGTTTCACATGCTTTCAAACACAAATGAAATTTTCGAAAATCGAGAAAAAGTCGATTTTTTTTTCGTTGTAGTAGTCATGTATAAAAAAATCTGCATGCAATAGTAAGTAAATAAGTTCTAGCTCATAAATAAAAAAAAAAAAACAGTGACCGTGCCTTTCTGGTTAATTAATCAGCCCAAAACTCATAATCCATTTATTTACTATTGATTTTACAATTAACAAGTTTAATAAAAAAAAGATTAATTATTTAAATTTTTTGTTGAGGTATAAATATATTCTAGCTCACAAAAATAATAATTTGAAATTAAGTTTCATTATAAAACATTGCCAGCCACTATAAACTTGCAGTAAAAAACACCAAATAATATCTTGGATAAGATTCCAGAATATGCACTTCAAACACAAATGAAATTTTCGAAAATCGAGCAAAAAGTCGATTTTTTTTTCGTTTCACATGCTTTCAAACACAAATGAAATTTTCAAAAGTCAAGCAAATAGTCGATTTTTTTTTTGTTTCACATGCTTTCAAACACAAATGAAATTTTCAAAGTCGAGCAAATAGTCGATTTTTTTTTGTTTCACATGCTTTCAAACACAAATGAAATTTTCAAAAATCGAGAAAAAGTCGATTTATTTTTCGTTTCACATGCAAAAATCGAGTGAAGAGTCGATTTTTTTTTCGTTTTTTACGCGTTTCACATGCTTTCAAACACAAATGAAATTTTCGAAAATCGAGCAAAAAGTCGATTTTTTTTTCGTTTCACATGCTTTCAAACACAAATAAAATTTTCAGAAATCGAGTGAAGAGTCAATTTTTTTTCGTTTTTTACGCGTTTCACATGCTTTCAAACACAAATGAAATTTTCAAAAATCGAGTGAAGAGTCGATTTTTTTTTCGTTTTTTACGCGTTTCACATGCTTTCAAACACAAATGAAATTTTCGAAAATCGAGCAAAAAGTCGATTTTTTTTTCGTTTCACATGCTTTCAAACACAAATGAAATTTTCGAAAATCGAGAAAAAGTCGATTTATTTTTCGTTTCACATGCAAAAATCGAGTGAAGAGTCGATTTTTTTTTCGTTTTTTACGCGTTTCACATGCTTTCAAACACAAATGAAATTTTCGAAAATCGAGCAAAAAGTCGATTTTTTTTTTCGTTTCACATTCTTTCAAACACAAATGAAATTTTCATAAATCGAGCAAAAAGTCGATTTTTTTTTCGTTTCACATGCTTTCAAGAACACAAAAGAAATTTTCAAAAATCGAGTGGAGTCGATTTTTTTCGTTTTTTACGCGTTTCACATGGTTTCAAACACAAATAAAATTTTCGAAAATCGAGCAAAAATTCGATTTTTTTTTTCGTTTCACATGCAAAAATCGAGTGAAGAGTCGATTTTTTTTTCGTTTTTTACGCGTTTCACATGCTTTCAAACACAAATGAAATTTTCGAAAATCGAGCAAAAAGTCGATTTTTTTTTTCGTTTCACATGCTTTCAAACACAAATGAAATTTTCGAAAATCGAGAAAAAGTCGATTTTTTTTTTCGTTTCACATGCAAAAATCGAGTGATGAGTCGATTTTTTTTTTGTTTTTTACGCGTTTCACATGCTTTCAAACACAAATTAAATTTTCAAAAATCGAGTAGAGTCGATTTTTTTTTGTTTTTTACGCGTTTCACATGCTTTCAAACACAAATGAAATTTTTGAAAATCGAGCAAAAAGTCGATTTTTTTTTCGTTTCACATGCTTTCAAACACAAATAAAATTTTCAGAAATCGAGTGAAGAGTCGATTTTTTTTCGTTTTTTACGCGTTTCACATGCTTTCAAACACAAATGAAATTTTTGAAAATCGAGCAAAAAGTCGATTTTTTTCTCGTTTCACATGCTTTCAAACACAAATGAAATTTTCGAAAATCGAGCAAAAAGTCGATTTTTTTTTTCGTTTCACATTCTTTCAAACACAAATGAAATTTTCATAAATCGAGCAAAAAGTCGATTTTTTTTTCGTTTCACATGCTTTCAAGAACACAAATGAAATTTTCAAAAATCGAGTGGAGTCGATTTTTTTCGTTTTTTACGCGTTTCACATGGTTTCAAACACAAATGAAATTTTCGAAAATCGAGCAAAAAGTCGATTTTTTTTTCGTTTCACATGCTTTCAAACACAAATAAAATTTTCAGAAATCGAGTGAAGAGTCAATTTTTTTTCGTTTTTTACGCGTTTCACATGCTTTCAAACACAAATGAAATTTTCAAAAATCGAGTGAAGAGTCGATTTTTTTTCGTTTTTTACGCGTTTCACATGCTTTCAAACACAAATGAAATTTTCGAAAATCGAGAAAAAGTCGATTTATTTTTCGTTTCACATGCAAAAATCGAGTGAAGAGTCGATTTTTTTTCGTTTTATACGCGTTTTACATGCTTTCAAACACAAATGAAATTTTCGAAAATCGAGCAAAAAGTCGATTTTTTTTTTCGTTTCACATGCTTTCAAACACAAATGAAATTTTCGAAAATTGAGAAAAAGTCGATTTTTTTTTTCGTTTCACATGCAAAAATCGAGTGATGAGTCGATTTTTTTTTTGTTTTTTACGCGTTTCACATGCTTTCAAACACAAATTAAATTTTCAAAAATCGAGTAGAGTCGATTTTTTTTTGTTTTTTACGCGTTTCACATGCTTTCAAACACAAATGAAATTTTTGAAAATCGAGCAAAAAGTCGATTTTTTTTTCGTTTCACATGCTTTCAAACACAAATAAAATTTTCAGAAATCGAGTGAAGAGTCGATTTTTTTTCGTTTTTTACGCGTTTCACATGCTTTCAAACACAAATGAAATTTTCAAAAATCGAGTGAAGAGTCGATTTTTTTTTCGTTTCACATGCTTTCAAACACAAATGAAATTTTCGAAAATCGAGCAAAAAGTCGATTTTTTTTTCGTTTCACATGCTTTCAAACACAAATGAAATTTTCAAAAATCGAGCAAAAAGTCGATTTTTTTTCGTTTCACATGCTTTCAAACACAAATGAAATTTTCAAAAGTCGAGCAAATAGTCGATTTTTTTTTCGTTTCACATGCTTTCAAACACAAATGAAATTTTCGAAAATCGAGAAAAAGTCGATTTTTTTTTCGTTTCACATGCAAAAATCGAATGAAGAGTCGATTTTTTTTCGTTTTTTACGCGTTTCACATGCTTTCAAACCCAAATGAAATTTTCGAAAATCGAGCAAAAAGTCGATTTTTTTTTCGTTTCACATGCTTTCAAACACAAATGAAATTTTCAAAAATCGAGCAAAAAGTCGATTTTTTTTCGTTTCACATGCTTTCAAACACAAATGAAATTTTCAAAAGTCGAGCAAATAGTCGATTTTTTTTTGTTTCACATGCTTTCAAACACAAATGAAATTTTCGAAAATCGAGAAAAAGTCGATTTATTTTTCGTTTCACATGCAAAAATCGAGTGAAGAGCCGATTTTTTTTTCGTTTTTTACGCGTTTCACATGCTTTCAAACACAAATGAAATTTTCGAAAATCGATCAAAAAGTCGATTTTTTTTTCGTTTCACATGCTTTCAAACACAAATAAAATTTTCAGAAATCGAGTGAAGAGTCGATTTTTTTTCGTTTTTTACGCGTTTCACATGCTTTCAAACACAAATGAAATTTTCAAAAATCGAGTGAAGAGTCGATTTTTTTTTCGTTTTTTACGCGTTTCACATGCTTTCAAACACAAATGAAATTTTCGAAAATCGAGCAAAAAGTCGATTTTTTTTTCGTTTCACATGCTTTCAAACACAAATGAAATTTTCGAAAATCGAGAAAAAGTCGATTTATTTTTCGTTTCACATGCAAAAATCGAGTGAAGAGTCGATTTTTTTTTCGTTTTTTACGCGTTTCACATGCTTTCAAACACAAATGAAATTTTCGAAAATCGAGCAAAAAGTCGATTTTTTTTTCGTTTCACATGCTTTCAAACACAAATGAAATTTTCGAAAATCGAGAAAAAGTCGATTTTTTTTTTCGTTTCACATGCAAAAATCGAGTGATGAGTCGATTTTTTTTCGTTTTTTACGCGTTACACATGCTTTCAAACACAAATTAAATTTTCAAAAATCGAGTAGAGTCGATTTTTTTTTTGTTTTTTACGCGTTTCACATGCTTTCAAACACAAATGAAATTTTCGAAAATCGAGCAAAAAGTCGATTTTTTTTCGTTTCACATGCTTTCAAACACAAATAAAATTTTCGAAAATCGAGAAAAAGTCGATTTTTTTTTTCGTTTCACATGCTTTCAAACACAAATGAAATTTTCGAAAATCGAGAAAAGTCGATTTAGTTTTTTCGTTTCACATGCAAAAATCGAGTGAAGAGTCGATTTTTTTTCGTTTTTTACGCGTTCACATGCTTTCAAACACAAATGAAATTTTCGAAAATCGAGCAAAAGTCGATTTTTTTTTTCGTTTTACATGCTTTCAAACACAAATGAAATTTCGAAAATCGAGAAAAAGCCGATTTTATTTTCGTTTCACATGCAAAATCGAGTGAAGAGTCGATTTTTTTTCGTTTTTTACGCGTTTCACATGCTTTCAAACACAAATGAAATTTTCGAAAATAGAGAAAAAGTCGATTTACTTTTCGTTTCACATGCAAAAATCGAGTGAAGAGTCAATTTTTTTTCGTTTTTTACCGCGTTTCACAATCTTTCAAACACAAATGAAATTTTCAAAAATCGAGTGAAGAGTCGATTTTTATGCGTTTTTTACGCGTTTCACATGCTTTCAAACACAAATGAAATTTTCAAAAATCGAGTGAAGAGTCGATTTTTATTCGTTTTTTACGCGTTTCACATGCTTTCAAACACAAATAAAATTTTCGAAAATCGAGTGAAGAGTCGATTTTTATTCGTTTTTACGCGTTTCACATGCTTTCAAACACAAATGAAATTTTCAAAAATCGAGTGAAGAGTCGATTTTTATTCGTTTTTTACGCGTTCACATGCTTTCAAACACAAATAAAATTTTCGAAAATCGAGCAAAAAGTCGATTTTTTTTTCGTTTCACATGCTTTCAAACACAATAAAAATTTTCAAAAATCGAGTGAAGAGTCGATTTTTTTTCGTTTTTTACGCGTTTCACCATGCTTTCAAACACAAATGAAATTTTCAAAAATCGAGTGAAGAGTCGATTTTTTTTCGTTTTTTACGCGTTTCACATGCTTTCAAACACAAATGAAATTTTTCGAAAACCGAAGCAAAAAGTCGATTTTTTTTTCGTTTCACATGCTTTCAAACACAAATAAAATTTTTGAAAATCGAGAAAAAGTCGATTTATTTTTCGTTTCACATGCAAAAATCGAGTGAAGAGTCGATTTTTTTTCGTTTTTTACGAGTTTCACATGCTTTCAAACACAAATGAAATTTTCGAAAATCGAGCAAAAAGTCGATTTTTTTTTTTCGTTTCACATGCTTTCAAACACAAATGAAATTTTCGAAAATCGAGAAAAAGTCGATTTAGTTTTTCGTTTCACATGCAAAAATCGAGTGAAGAGTCGATTTTTTTTCGTTTTTTCCGCGTTTCACATGCTTTCAAACACAAATGAAATTTTCGAAAATCGAGCAAAAAGTCGATTTTTTTTTCGTTTCACATGCTTTCAAACACAAATGAAATTTTCGAAAATCGAGAAAAAGCCGATTTTATTTTCGTTTCACATGCAAAAATCGAGTGAAGAGTCGATTTTTTTTCGTTTTTTACGCGTTTCACATGCTTTCAAACACAAATGAAATTTTCGAAAATCGAGCAAAAAGTCGATTTTTTTCGTTTCACATGCTTTCAAACACAAATGAAATTTTCGAAAATAGAGAAAAAGTCGATTTACTTTTCGTTTCACATGCAAAAATCGAGTGAAGAGTCGATTTTTTTTCGTTTTTTTACGCGTTTCACAATCTTTCAAACACAAATGAAATTTTCAAAAATCGAGTGAAGAGTCAATTTTTATTCGTTTTTTACGCGTTTCACATGCTTTCAAACACAAATAAAATTTTCGAAAATCGAGCAAAAAGTCGATTTTTTTTTCGTTTCACATGCTTTCAAACACAATAAAAATTTTCAAAAATCGAGTGAAGAGTCGATTTTTTTTTCGTTTTTTACGCGTTTCACATGCTTTCAAACACAAATGAAATTTTCAAAAATCGAGTGAAGAGTCGATTTTTTTCGTTTTTTACGCGTTTCACATGCTTTCTTCAAACACAAATGAAATTTTCAAAAACCGAGCAAAAAGTCGATTTTTTTTTTCGTTTCACATGCTTTCAAACACAAATGAAACTTTTGAAAATCGAGAAAAAGTCGATTTATTTTTCGTTTCACATGCAAAAATCGAGTGAAGAGTCGATTTTTTTTCGTTTTTTACGAGTTTCACATGCTTTCAAACACAAATGAAATTTTCGAAAATCGAGCAAAAAGTCAATTTTTTTTCGTTTCACATGCTTTCAAACACAAATGAAATTTTCAAAAGTCGAGTGAAGAGTCGATTTTTTTTCGTTTTTTACGCGTTACACATGCTTTCAAACACAAATTAAATTTTCAAAAATCGAGTAGAGTCGATTTTTTTTTGTTTTTTACGCGTTTCACATGCTTTCAAACACAAATGAAATTTTCGAAAATCGAGCAAAAAGTCGATTTTTTTTTTCGTTTCACATGCTTTCAAACACAAATGAAATTTTCAAAAATCGAGCAAAAAGTCGATTTTTTTTTCGTTTCACATGTTCTCAAACACAAATGAAATGTTCGAAAATCGAGAAAAGTCGATTTTTTTTTCGTTTCACATGCTTTCAAACACAAATGAAATTTTCGAAAATCGAGAAAAAGTCGATTTATTTCTCGTTTCACATTCTTTCAAACACAAATGAAATTTTCGAAAATCGAGAAAAAATCGATTTTTTTTCGTTTCACATGCAAAAATTGAGTGAAGAGTCGATTTTTCTCGTTTTTTACGCGTTTCACATGCTTTCAAACACAAATGAAATTTTCAAAAATCGAGTGAAGAGTCGATTTTTTTTCGTTTTTTACGCGTTTTACATGCTTTCAAACACAAATGAAATTTTCGAAAATCGAGCAAAATGTCGATTTTTTTTTTTCGTTTCACATTCTTTCAAACACAAATGAAATTTTCGAAAATCGAGAAAAAATCGATTTTTTTTTCGTTTCACATGCAAAAATTGAGTGAAGAGTCGATTTTTTTCTCGTTTTTTACGCGTTTCACATGCTTTCAAACACAAATGAAATTTTCAAAAATCGAGTAAAGAGTCAATTTTTTTTCGTTTTTTACGCGTTTCACATGCTTTCAAACACAAATGAAATTTTCAAAAATCGAGTGAAGAGTCGATTTTTTTTCGTTTTTTACGCGTGAACATGCTTTCAAACACAAATGAAATTTTCAAAAATCGAGTAGAGTCGATTTTTTTTCGTTTTTTACATGCTTTCAAACACAAATGAAATTTTCAAAAATCGAGCAAAAAGTCGATTTTTTTTCGTTTCACATGCTCTCAAACACAAATGAAATTTTCGAAAATCGAGAAAAAGTCGTGTTTTTTTTCGTTTCACATGCTTTCAAACACAAATGAAATTTTCGAAATCGAGAAAAAAGTCGATTTATTTTTCGTTTCACATTCTTTCAAACACAAATGAAATTTTCGAAAATCGAGCAAAAAGTCGATTTTTTTTTCGTTTCACATGCAAAAATCGAGTGAAGAGTCGATTTTTTTTCGTTTTTTACGCGTTTCACATGCTTTCAAACACAAATGAAATTTTCGAAAATCGAGCAAAAAGTCGATTTTTTTTTCGTTTCACATGCTTTCAAACACAAATGAAATTTTCGAAAATCGAGAAAATGTCGATTTATTTTTCGTTTCACATGCAAAAATCGAGTGAAGAGTCGATTTTTTTTCGTTTTTTACGCGTTTCACATGCTTTCAAACACAAATGAAATTTTCGAAAATCGAGCAAAAAGTCGATTTTTTTTTTTCGTTTCAAATGCAAAAATCGAGTGAAGAGTCGATTTTTTTTCGTTTTATACGCGTTTCACATGCTTTCAAACACAAATGAAATTTTCGAAAATCGAGCAAAAAGTCGATTTTTTTTTTCGTTTCACATGCTTTCAAACACAAATGAAATTTTCGAAAATCGAGAAAAAGTCGATTTTTTTTTCGTTTCACATGCTTTCAAACACAAATTAAATTTTCAAAAATCGAGTAGAGTCGATTTTTTGTTTTTACGCGTTTCACATGCTTTCAAACACAAATGAAATTTTTGAAAATTGAGCAAAAAGTCGATTTTTTTTTCGTTTCACATGCTTTCAAACACAAATGAAATTTTTGAAAATCGAGCAAAAAGTCGATTTTTTTTTCGTTTCACATGCTTTCAAACACAAATTAAATTTTCAAAAATCGAGTAGAGTCGATTTTTTTTCGTTTTTTACGCGTTTCACATGCTTTCAAACACAAATGAAATTTTCGAAAATCGAGCAAAAAGTCGATTTTTTTTTCGTTTCACATGCTTTCAAACACAAATGAAATTTTCAAAAATCGAGCAAAAAGTCGATTTTTTATTCGTTTCACATGCAAAAATCGAGTGAAGAGTCGATTTTTTTTTGTTTTTTACGCGTTTCACATGCTTTCAAACACAAATGAAATTTTCGAAAATCGAGCAAAAAGTCGATTTTTTTTTCGTTTCACATGCAAAAAATCGAGTGAAGAGTCGATTTTTTTTCGTTTTATACGCGTTTCACATGCTTTCAAACACAAATGAAATTTTCGAAAATCGAGCAAAAAGTCGATTTTTTTTTTCGTTTCACATGCTTTCAAACACAAATGAAATTTTCGAAAATCGAGAAAAAGTCGATATTTTTTTTCGTTTCACATGCTTTCAAACACAAATTAAATTTTCAAAAATCGAGTAGAGTCGATTTTTTTTTGTTTTTTACGCGTTTCACATGCTTTCAAACACAAATGAAATTTTTGAAAATCGAGCAAAAAGTCGATTTTTTTTTCGTTTCACATGCTTTCAAACACAAATAAAATTTTTGAAATCGAGCAAAAAGTCGATTTTTTTTTCGTTTCACATGCTTTCAAACACAAATTAAATTTTCAAAAATCGAGTAGAGTCGATTTTTTTTTGTTTTTTACGCGTTTCACATGCTTTCAAACACAAATGAAATTTTTGAAAATCGAGCAAAAAGTCGATTTTTTTTTTCGTTTCATATGCTTTCAAACACAAATGAAATTTTCGAAAATCGAGCAAAAAGTCGATTTTTTTTTCGTTTCACATGCTTTCAAACACAAATGAAATTTTCAAAAGTCGAGCAAATAGTCGATTTTTTTTTTGTTTCACATGCTTTCAAACACAAATAAAATTTTCGAAAATCGAGAAAAAGTCGATTTATTTTTCGTTTCACATGCAAAAATCGAGTGAAGAGTCGATTTTTTTTCGTTTTTTACGCGTTTCACATGCTTTCAAACACAAATGAAATTTTCGAAAATCGAGCAAAAAGTCGATTTTTTTTTCGTTTCACATGCTTTCAAACACAAATAAAATTTTCAGAAATCGAGTGAAGAGTCGATTTTTTTTCGTTTTTGACGCGTTTCACATGCTTTCAAACACAAATGAAATTTTCAAAAATCGAGCGAAGAGTCGATTTTTTTTTCGTTTCACATGCTTTCAAACACAAATGAAATTTTCGAAAATCGAGCAAAAAGTCGATTTTTTTTTCGTTTCACATGCTTTCAAACACAAATGAAATTTTCAAAAATCGAGCAAAAAGTCGATTTTTTATTCGTTTCACATGCAAAAATCGAGTGAAGAGTCGATTTTTTTTTGTTTTTTACGCGTTTCACATGCTTTCAAACACAAATGAAATTTTCGAAAATCGAGCAAAAAGTCGATTTTTTTTTCGTTTCACATGCTTTCAAACACAAATGAAATTTTCAAAAATCGAGCAAAAAGTCGATTTTTTTTCGTTTCACATGCTTTCAAACACAAATGAAATTTTCAAAAGTCGAGCAAATAGTCGATTTTTTTTTTTCGTTTCACATGCTTTCAAACACAAATGAAATTTTCGAAAATCGAGAAAAAGTCGATTTTTTTTTCGTTTCACATGCAAAAATCGAGTGAAGAGTCGATTTTTTTTCGTTTTTTACGCGTTTCACATGCTTTCAAACACAAATGAAATTTTCGAAAATCGAGCAAAAAGTCGATTTTTTTTTCGTTTCACATGCTTTCAAACACAAATGAAATTTTCAAAAATCGAGCAAAAAGTCGATTTTTTTTCGTTTCACATGCTTTCAAACACAAATGAAATTTTCAAAAGTCGAGCAAATAGTCGATTTTTTTTTGTTTCACATGCTTTCAAACACAAATGAAATTTTCGAAAATCGAGAAAAAGTCGATTTATTTTTCGTTTCACATGCAAAAATCGAGTGAAGAGTCGATTTTTTTTTTCGTTTTTTACGCGTTTCACATACTTTCAAACACAAATGAAATTTTCGAAAATCGAGCAAAAAGTCGATTTTTTTTTCGTTTCACATGCTTTCAAACACAAATAAAATTTTCAGAAATCGAGTGAAGAGTCGATTTTTTTTCGTTTTTTACGCGTTTCACATGCTTTCAAACACAAATGAAATTTTCAAAAATCGAGTGAAGAGTCGATTTTTTTTTCGTTTTTTACGCGTTCCACATGCTTTCAAACACAAATGAAATTTTCGAAAATCGAGCAAAAAGTCGATTTTTTTTTCGTTTCACATGCTTTCAAACACAAATGAAATTTTCGAAAATCGAGAAAAAGTCGATTTATTTTTCGTTTCACATGCAAAAATCGAGTGAAGAGTCGATTTTTTTTTTCGTTTTTTACGCGTTTCACATGCTTTCAAACACAAATGAAATTTTCGAAAATCGAGCAAAAAGTCGATTTTTTTTTTCGTTTCACATGCTTTCAAACACAAATGAAATTTTCGAAAATCGAGAAAAAATCGATTTTTTTTTTCGTTTCACATGCAAAAATCGAGTGATAAGTCGATTTTTTTTCGTTTTTTACGCGTTACACATGCTTTCAAACACAAATTAAATTTTCAAAAATCGAGTAGAGTCGATTTTTTTTTTGTTTTTTACGCGTTTCACATGCTTTCAAACACAAATGAAATTTTCGAAAATCGAGCAAAAAGTCGATTTTTTTTCGTTTCACATGCTTTCAAACACAAATGAAATTTTCGAAAATCGAGAAAAAGTCGATTTTTTTTTTCGTTTCACATGCTTTCAAACACAAATGAAATTTTCGAAAATCGAGAAAAAGTCGATTTAGTTTTTCGTTTCACATGCAAAAATCGAGTGAAGAGTCGATTTTTTTTCGTTTTTTACGCGTTTCACATGCTTTCAAACACAAATGAAATTTTCGAAAATCGAGCAAAAAGTCGATTTTTTTTTCGTTTCACATGTTTTCAAACACAAATGAAATTTTCGAAAATCGAGAAAAAGCCGATTTTATTTTCGTTTCACATGCAAAAATCGAGTGAAGAGTCGATTTTTTTTCGTTTTTTACGCGTTTCACATGCTTTCAAACACAAATGAAATTTTCGAAAATCGAGCAAAAAGTCGATTTTTTTTTCGTTTCACATGCTTTCAAACACAAATGAAATTTTCGAAAATAGAGAAAAAGTCGATTTACTTTTCGTTTCACATGCAAAAATCGAGTGAAGAGTCGATTTTTATTCGTTTTTTACGCGTTTCACATGCTTTCAAACACAAATAAAATTTTCGAAAATCGAGCAAAAAGTCGATTTTTTTTTCGTTTCACATGCTTTCAAACACAATAAAAATTTTCAAAAATCGAGTGAAGAGTCGATTTTTTTTCGTTTTTTACGCGTTTCACATGCTTTCAAACACAAATGAAATTTTCAAAAATCGAGTGAAGAGTCGATTTTTTTTCGTTTTTTACGCGTTTCACATGCTTTCAAACACAAATGAAATTTTCGAAAACCGAGCAAAAAGTCGATTTTTTTTTCGTTTCACATGCTTTCAAACACAAATGAAATTTTCGAAAATCGAGAAAAAGTCGATTTTTTTTTCGTTTCACATGCCAAAATCAAGTAAAGAGTCGATTTTTTTTCGTTTTTTACGCGTTTCACATGCTTTCAAACACAAATGAAATTTTCAAAAATCGAGTAAAGAGTCGATTTTTTTTCGTTTTTACATGCTTTCAATCACAAATGAAATTTTCGAAAATCGAGCAAAAAGTCGATTTTTTTTTTCGTTTCACATGCTTTCAAACACAAATAAAATTTTCAAAAATCGAGCAAAAAGTCGATTTTTTTTTCGTTTCACATGTTCTCAAACACAAATGAAATGTTCGAAAATCGAGAAAAAGTCGATTTTTTTTTCGTTTCACATGCTTTCAAACACAAATGAAATTTTTGAAAATCGAGAAAAAGTCGATTTATTTCTCGTTTCACATTCTTTCAAACACAAATGAAATTTTCGAAAATCGAGAAAAAATCGATTTTTTTTCGTTTCACATGCAAAAATTGAGTGAAGAGTCGATTTTTTCTCGTTTTTTACGCGTTTCACATGCTTTCAAACACAAATGAAATTTTCAAAAATCGAGTGAAGAGTCGATTTTTTTTCGTTTTTTACGCGTTTCACATGCTTTCAAACACAATTGAAATTTTCGAAAATCGAGCAAAAAGTCGATTTTTTTTTTCGTTTCACATTCTTTCAAACACAAATGAAATTTTCGAAAATCGAGAAAAAATCGATTTTTTTTTCGTTTCACATGCAAAAATTGAGTGAAGAGTCGATTTTTTCTCGTTTTTTACGCGTTTCACATGCTTTCAAACACAAATGAAATTTTCAAAAATCGAGTGAAGAGTCGATTTTTTTTCGTTTTTTACGCGTTTCACATGCTTTCAAACACAAATGAAATTTTCGAAAATCGAGCAAAAAGTCGATTTTTTTTTTCGTTTCACATTCTTTCAAACACAAATGAAATTTTCGAAAATCGAGAAAAAATCGATTTTTTTTTCGTTTCACATGCAAAAATTGAGTGAAGAGTCGATTTTTTCTCGTTTTTTACGCGTTTCACATGCTTTCAAACACAAATGAAATTTTCAAAAATCGAGTGAAGAGTCGATTTTTTTTCGTTTTTTACGCGTTTCATGCTTTCAAACACAAATGAAATTTTTAAAAATCGAGTGAAGAGTCGATTTTTTTTCGTTTTTTACGCGTTTCACATGCTTTCAAACACAAATGAAATTTTCGAAAACCGAGCAAAAAGTCGATTTTTTTTTCGTTTCACATGCTCTCAAACACAAATGAAATTTTCGAAAATCGAGAAAAAGTCGATTTATTTTTCGTTTCACATGCAAAAATCGAGTAAAGAGTCGATTTTTTTTCGTTTTTTACGAGTTTCACATGCTTTCAAACACAAATGAAATTTTCGAAAATCGAGCAAAAAGTCGATTTTTTTTCGTTTCACATGCTTTCAAACACAAATGAAATTTTCAAAAGTCGAGCAAATAGTCGATTTTTTTTTCGTTTCACTTGCTTTCAAACACAAATGAAATTTTCGAAAATTGAGAAAAAGTCGATTTTTTTTTCGTTTTACATGCAAAAATCATGTAAAGAGTCGATTTTTTTTCGTTTTTTACGCGTTTCACATGCTTTCAAACACAAATGAAATTTTCAAAAATCGATTAGAGTCGATTTTTTTTCGTTTTTTACATGCTTTCAATCACAAATGAAATTTTCGAAAATCGAGCAAAAAGTCGATTTTTTTTTTCGTTTCACATGCTTTCAAACACAAATGAAATTTTCAAAAATCGAGCAATAAGTCGATTTTTTTTTCGTTTCACATGCTTTCAAACACAAATGAAATTTTCAAAAGTCGAGCAAATAGTCGATTTTTTTTTCGTTTCACTTGCTTTCAAACACAAATGAAATTTTCGAAAATTGAGAAAAAGTCGATTTTTTTTTCGTTTTACATGCAAAAATCATGTAAAGAGTCGATTTTTTTTCGTTTTTTACGCGTTTCACATGCTTTCAAACACAAATGAAATTTTCAAAAATCGAGTAGAGTCGATTTTTTTTCGTTTTTTACATGCTTTCAATCACAAATGAAATTTTCGAAAATCGAGCAAAAAGTCGATTTTTTTTTTTCGTTTCACATGCTTTCAAACACAAATGAAATTTTCAAAAATCGAGCAATAAGTCGATTTTTTTTTCGTTTCACATGCTTTCAAACACAAATGAAATTTTCAAAAGTCGAGCAAATAGTCGATTTTTTTTTCGTTTCACTTGCTTTCAAACACAAATGAAATTTTCGAAAATTGAGAAAAAGTCGATTTTTTTTTCGTTTTACATGCAAAAATCATGTAAAGAGTCGATTTTTTTTCGTTTTTTACGCGTTTCACATGCTTTCAAACACAAATGAAATTTTCAAAAATCGAGTAGAGTCGATTTTTTTTCGTTTTTTACATGCTTTCAATCACAAATGAAATTTTCGAAAATCGAGCAAAAAGTCGATTTTTTTTTTCGTTTCACATGCTTTCAAACACAAATGAAATTTTCAAAAATCGAGCAATAAGTCGATTTTTTTTTCGTTTCACATGCTTTCAAACACAAATGAAATTTTCGAAAATCGAGAAAAAGTCGATTTATTTCTCGTTTCACATTCTTTCAAACACAAATGAAATTTTCGAAAATCGAGAAAAAATCGATTTTTTTTCGTTTCACATGCAAAAATTGAGTGAAGAGTCGATATTTTCTCGTTTTTTACGCGTTTCACATGCTTTCAAACACAAATGAAATTTTCAAAAATCGAGTAGAGTCGATTTTTTTTCGTTTTTTACATGCTTTCAATCACAAATGAAATTTTCGAAAATCGAGCAAAAAGTCGATTTTTTTTTTCGTTTCACATGCTTTCAAACACAAATGAAATTTTCGAAAATCGAGCAAAAAGTCGATTTTTTTTTCGTTTCACATGCTTTCAAACACAAATGAAATTTTCGAAAATCGAGAAAAAGTCGATTTTTTTTTCGTTTCACATGCAAAAATCAAGTAAAGAGTCGATTTTTTTTCGTTTTTTACGCGTTTCACATGCTTTCAAACACAAATGAAATTTTCAAAAATCGAGTAGAGTCGATTTTTTTTCGTTTTTTACATGCTTTCAATCACAAATGAAATTTTCGAAAATCGAGCAAAAAGTCGTTTTTTTTTGTTTCACATGCTTTCAAACACAAATGAAATTTTCAAAAATTGAGCAAAAAGTCGATTTTTTTTTCGTTTCACATGCTTTCAAACACAAATGAAATTTTCGAAAATCGAGAAAAAGTCGATTTTTTTTTCGTTTCACATGCAAAAATCAAGTAAAGAGTCGATTTTTTTTCGTTTTTTACGCGTTTCACATGCTTTCAAACACAAATGAAATTTTCGAAAATCGAGAAAAAGTCGATTTTTTTTTCGTTTCACATGCAAAAATCGAGTGAAGAGTCGATTTTTTTTCGTTTTTTACATGCTTTCAATCACAAATGAAATTTTCGAAAATCGAGCAAAAAGTCGTTTTTTTTTTGTTTCACATGCTTTCAAACACAAATGAAATTTTCAAAAATCGAGCAAAAAGTCGATTTTTTTTTCGTTTCACATGCTTTCAAACACAAATGAAATTTTCGAAAATCGAGAAAAAGTCGATTTTTTTTTCGTTTCACATGCAAAAATTGAGTGAAGAGTCGATTTTTTTTCGTTTTTTACGCGTTTCACATGCTTTCAAACACAAATGAAATTTTCAAAAATCGAGTAAAGAGTCGATTTTTTTTCGTTTTTTACGCGTTTCACATGCTTTCAAACACAAATGAAATTTTTGAAAATCGAGCAAAAAGTCGATTTTTTTTTTTTCGTTTCAAATGCAAAAATCGAGTGAAGAGTCGATTTTTTTTCGTTTCACATGCTAAAATCGAGTGAAGAGTCGATTTTTTTTCGTTTTTTACGCGTTTCACATGCTTTCAAACACAAATGAAATTTTCGAAAATCGAGAAAAAGTCGATTTTTTTTTCGTTTCACATGCAAAAATCGAGTGAAGAGTCGATTTTTTTTCGTTTTTTACGCGTTTCACATGCTTTCAAACACAAATGAAATTTTCAAAAATCGAGCAAAAAGTCGATTTTTTTTTCGTTTCACATGCTTTCAAACACAAATGAAATTTTCAAAAATCGAGCAAAAAGTCGATTTTTTTTTTGTTTCACATGCTTTCAAACACAAATGAAATTTTCAAAAATCGAGCAAAAAGTCGATTTTTTTTTCGTTTCACATGCTTTCAAACACAAATGAAATTTTCGAAAATCGAGAAAAAGTCGATTTTTTTTTCGTTTCACATGCAAAAATCAAGTAAAGAGTCGATTTTTTTTCGTTTTTTACGCGTTTCACATGCTTTCAAACACAAATGAAATTTTCAAAAATCGAGCAAAAAGTCGATTTTTTTTTCGTTTCACATGCTTTCAAACACAAATGAAATTTTCGAAAATCGAGAAAAAGTCGATTTATTTTTCGTTTCACATGCAAAAATTGAGGGAAGAGTCGATTTTTTTTCGTTTTTTACGCGTTTCACATGCTTTCAAACACAAATGAAATTTTCAAAAATCGAGTAAAGAGTCGATTTTTTTTCGTTTTTTACGCGTTTCACATGCTTTCAAACACAAATGAAATTTTTGAAAATCGAGCAAAAAGTCGATTTTTTTTTTTCGTTTCAAATGCAAAAATCGAGTGAAGAGTCGATTTTTTTTCGTTTCACATGCTAAAATCGAGTGAAGAGTCGATTTTTTTTCGTTTTTTACGCGTTTCACATGCTTTCAAACACAAATGAAATTTTCGAAAATCGAGAAAAAGTCGATTTTTTTTTCGTTTCACATGCAAAAATCGAGTGAAGAGTCGATTTTTTTTCGTTTTTTACGCGTTTCACATGCTTTCAAACACAAATGAAATTTTCAAAAATCGAGCAAAAAGTCGATTTTTTTTTCGTTTCACATGCTTTCAAACACAAATGAAATTTTCAAAAATCGAGCAAAAAGTCGATTTTTTTTTTGTTTCACATGCTTTCAAACACAAATGAAATTTTCAAAAATCGAGCAAAAAGTCGATTTTTTTTTCGTTTCACATGCTTTCAAACACAAATGAAATTTTCGAAAATCGAGAAAAAGTCGATTTTTTTTTCGTTTCACATGCAAAAATCAAGTAAAGAGTCGATTTTTTTTCGTTTTTTACGCGTTTCACATGCTTTCAAACACAAATGAAATTTTCAAAAATCGAGCAAAAAGTCGATTTTTTTTTCGTTTCACATGCTTTCAAACACAAATGAAATTTTCGAAAATCGAGAAAAAGTCGATTTATTTTTCGTTTCACATGCAAAAATTGAGGGAAGAGTCGATTTTTTTTCGTTTTTTACGCGTTTCACATGCTTTCAAACACAAATGAAATTTTCAAAAATCGAGTAAAGAGTCGATTTTTTTTCGTTTTTTACGCGTTTCACATGCTTTCAAACACAAATGAAATTTTTGAAAATCGAGCAAAAAGTCGATTTTTTTTTTTGTTTCAAATGCAAAAATCGAGTGAAGAGTCGATTTTTTTTCGTTTCACATGCTAAAATCGAGTGAAGAGTCGATTTTTTTTCGTTTTTTACGCGTTTCACATGCTTTCAAACACAAATGAAATTTTCGAAAATCGAGAAAAAGTCGATTTTTTTTTCGTTTCACATGCAAAAATCGAGTGAAGAGTCGTTTTTTTTTTGTTTCACATGCTTTCAAACACAAATGAAATTTTCAAAAATCGAGCAAAAAGTCGATTTTTTTTTCGTTTCACATGCTTTCAAACACAAATGAAATTTTCAAAAATCGAGCAAAAAGTCGATTTTTTTTTCGTTTCACATGCTTTCAAACACAAATGAAATTTTCAAAAATCGAGCAAAAAGTCGATTTTTTTTTTGTTTCACATGCTTTCAAACACAAATGAAATTTTCAAAAATCGAGCAAAAAGTCGATTTTTTTTTCGTTTCACATGCTTTCAAACACAAATGAAATTTTCGAAAATCGAGAAAAAGTCGATTTTTTTTTCGTTTCACATGCAAAAATCAAGTAAAGAGTCGATTTTTTTTCGTTTTTTACCGGTTTCACATGCTTTCAAACACAAATGAAATTTTCAAAAATCGAGCAAAAAGTCGATTTTTTTTTCATTTCACATGCTTTCAAACACAAATGAAATTTTCGAAAATCGAGAAAAAGTCGATTTATTTTTCGTTTCACATGCAAAAATTGAGGGAAGAGTCGATTTTTTTTCGTTTTTTACGCGTTTCACATGCTTTCAAACACAAATGAAATTTTCAAAAATCGAGTAAAGAGTCGATTTTTTTTCGTTTTTTACGCGTTTCACATGCTTTCAAACACAAATGAAATTTTTGAAAATCGAGCAAAAAGTCGATTTTTTTTTCGTTTCACATGCTTTCAAACACAAATGAAATTTTCGAAAATCGAGAAAAAGTCGATTTTTTATTCGTTTCACATGCAAAAATCGAGTGAAGAGTCGATTTTTTTTCGTTTTTTACGCGTTTCACATGCTTTCAAACACAAATGAAATTTTCAAAAATCGAGTAAAGAGTCGATTTTTTTTCGTTTTTTACGCGTTTCACATGCTTTCAAACACAAATGAAATTTTCGAAAATCGAGAAAAAGTCGATTTTTTTTTTCGTTTCACATGCAAAAATTGAGTGAAGAGTCGATTTTTTTTCGTTTTTTACGCGTTTCACATGCTTTCAAACACAAATGAAATTTTCGAAAATCGAGCAAAAAGTCGATTTTTTTTTCGTTTCACATGCTTTCAAACACAAATGAAATTTTCATAAATCGAGCAAAAAGTCGATTTTTTTTTTCGTTTCACATGCTTTCAAACACAAATGAAATTTTCAAAAATCGAGTGCAGAGTCGATTTTTTTTCGTTTTTTACGCGTCTCACATGGTTTCAAACACAAATGAAATTTTCGAAAATCGAGCAAAAATTCGATTTTTTTTTTTTCGTTTCACATGCAAAAATCGAGTAGAGTCGATTTTTTTTCGTTTCACATACAAAAATCGAGTGAAGAGTCGAATTTTCTTCGTTTTTTTACGCGTTTTACATGCTTTCAAACACAAATGAAATTTTTAAAAATCGAGTGAAGTGTCGATTTTTTTTCGTTTTTTTCGCGTTTCACATGCTTTCAAACACAAATGAAATTTTCGAAAATCGATCAAAAAGTCGATTTTTTTTTCGTTTCACATGCTTTCAAACACAAATGAAATTTTCGAAAATCGAGAAAAAGTCGATTTATTTTTCGTTTCACATTCTTTCAAACACAATTTTTTTTTTCGTTTCACATGCAAAAATTGAGTAAAGAGTCGATTTTTTTCGTTTTTTACGCGTTTCACATGCTTTCAAACACAAATGAAATTTTCGAAAATCGAGCAAAAAGTCGATTTTTTTTTTCGTTTCACATGCTTTCAAACACAAATGAAATTTTTGAAAAATCGAGCAAAAAGTCGATTTTTTTTTGTTTCACATGCTTTCAAACACAAATGAAATTTTCAAAAGTCGAGCAAATAGTCGATTTTTTTTCGTCTCACATGCTTTCAAACACAAATGAAATTTTCGAAAATCGAGCAAAAAGTCGATTTTTTTTTCGTTTCACATGCTTTCAAACACAAATGAAATTTTCGAAAATCGAGAAAAAGTCGATTTTTTTTTTCGTTTCACATGCAAAAATCAAGTAGAGTCGATTTTTTTTCGTTTTTTACGCGTTTCACATGCTTTCAAACACAAATGAAATTTTCAAAAATCGAGTAGAGTCGATTTTTTTTCGTTTCACATGCTTTCAAACACAAATGAAATTTTCGAAAATCGAGAAAAAGTCGATTTATTTTTCGTTTCACATGCAAAAATTGAGGGAAGAGTCGATTTTTTTTCGTTTTTTACGCGTTTCACATGCTTTCAAACACAAATGAAATTTTCAAAAATCGAGTGAAGAGTCGATTTTTTTTCGTTTTTTACGCGTTTCACATGCTTTCAAACACAAATGAAATTTTTGAAAATCGAGCAAAAAGTCGATTTTTTTTTTCGTTTCAAATGCAAAAATCGAGTGAAGAGTCGATTTTTTTTCGTTTCACATGCTAAAATCGAGTGAAGAGTCGATTTTTTTTCGTTTTTTACGCGTTTCACATGCTTTCAAACACAAATGAAATTTTCGAAAATCGAGAAAAAGTCGATTTTTTTTTCGTTTCACATGCAAAAATCGAGTGAAGAGTCGATTTTTTTTCGTTTTTTACGCGTTTCACATGCTTTCAAACACAAATGAAATTTTCGAAAATCGAGCAAAAAGTCGATTTTTTTTTTGTTTCACATGCTTTCAAACACAAATAAAATTTTCGAAAATCGAGCAAAAAGTCGATTTTTTTTTTCGTTTCACATGCTTTCAAGCACAAATGAAATTTTCAAAAATCGAGTGCAGAGTTGATTTTTTTTCGTTTTTTACGCGTTTCACATGCTTTCAAACACAAATGAAATTTTCAAAAATCGAGCAAAAAGTCGATTTTTTTTTTCGTTTCACATGCTTTCAAACACAAATGATATTTTCGAAAATCGTGAAAAAGTCGATTTTTGTTTCGTTTCACATGCAAAAATCGAGTGAAGAGTCGATTTTTTTCGTTTTTTTACGCGTTTTACATGCTTCCAAACACAAATGAAATTTTTAAAAATCGAGTGAAGTGTCGATTTTTTTCGTTTTTTACGCGTTTTACATGCTTTCAAACACAAATGAAATTTTCAAAAATCGAGCAAAAAGTCGATTTTTTTTTTCGTTTCACATGCTTTCAAACACAAATGATATTTTCGAAAATCGAAAAAAAGTCGATTTTTTATTCGTTTCACATGCAAAAATCGAGTGGAGTCGATTTTTTTTCGTTTTATACGCGTTTCACATGCTTTCAAACACAAATGAAATTTTCAAAAATCGAGCAAAAAGTCGATTTTTTTCGTTTCACATGCTTTCAAACACAAATGAAATTTTCAAAAATCGAGCAAAAAGTCGATTTTTTTTTGTTTCACATGCTTTCAAACACAAATGAAATTTTCAAAAGTCGAGCAAATAGTCGATTTTTTTTTCGTTTCACATGCTTTCAAACACAAATGAAATTTTCGAAAATCGAGCAAAAAGTCGATTTTTTTTTTCGTTTCACATGCTTTCAAACACAAATGAAATTTTCAAAAATCGAGCAAAAAGTCGATTTTTTTTTCGTTTCACATGCTTTCAAACACAAATGAAATTTTCGAAAATCGAGCAAAAAGTCGATTTTTTTTTTCGTTTCACATGCTTTCAAACACAAATGAAATTTTCGAAAATCGAGCAAAAAGTCGATTTTTTTTTCGTTTCACATGCTTTCAAACTCAAATGAAATTTTCGAAAATGGAGAAAAAGTCGATTTTTTTTTCGTTTCACATGCAAAAATCAAGTAAAGAGTCGATTTTTTTTCGTTTTTTACATGCTTTCAATCACAAATGAAATTTTCGAAAATCGAGCAAAAAGTCGTTTTTTTTTTGTTTCACATGCTTTCAAACACAAATGAAATTTTCAAAAACCGAGCAAAAAGTCGATTTTTTTTTCGTTTCACATGCTTTCAAACACAAATGAAATTTTCGAAAATCGAGAAAAAGTCGATTTTTTTTTCGTTTCACATGCAAAAATTGAGGGAAGAGTCGATTTTTTTTCGTTTTTTACGCGTTTCACATGCTTTCAAACACAAATGAAATTTTCAAAAATCGAGTAAAGAGTCGATTTTTTTTCGTTTTTTACGCGTTTCACATGCTTTCAAACACAAATGAAATTTTTGAAAATCGAGCAAAAAGTCGATTTTTTTTTTCGTTTCAAATGCAAAAATCGAGTGAAGAGTCGATTTTTTTTCGTTTCACATGCTAAAATCGAGTGAAGAGTCGATTTATTTTCGTTTTTTACGCGTTTCACATGCTTTCAAACACAAATGAAATTTTCGAAAATCGAGAAAAAGTCGATTTTTTTTTCGTTTCACATGCAAAAATCGAGTGAAGAGTCGATTTTTTTTCGTTTTTTACGCGTTTCACATGCTTTCAAACACAAATGAAATTTTCAAAAATCGAGCAAAAAGTCGATTTTTTTTTCGTTTCACATGCTTTCAAACACAAATGAAATTTTCAAAAATCGAGCAAAAAGTCGATTTTTTTTTTTGTTTCACATGCTTTCAAACACAAATAAAATTTTCAAAAATCGAGTAAAGAGTCGATTTTTTTTCGTTTCACATGCTTTCAAACACAAATGAAATTTTCAAAAATCGAGCAAAAAGTCGATTTTTTTTTCGTTTCACATGCTTTCAAACACAAATGATATTTTCGAAAATCGAGAAAAAGTCGATTTTTTATTCGTTTCACATGCAAAAATCGAGTGAAGAGTCGATTTTTTTTCGTTTTTTACGCGTTTCACATGCTTTCAAACACAAATGAAATTTTCGAAAATAGAGCAAAAAGTCGATTTTTTTTCGTTTCACATGCTTTCAAACACAAATGATATTTTCAAAAATCGAGCAAAAAGTCGATTTTTTTTCGTTTCACATGCTTTCAAACACAAATGAAATTTTCAAAAGTCGAGCAAATAGTCGATTTTTTTTTCGTTTCACATGCTTTCAAACACAAATGAAATTTTCGAAAATCGAGAAAAAGTCGATTTTTTTTTTCGTTTCACATGCAAAAATTGAGTGAAGAGTCGATTTTTTTTCGTTTTTTACGCGTTTCACATGCTTTCAAACACAAATGAAATTTTCAAAAATCGAGTGAAGAGTCGATTTTTTTTCGTTTTTTACGCGTTTCACATGCTTTCAAACACAAATGAAATTTTCGAAAATCGAGCAAAAAGTCGATTTTTTTTTCGTTTCACATGCTTTCAAACACAAATGAAATTTTCATAAATCGAGCAAAAAGTCGATTTTTTTTTTCGTTTCACATGCTTTCAAACACAAATGAAATTTTCAAAAATCGAGTGCAGAGTCGATTTTTTTTCGTTTTTTACGCGTCTCACATGGTTTCAAACACAAATGAAATTTTCGAAAATCGAGCAAAAATTCGATTTTTTTTTTTTCGTTTCACATGCAAAAATCGAGTAGAGTCGATTTTTTTTCGTTTCACATACAAAAATCGAGTGAAGAGTCGAATTTTCTTCGTTTTTTCGTTTTACATGCTTTCAAACACAAATGAAATTTTTAAAAATCGAGTGAAGTGTCGATTTTTTTTCGTTTTTTTCGCGTTTCACATGCTTTCAAACACAAATGAAATTTTCGAAAATCGAGCAAAAAGTCGATTTTTTTGTCGTTTCACATGCTTTCAAACACAAATGAAATTTTCGAAAATCGAGAAAAAGTCGATTTATTTTTCGTTTCACATTCTTTCAAACACAATTTTTTTTTTCGTTTCACATGCAAAAATTGAGTGAAGAGTCGATTTTTTTTCGTTTTTTACGCGTTTCACATGCTTTCAAACACAAATGAAATTTTCGAAAATCGAGCAAAAAGTCGATTTTTTTTTCGTTTCACATGCTTTCAAACACAAATGAAATTTTTGAAAAATCGAGCAAAAAGTCGATTTTTTTTTGTTTCACATGCTTTCAAACACAAATGAAATTTTCAAAAGTCGAGCAAATAGTCGATTTTTTTTCGTCTCACATGCTTTCAAACACAAATGAAATTTTCGAAAATCGAGCAAAAAGTCGATTTTTTTTTCGTTTCACATGCTTTCAAACACAAATGAAATTTTCGAAAATCGAGCAAAAATTCGATTTTTTTTTTTTCGTTTCACATGCAAAAATCGAGTAGAGTCGATTTTTTTTCGTTTCACATACAAAAATCGAGTGAAGAGTCGAATTTTCTTCGTTTTTTCGTTTTACATGCTTTCAAACACAAATGAAATTTTTAAAAATCGAGTGAAGTGTCGATTTTTTTTCGTTTTTTTCGCGTTTCACATGCTTTCAAACACAAATGAAATTTTCGAAAATCGAGCAAAAAGTCGATTTTTTTTTTCGTTTCACATGCTTTCAAACACAAATGAAATTTTCGAAAATCGAGAAAAAGTCGATTTATTTTTCGTTTCACATTCTTTCAAACACAATTTTTTTTTTCGTTTCACATGCAAAAATTGAGTGAAGAGTCGATTTTTTTTCGTTTTTTACGCGTTTCACATGCTTTCAAACACAAATGAAATTTTCGAAAATCGAGCAAAAAGTCGATTTTTTTTTCGTTTCACATGCTTTCAAACACAAATGAAATTTTTGAAAAATCGAGCAAAAAGTCGATTTTTTTTTGTTTCACATGCTTTCAAACACAAATGAAATTTTCAAAAGTCGAGCAAATAGTCGATTTTTTTTCGTCTCACATGCTTTCAAACACAAATGAAATTTTCGAAAATCGAGCAAAAAGTCGATTTTTTTTTCGTTTCACATGCTTTCAAACACAAATGAAATTTTCGAAAATCGAGAAAAAGTCGATTTTTTTTTCGTTTCACATGCAAAAATCAAGTAGAGTCGATTTTTTTTCGTTTTTTACGCGTTTCACATGCTTTCAAACACAAATGAAATTTTTGAAAATCGAGCAAAAAGTCGATTTTTTTTTTCGTTTCAAATGCAAAAATCGAGTGAAGAGTCGATTTTTTTTCGTTTCACATGCTAAAATCGAGTGAAGAGTCGATTTTTTTTCGTTTTTTACGCGTTTTACATGCTTTCAAACACAAATGAAATTTTCGAAAATCGAGAAAAAGTCGATTTTTTTTTCGTTTCACATGCAAAAATCGAGTGAAGAGTCGATTTTTTTTCGTTTTTTACGCGTTTCACATGCTTTCAAACACAAATGAAATTTTCGAAAATCGAGCAAAAAGTCGATTTTTTTTTTGTTTCACATGCTTTCAAACACAAATAAAATTTTCGAAAATCGAGCAAAAAGTCGATTTTTTTTTTCGTTTCACATGCTTTCAAGCACAAATGAAATTTTCAAAAATCGAGTGCAGAGTCGATTTTTTTTCTTTTTTTACGCGTTTCACATGCTTTCAAACACAAATGAAATTTTCAAAAATCGAGCAAAAAGTCGATTTTTTTTTTCGTTTCACATGCTTTCAAACACAAATGATATTTTCGAAAATCGTGAAAAAGTCGATTTTTGTTTCGTTTCACATGCAAAAATCGAGTGAAGAGTCGATTTTTTTCGTTTTTTTACGCGTTTTACATGCTTCCAAACACAAATGAAATTTTTAAAAATCGAGTGAAGTGTCGATTTTTTTCGTTTTTTACGCGTTTTACATGCTTTCAAACACAAATGAAATTTTCAAAAATCGAGCAAAAAGTCGATTTTTTTTTCGTTTCACATGCTTTCAAACACAAATGATATTTTCGAAAATCGAAAAAAAGTCGATTTTTTATTCGTTTCACATGCAAAAATCGAGTGGAGTCGATTTTTTTTCGTTTTATACGCGTTTCACATGCTTTCAAACACAAATGAAATTTTCAAAAATCGAGCAAAAAGTCGATTTTTTTCGTTTCACATGCTTTCAAACACAAATGAAATTTTCAAAAATCGAGCAAAAAGTCGATTTTTTTTTGTTTCACATGCTTTCAAACACAAATGAAATTTTCAAAAGTCGAGCAAATAGTCGATTTTTTTTTCGTTTCACATGCTTTCAAACACAAATGAAATTTTCGAAAATCGAGCAAAAAGTCGATTTTTTTTTCGTTTCACATGCTTTCAAACACAAATGAAATTTTCAAAAATCGAGTGAAGAGTCGATTTTTTTTCGTTTTTTACGCGTTTCACATGCTTTCAAACACAAATGAAATTTTTGAAAATCGAGCAAAAAGTCGATTTTTTTTTTCGTTTCAAATGCAAAAATCGAGTGAAGAGTCGATTTTTTTTCGTTTCACATGCTAAAATCGAGTGAAGAGTCGATTTTTTTTCGTTTTTTACGCGTTTCACATGCTTTCAAACACAAATGAAATTTTCGAAAATCGAGAAAAAGTCGATTTTTTTTTGTTTCACATGCAAAAATCGAGTGAAGAGTCGATTTTTTTTCGTTTTTTACGCGTTTCACATGCTTTCAAACACAAATGAAATTTTCGAAAATCGAGCAAAAAGTCGATTTTTTTTTTGTTTCACATGCTTTCAAACACAAATAAAATTTTCGAAAATCGAGCAAAAAGTCGATTTTTTTTTTCGTTTCACATGCTTTCAAGCACAAATGAAATTTTCAAAAATCGAGTGCAGAGTCGATTTTTTTTCGTTTTTTACGCGTTTCACATGCTTTCAAACACAAATGAAATTTTCAAAAATCGAGCAAAAAGTCGATTTTTTTTTCGTTTCACATGCTTTCAAACACAAATGAAATTTTTGAAAAATCGAGCAAAAAGTCGATTTTTTTTTGTTTCACATGCTTTCAAACACAAATGAAATTTTCAAAAGTCGAGCAAATAGTCGATTTTTTTTCGTCTCACATGCTTTCAAACACAAATGAAATTTTCGAAAATCGAGCAAAAAGTCGATTTTTTTTTCGTTTCACATGCTTTCAAACACAAATGAAATTTTCGAAAATCGAGCAAAAATTCGATTTTTTTTTTTCGTTTCACATGCAAAAATCGAGTAGAGTCGATTTTTTTTCGTTTCACATACAAAAATCGAGTGAAGAGTCGAATTTTCTTCGTTTTTTCGTTTTACATGCTTTCAAACACAAATGAAATTTTTAAATATCGAGTGAAGTGTCGATTTTTTTTCGTTTTTTTCGCGTTTCACATGCTTTCAAACACAAATGAAATTTTCGAAAATCGAGCAAAAAGTCGATTTTTTTTTTCGTTTCACATGCTTTCAAACACAAATGAAATTTTCGAAAATCGAGAAAAAGTCGATTTATTTTTCGTTTCACATTCTTTCAAACACAATTTTTTTTTTCGTTTCACATGCAAAAATTGAGTGAAGAGTCGATTTTTTTTCGTTTTTTACGCGTTTCACATGCTTTCAAACACAAATGAAATTTTCGAAAATCGAGCAAAAAGTCGATTTTTTTTTCGTTTCACATGCTTTCAAACACAAATGAAATTTTTGAAAAATCGAGCAAAAAGTCGATTTTTTTTTGTTTCACATGCTTTCAAACACAAATGAAATTTTCAAAAGTCGAGCAAATAGTCGATTTTTTTTCGTCTCACATGCTTTCAAACACAAATGAAATTTTCGAAAATCGAGCAAAAAGTCGATTTTTTTTTCGTTTCACATGCTTTCAAACACAAATGAAATTTTCGAAAATCGAGAAAAAGTCGATTTTTTTTTCGTTTCACATGCAAAAATCAAGTAGAGTCGATTTTTTTTCGTTTTTTACGCGTTTCACATGCTTTCAAACACAAATGAAATTTTCAAAAATCGAGTAGAGTCGATTTTTTTTCGTTTCACATGCTAAAATCGAGTGAAGAGTCGATTTTTTTTCGTTTTTTACGCGTTTTACATGCTTTCAAACACAAATGAAATTTTCGAAAATCGAGAAAAAGTCGATTTTTTTTTCGTTTCACATGCAAAAATCGAGTGAAGAGTCGATTTTTTTTCGTTTTTTACGCGTTTCACATGCTTTCAAACACAAATGAAATTTTCGAAAATCGAGCAAAAAGTCGATTTTTTTTTTGTTTCACATGCTTTCAAACACAAATAAAATTTTCGAAAATCGAGCAAAAAGTCGATTTTTTTTTTCGTTTCACATGCTTTCAAGCACAAATGAAATTTTCAAAAATCGAGTGCAGAGTCGATTTTTTTTCTTTTTTTACGCGTTTCACATGCTTTCAAACACAAATGAAATTTTCAAAAATCGAGCAAAAAGTCGATTTTTTTTTTCGTTTCACATGCTTTCAAACACAAATGATATTTTCGAAAATCGTGAAAAAGTCGATTTTTGTTTCGTTTCACATGCAAAAATCGAGTGAAGAGTCGATTTTTTTCGTTTTTTTACGCGTTTTACATGCTTCCAAACACAAATGAAATTTTTAAAAATCGAGTGAAGTGTCGATTTTTTTCGTTTTTTACGCGTTTTACATGCTTTCAAACACAAATGAAATTTTCAAAAATCGAGCAAAAAGTCGATTTTTTTTTTCGTTTCACATGCTTTCAAACACAAATGATATTTTCGAAAATCGAAAAAAAGTCGATTTTTTATTCGTTTCACATGCAAAAATCGAGTGGAGTCGATTTTTTTTCGTTTTATACGCGTTTCACATGCTTTCAAACACAAATGAAATTTTCAAAAATCGAGCAAAAAGTCGATTTTTTTCGTTTCACATGCTTTCAAACACAAATGAAATTTTCAAAAATCGAGCAAAAAGTCGATTTTTTTTTGTTTCACATGCTTTCAAACACAAATGAAATTTTCAAAAGTCGAGCAAATAGTCGATTTTTTTTTCGTTTCACATGCTTTCAAACACAAATGAAATTTTCGAAAATCGAGCAAAAAGTCGATTTTTTTTTCGTTTCACATGCAAAAATCAAGTAGAGTCGATTTTTTTTCGTTTTTTACGCGTTTCACATGCTTTCAAACACAAATGAAATTTTCAAAAATCGAGTAGTCGATTTTTTTTCGTTTTTTACATGCTTTAAATCACAAATGAAATTTTCAAAAATCGAGCAAAAAGTCGATTTTTTTTTCGTTTCACATGCTTTCAAACACAAATGAAATTTTCGAAAATCGAGAAAAAGTCGATTTATTTTTCGTTTCACATGCAAAAATTGAGGGAAGAGTCGATTTTTTTTCGTTTTTTACGCGTTTCACATGCTTTCAAACACAAATGAAATTTTCAAAAATCGAGTGAAGAGTCGATTTTTTTTCGTTTTTTACGCGTTTCACATGCTTTCAAACACAAATGAAATTTTTGAAAATCGAGCAAAAAGTCGATTTTTTTTTTCGTTTCAAATGCAAAAATCGAGTGAAGAGTCGATTTTTTTTCGTTTCACATGCTAAAATCGAGTGAAGAGTCGATTTTTTTTCGTTTTTTACGCGTTTCACATGCTTTCAAACACAAATGAAATTTTCGAAAATCGAGAAAAAGTCGATTTTTTTTTGTTTCACATGCAAAAATCGAGTGAAGAGTCGATTTTTTTTCGTTTTTTACGCGTTTCACATGCTTTCAAACACAAATGAAATTTTCGAAAATCGAGCAAAAAGTCGATTTTTTTTTTGTTTCACATGCTTTCAAACACAAATAAAATTTTCGAAAATCGAGCAAAAAGTCGATTTTTTTTTTCGTTTCACATGCTTTCAAGCACAAATGAAATTTTCAAAAATCGAGTGCAGAGTCGATTTTTTTTCGTTTTTTACGCGTTTCACATGCTTTCAAACACAAATGAAATTTTCAAAAATCGAGCAAAAAGTCGATTTTTTTTTTCGTTTCACATGCTTTCAAACACAAATGATATTTTCGAAAATCGTGAAAAAGTCGATTTTTGTTTCGTTTCACATGCAAAAATCGAGTGAAGAGTCGATTTTTTTTCGTTTTTTTACGCGTTTTACATGCTTTCAAACACAAATGAAATTTTTAAAAATCGAGTGAAGTGTCGATTTTTTTTCGTTTTTTACGCGTTTTACATGCTTTCAAACACAAATGAAATTTTCAAAAATCGAGCAAAAAGTCGATAGTAGATATAAAATGCCGCCGGAAGTCGGATTTCTTATGGAGAAATACATGGACTTCCGCCGGATGTATTTTTAACGTTTTAGTTCAAGAAATGACCACGTGTTTGCGTGGTGGCGCCACCGTCGCTGGTGTTGGCGGGAAGAATTAGGGCGTCGACTTGGCGGGAAGAATGGCGTCCAAGATGGCGTCGTTGGCGGGAAGAATTAGGGCGTCGACTTGGCGGGAAGAATGGCGTCCAAGATGTCGTCGTTGGCGGGAAGAATTTGGGCGTTGTCCAAGATGGCGTCTTGTCGGGTAGTCGAGTTGTCCACTAGATGGAGCGTTGTTCAAGATTTGTTTGTCAAGTTGTCCACTAGATGGTTGAAAGTATGCAACCAAAGTTACAGTGTATGCTTGGTAGCATCGTATTTTTTTAGTGAGTTTTGCCTGCTAGGATTTGAACACCGGTCGGCTGGTTGAGAGCCCGACGCGCTACCCATTGCGCCAAACAGTGTTACTGATAAGGAATGGGAAAAGTGCTATAATAATGGGAGCTCAATGTGGACTTGTAAAAAAAAATAGAAAAATATATGTGACGTCAGCCCTAAGCGCTTGCAATTTATAATTTAAAAATAAGCGATTATAACCCTTAATAGAATTACTTTTAATACAAGTATGGAGACGGGTAGATGACGTCATCACAACACTTGTAAATAATTCCGCGGCGGAACAACTATCAGTATACAAATTGAAAAATATTCACTGATCCTTAAAATATTTTCATTATTAATAACAATATCTATAAATAATTCCGCGGCGAAAAATTGAACAAGTAATAATAAATAAATCTCTATTAACAATAAGACAACTATACATATAGAAACTTGATAAATATTTAATTATGAACCGTAATATTCAAATTCCAATATAAAAGTGACCGGATGTTATTGTGATAAGCGAGAAGTGTACTACTACTACAGTCGATAAGGACTTAATCAAATGTTTATTTTATTCCGTTGCTTTATCAAAAAGTAAAGGTAAAGAAATAATGATTTTTTTACTTACCAAACAGTCGTTGCTGAAAAAAAGTTGGTGAAAGGTAACAAAAAATATATATGTAGGTATATAATGGTAAATATTATTTGAAATAAAGATTTAACAAAAAAAAAATCAAGTTGTAAGCATTTTTTTAACACATTTTAAACATCATGAATAAATGTCAGCAAATAAGCAAGAACAGTATTAAAATATAAACATAAAATAAAATAATGGAAAGTAATAATTAATTAATTGTGTAATGACCCCACGGAATAGAACTTATCTTATCCTCCAATTGTTTTCTCTTATCATCAAAATTATTTAAGCAGATTTTATTTATTGTTAAAGTACTAATTTCATGATTTTCAGATCTTATAGTATTGAATGTTACCATTTTGGAATCGTTATTAAAAATTGAATTTTTATAATCATTAAACATTAATTTTGCTACCGTTTGCTTTGCTATGCCTTTGTGTTTCTTTATATTATAATTGTGACAATCGATACTTTTAATAGCGTACACTTTTGCCCGAATGCCATAATACTCGTCAATAATTTTACCGCCCAATTCGTCTTTGAACATACCCAAAACTTTTTTATTTGCAAGAGGTATGTTGTAGGAATTATTTTTATCATAATTAGACGTATCAAAAATCATATGTACATCTCTACGTATTACGTCATATATACTTCGAAAAGATGACGAGTCGCGAGGCGTAAACACAGCGATAAAGCTGTCGGTATCGCTATAGCAAATTTTTACGGTGAAATCCGGTTCAACGTGGTTTTTTAAATAATTATAAACAAAATTGTACATTACTGTCTTGGACAGATCTAAAATACACGTTCCGACATATAGAGCTTTATTGTACAATACATTGGTTTTATTTAATTCAATTGCTACAAGATTTTCGTTAAAAATTTTAAACGATTTAAAATTTGGTTTTGCAATTTGTTTTTTGGCACTTTCCCAAGAATTAACCAATTTGATTTCTCTGTATTTACGGACGTTCTCCATCATCTTACCGAAAGACATATTTGACATATCTTTATACTGTTGTTTATCGAATTCATTAGTAGATTTGGCACGAAGATTCGCATTCAAATCGATAAACTGTTTCAACCATTTAGAGTGAGAGAATTCAACGACACGATGAATTTTATTTAAAATTAGACCATTTTGAAGACATTGTAATAATACATTTAAATGAAGAACATAATTCTTTTTATTGTATAAAGTCAGCATTAATTTTATGTCTGATTTTTTACCAGAATGAGACATATGTTCGCAACAAAAAGGAAAATATATATGTTTATCATGAAGTTCCGCCGGATAGTCAATGTCGCATTCAAGCATTAAAGATTTATCTAAATTGTCACCGTAAATTTTGGAAATTGAATTGTTTTTTATTTTAAGTTCTAATTCTTTTAAATTGTCGAGCCATCGAAAATCTCCAAATGGTAAACTAGATGCCATTGCGTACGCATATAAACCGTTTGCGTCTATATTTAAAATTTCTGATGTTTGTTTTGTTTTGTCATAAGTAGGGCTATATGGTGAATTTGACTTTGCGTACTTACAGCTAACCTGACATATTCCCCCACGTAATCCCTTTTCAAAGAATAAAATCATGTCAATGTCTGTTAATAATTGCAACTGAACTTTTGAAGTGATTAAAGCGGCTGAAAATGCTAATCCGGGTGCGGTTACAAAACTGCACGCATCTAATTTATAAGTTTTCAATGTCAATTTTCTATAGTTTTCAAAAATATCAGCCAAAAGATAAACGTCCGTCTTTAAGTACAAATCCGCGTAATCACCCAATGTATTACAATTGAAATGGTTCCATACATTAATTGCATGTTCATAATCCATATCGCTCACGTTGCAATCGTTTAATTGATTATAAAAACAATGTTTAGGCGGTAAATTAGTTTCGTTTAATATCTCAACAGAACTTACATAATCGTAGGGGAATACGCCCTTGCGTGTTACTAATTTGAACTCGTCTTCTTTCTCAAAAGCAAATTTTGTATGAGTCATCTGCTCAGTTGTTAAGTTTTTGGCTAATTTTTCTAAGGACGAGGGCATGAACCGAAAAGAATCTATGAATCGTAACTGGATCGTATTAATTTTTTTAGAAATTGTAATATATGTCTCATTTGTAGTTGGAATTATAAATGTTGGATTATTATTAATATTTGACAGTTCTTCGATAAAAAAATGTGCATCATATCGGGACATATTATGTAAAACAACAGGTAAAATATTTGAAATTTTACACTGTAAATTACAATTATTACAGATTGTATAAATAAAATTACCAGTAAAATGACAATGGTGAAGAACTTTTATATTATATGCATCGAACTTGTACGCACAAATATTGCAAACAGTACAACTCTCATGTTTTAATCTTTCAATTGCCGATAGAGGTTTAATAGGCTTGGAACCGTCCTGTTTGATGTACTTGGCAACAATATCGCATTCTTTGACTAATTGTTCAATAAACCATTTTTGAGGATCAGTACCGCGATATAAATTAAAATAATTTAAATCTTTATTGTAAGAACAAACACGTAAATACGACACACTGAAAGGTTTATGGCATTGCTTAGGAATTGTATAAGACCGGTCCGGGTTATTATTGCATGTAGCTACGGGTGATGTAATTGCCTCAAAATCGACATAGATAACGAAAGGTAATTTCATAGTTGCACAAAATCTATCAAATTTTACCACCGAACCTTCTTTTGGCATGTCAATTTTTACAAAATCAAATTTGGAACAATCGCGAATATGTTTGTTTAATACTTCATCCGAATAGAAATAATTTAAACATCTACAGCAAATAAAAGTTTTATGTTTAGACATTTGTTTTGTACATAACTTACTCAAATCTGTTATTAGGCAAAAATGTCCGCTCATTGTACCGTGATAGGTATAAATATAAAATAAATTAACTACTATTTGATTAAATTGTTTTGAAATGTATAAAGGATAAACAACATGTTGATCATTTTCATCATCAAAAGTATAAACGTTTATGGAAATATTGTTTTGTTTTTCAAACTTAAAAATATCCGTGATTTTAATTGGAAAATTCATTCCGGATAAGTTGAAAACATCGTAAAAACTTTGTGGATAAGATAAGACTGATGTGGGATCATTACCTTTTTTACATGGATAAAGAGCGGCTAACAAACACCAGAGAAAGCATCGACGGTCCTCATTTTTAATATTTAAAATAGAACTGGAATTTTTAAAGGCTTCTGGAAGAGGTGCATATGTAGATCTACCAATATTTAGGGGGCAATATTTAACAAACGAGACGACTAGATTCTGGATGGAATGTAAGGCCCATCCGCTCTTACGCTCTTGAAATGTTTCCATCTAAAATTATATATTTTTTACACAATTTAAAAAAATAATTATTATTACCTTTATTAATATGTCCTCAAGTAATTCATTGATGGCTTCTTCATCGTTTGTGGACTCAAGAAATGCCATATTTTTGGTTAAAAATCTCATAACTTCTATTTGTTCTGTTGAAGGGATAATAAATTCTCCACAGAACGCTAAATTAACTTTAAAGCAATTAAAAGATTTTCGTATATTTTTAAGACGCTTCAATATCATTGATTTTGCATCGCCAAGAAATAATTTAGGATTGATATGATTAATATTTGCAACTACACCAGTCCTGATGCGACTCTTAAAAGCCGTTTTTAACTGAAAATGATTATTAATTAAAAAAGCTATAATTAAAAAAAAATCTATTCTTACCTCATCCCATATGACATTAGTTTCCTTGCGATTTGATGTTTCATTATAACTTTTTCTTGTAATTGTTCTTAAACCTGCACCAGCACGTCTCTCGGTATTTGCTTTTAATTTAGATACACATAATGTTTTTAATGATAATAACGAAGCCAAATTTGAAGTTGATTGTTTTTGGGTGTTTGATGTTTGCGTAATATTCATACATTTCTTTAATAATTTTATTTTAATTTTAAGTTCTTTTAAACACTTTGTTAAAGTTTCTTCTTATTTTAGGTTAAATTAAAACAACATAATATTAATAATACATTTATTTTCTTGTAAATAAGTCACACACATTTAAATTACTAATTAAATAATCATACATTTAACATTTTCAAGAGCACCACATATTTATAAATTTATGATTATTATGCTCATATAAAAAATAATTACAAAAAACTATTTACTATAATTATTATCATTTAAATAAGTACAAATTTTTTTAACATTCTGAAATGAACAATTAGCAAACTCATCTGTGTGATTTGCACAGAAATGAGTACATTTTTCAAATTTTGGTGAATTAATTTCACCTTCAAGGTTTAATATGGTAAAATTCGGGAAATGTCTTTTTAAAAAATCTTCTTTTTGAGCACCCTTGACCACGCACGTCACATCGGATAAATTCTGAGTAAATCCGTAAAAGATGTTGTCAATCTCGGCCATATCAACAATTCCTCCGGAGTATGGAATTGAGTGGTAATTATTTTCCAACCATCTGGCTTGGATTTTTTCCTTCGATGTTAAAAACGAGTAGTCGATTGTCGGTTTCATCAAGTAAGTGTGAATATTTTTGTAATTTGTTGCAATACTTATTTCCTTCGGCATAAACTGATTTGCAATTACAAATCCTTGCATATCGATGGCCAATATAATCATCATGTTATATGAAGTGTACACATCAACGACCTGTACTCGACTAAAAATAAGAGCTCGATGGGATTTTCTATGTTCAGGATTCACTACTGCAATGTTAACTTTTGGTTCTACTCTCCATTAAACAAGTTTTCTCACTGTCCCAGAAAGCGGTCTGTATTCGGCAACTTGGTCGAACAATATGAGACAATATGCTCTTGTGTTGTCTGGGAAAGCCTGGTGTCCCTCCATTTCAATTTTCAAATCGATCGTTGACGATTTTACACTTTCGTTTTGTCTTGATACATCGAATACGTATAACATTCGATTTTTAAATTCTGCGTAGCTCAATATGGGTCGGTTGAATCGACCGTAATAACTGTTTTGGAACTGTGTGTACATGTAATAACAAGTTGTGTATTCACCATTTGTCACATCTTGATTTAACTTATCATAGGGATAACACTCCGAATTTAAATACACATTCAAATTTCTCATAAAGCAATGATCAAAATGGCTTGCATTTTTATCTATTTTTCCCACTTTATTCTGTTGAAAACCTACAATTACGTATCGAGGTTTTTCCAAATGGGTAGAAGTTTTAACTAGCCAAGTATCCTTATCGGTTTTTCTGAGAGGATACTCAAATAAACGCCATGTCCTATACGGCATTAAAATGGGAGGATCAGATTGTATGCCGGTCAATATTCGTAATTTTGCTTCATCGCACGGCTGAACATGTTGTATGCGCCATTCAATTTTATCTATGCGAATCTTGCAGTCTTTGGTGCTCGTGTAACAATTTAAATCCGTGGTGGCACGCTTCATGATCAACTCCTGTTTCACATTCACCATCACCTTCTTGTAATCTTCTGCAAATCCCAGAAGACATTTCAAGGGCAAAATTGCATAAAACTTTTGGTTTGTATCAAAGTATGTTTTAACTCCCGCGTCAAACGTTTCGCTCCACCCGCTCATTTCCAAACTTCTTAGCTCTTCCTTATCATAGGAGATGTATCCCTTCATTGTGGACGTGATTCCAACGCCTCGATTTTGATCGATTACAACTCCGTTAATTTCGTAACAAATTTCTTCAAATAAGAATGCAAATCCATTTGTCTCCCATTTAAAATTAGCATCGACGGGGTTTTCCGTTGTACCAGCGATGTACAAATAACTGTTGCACGGCAAAGTACAAATATCCTGCTGTTGTATTAAAATGCGAATTTCATCGTTATTGTTAAAGGTTTGTGTTCTCGGCTGATAACTGTGAAATTCCTCTTTCACAATGCTCTCGTCCACACTGAATTTATCAAAAATGTCTAATTTATCCATTGTTCTTTTTTAGCCTGTAGCCCAATGAGGAGAGTCTCTGTAGGTCGTGACTTGTTAGTCCTTTGAAGAATAATTGAGGAGTGATGTTTCGAATGGTTGTCCCCCATTTATTAACATTTGGATTAGAATTAAATTGAATCGGCATGTCACCACGTTTTTAATTCGAGTCTTGCTAAAATATTTTCACCTCTAAAATTTACGGATGCTCCGTCTTGATCGATAATTCTGATTGTAATGTTGTTGATGTTGCGTACGTTAACCGGTAAATATAATATATTTCGAGGTTCTATGTTAATGGCAAAACCCGGATCGACGGAAGGTGAAAATTCGAAAAGCGTGTGCGATAGTTTATCACCGTAAAAAGCACCCGACACTATGTTACACTCGAGTCTGATGCTGGTCACTTTTATAATTTTAACAGGTAAATCGGACAAATGCAATATATTTGCTCTCAATTTTTTCTTTGAAAGTCCGAGTAAGCTACCGATACTATCGGCCGGTGAAAAATCAATGTCGTATTTGCACAAAACTTCACACTTTAATGTATTATTATTCGGTTTTAAGACAATTAACTCTTCCGATTCTTTCGATCTCGATTTCAAAACAGATTCCAAGTAAGATTCAATGTCGGTGATTTCATACGAACCGGTGGGTATGTCAATAACTTTGTTACCGTTATGCTCGTAATAAAATTTGTTGCACCCCTCTTCTATATTCGGAATAGTGTTGTACGTTTGCAACCCGATCAGACCCAAATAATAATTTTTGTTAGGGTCTAACTCGATGGGAGGATAATAGTTTACGGAGAGTACACTGCTGTCGCTCTGCAGAGTAAACGTGTAAGACATGACTGCATGACACTATCTTGTATGCTATCGTATTTATAGTAAAAATTTCAAACACAAATGCCCGCAGTTATACGTATTAAAATTTTGATATCTATCGTGGTTGTAAGTAATTTCGCTACCTTGAAAATATTTTAAAAGTTCTTTGGGCGGTGGGAGGTCACCGAAACTGTCAAAGTATTTTACGTGATTTCCGCGTTTTTTGTATGCCACCCAATGTGTACCGTTTCCTCTCGAACAATCTAGATTAACAATGCCGGATTCGTTTTTATGGGGTTTAATCGGCATGACATCGCGCATAAAAACAGCTCTAAAATATGGTACTTTTGCTTTTATCGCAAACATCTCTAGATCCCTATCGGTTAGCGCTCTTCGAGGTAGCGTTAGTAGTTTTTTGGCTTCTGCAAATATAGCCCTAAGCCTTTTTTGTGCGGTTTAAGATAGAGTCCTTTTCCTGCTTTTCCGCCGATTGCAATGGCTTCCATCATCTTATTGTGCCGTTGTGATTCACCAAATTTTCGACGAGCGTCGGAAGCGTCGTTCACCGCTTTGGCAATACCAGATGCACCACCCGCAAGTGCTCCCAATGCACTTAGACCCGCAAAAATAGGAATCAATGGTAGGATGCCACCGACTTTAGGCACTGGAATTATACGAGGGGTTCGAATTTTTTTCCTTCCACCAACTTTGCGCACGGCAAGTTTTGCCGCATTAAGGGCTATGTGTGATCCTTCAGTTATACCATTCTTATGTTTAATTTTATTTTTAAACTGTTTTAACGCATTTTTTGCCTTCATCACAATTACGCTTTGCAACGTAACTTTTTTCTTGCCACTTTTTTTTCTTGACATGCCCATACCTAATCTTCTTTTCACTTTCATTGCTGTCGCCACAGCAAAAGCGCTCGCTTTTTCACCCAACGATGCTGAGGATTTAACTCTTTGCCAAGCGACTTCAGCTAACTGTTTATCCGCAACGTGTCTATCACTCATTTTTTTGTTTTGTGAATATGCTATGTCGTGTAGTTTACATGCGGCGTCTAACTTGTTTATGCCCGGATCGCCTCTTTGCAAACGCTTCTTTAATTTTGTACCCGGCCCACAGTACTGATACCCCGGTAAATGTAATTCAACCGGTAACTTATTTATAAAAGAATTGATAATACCTGCACCGTGATACAAATGCATTTAAAAGATTCACTATGAAGCGCTTCTATTTATAACACAGGTCCAAACCCCATTTTATGCCATTACAATGAAAGTGGTCAAGCAGAAAAAGTCGCTGCCGATCGTGAACATGGATGAGTACGTGTCGGGAATGGGTTTGACGACGGAGAGACGTCACGGTGAATTATTACCAAATTCAATACGAGCCCTCATTTGTGGACCGTCCAATTGTGGAAAATCAAACGCAATGTTAAGTTTATTGTTCAGTGAAAACGGATTACATTTTGAGAACATTTATATCTACTCGAAATCGTTGTATCAACCAAAATATCGCCTATTGGAGAGCGTTATGAAGTCTATGCGAAAAATAAAATACTTTCAGTTTAAAGAAAATGAAGAAATCTTAAGCCCCGAGAATGCCAAACCAAACTCAATTTTTATTTTTGATGATGTTGCGTGCGACGGTCAAGAGAAAATCAGAGAATATTTCAGCATGGGAAGACACAATAACATTGATTCGTTTTATTTATGTCAGACTTATACACGAATACCCAAACACTTGATACGTGATAATGCCAATTTTATCGTATTATTCAAGCAAGATGAAATGAATTTGAAACATGCGTTTGCGGATCATGTGAGCAGCGACATGGATTTCGAAAAATTTAAAAAAATCTGTAGACTGTGTTGGGCAGAAAAATACGGATTCATAGTAATAAATAAAGATTGTGATCCGAATAAGGGAAGATACCGCAAAGGTTTCGATCGCTATATAATGATTGACAATTGATTTCATCAATCAAATTTACGCAGGCAAATGAACATGTCGGACCGTGCAATAAAACATCGTCTGATCAACATTAAAAAGGCTATAAGAAAAAAGCTGTTTGCCATGAAAATAAACCGATCGGAAAATGATGAATTTTTGAACAAAGCATATAAACCGTTACTGGAACCGTTGAAGGAAATAATTTCTCTCAAACGTACAAAAGTAAATTTCAAGAATGAAAACGATGATGTAAATCAAAATTATAAAACCGAACCGTTGATAGAAGTTACACCCAAACACAAATATACGGTCAAGGTGGTGCGGCCGCGAAAGAGAAAGCAGATGACAAAATGGACTGGTTTTACAAAACGTTTGAACGATGAGGATGATGAAGAGGTATCGCATCAAAGCGAAGAGGTACCGCATCAAAGCGAAGAGGTACCGCATCGAAGCGAAGAGGTAGCGCTTGGTGATGAAGAGGTAGCGCATCAAAGCAAAGAGACACTTCGTAAATCTTTAACACCGCAAAGCGAACGGACCATGAAAATTAAAAAGTTTTTGGATTCGTTTCATGAAAAGCCTCGAGAGTACATTGCAAAGAGATTTGGTGCTCATCACAGTTTAGATGAGACCACTGGTATAAAAATTAATTTACACTCGCATAAATGGATGATTGGAAATCATGAAGTTAAACTGGTCAATAAAAAAGATTTTAAAATTGGTGACTCTACATACGATGGAACAACGGGTTTATACGAACTGCTTTTTATGAAAGATCCTGCAAGTTATACAAACGATGATTTACAACATTATAAAAAAATATTATTAAAGTCGCATGCAATATACCGTAATTTTGATCCAAATAATCAGATACAGGGATCAAAATCTAAAAAGTATACAAAGATTATTAAACCTTTGTTGGATTCCGATTCAAATTCCACCCAAGGAAGAGGATTTGATTCAAAGTTGCGAGTGCAACGTGTCCCTACGCAATACAAGTATTGGAACAATTTAAGCGAACTTGTGGATAGATTGTGTTTATTGCACGCATCGAGGAATGCGGGGAATAATTCGCACGATAATGAGATTGCGTCAATCGAAGAGGAATTACGCGAAGAAGATGTTATTTATTAGTATAACGTTCTACATTGATTTCATTTACAAGATGAGCATCGATAAGTTCGGACGCCATTCGTTACAAAATAAAATAAATAAATGCGTGGGAGTGAGAGGACCACCGGGCAATGGTTTTAAACGCGATGTTGATGGACATTTCAACCTTGAAAGTAAAAGATTAAAATATTTGCAATTACCGGTTAATGAGAGCGATGCCACCAACAAGAAATATGTCGACAATTTGCATGTTGAAGAGAAGAGATATATTGAAAATTTAATAAAGAATGTACATGAAAAAGTAAATGGGATTATCAACAGTGTCCCCGGTATGGTAGATTCCAAAATTACGCCTGTAAAAATGGATTCTTTGGATCGGTTAATTAAGTTATCCGCGGATTTGCAGGAGTATAAAACTATTACGAATCACAAAATAGAATCAGTTGAAAACAATATAGGGTCTGCGAATACCAAAATAGAAACAATTGAAAACGATAATGCAAGAGAATGGGAGCAGTTCAAGATTGAATTAAATACGCTATTATTAAATCAAACAACTAGCATCAAACAGCTGATTGCCCCATTAAACCGTTCAAGTCAAAATGAGTAAAGAGGATGTAGTGCGAGAGTTACACAAACCGGCAAGAAAGAATTTTGCTCGAAGACGAACGATACTTAAAGGTGTTGACGATCTGTGGCAAATAGATCTTGCCGAGTTTCAATTATTCTCTCGTGAAAATAAAGGATATAAATATATACTGGTAGTAATTGATTGTTTCTCAAAATACGCCTGGACTGCACCAATAAAAAATAAAACCGGTGTGATTGTTGCAGAAACAATGGGAAAAATATTAAACGCCGGTCGGGCACCGAAAAATATTCAAAGTGATCATGGCAAGGAATTTTATAACAAGCAATTTTCTACATTAATGAAAAAATATAATATTAATCATTATTCGACATATACAATAATGAAAGCTGCCATTGTCGAGCGTCTAATTCGCACGCTAAAAGATAAACTTTATAAACAATTTAGTTTACGTGGGCGCTACAGCTGGTATGATATTTTGAACAAGGTTACGTTAGAATACAACAATCAACGTCACCGTACGATAGGAATGCGACCAGCTGATGTAATTCCGGGCGGTGATAAGGAAGAGATGTTATTAAAAACTGTCTACTCGCACATTAAAATTGCAGGAAAAGGGAATTTCCGAGTGGGCGATATGGTGCGATTGAGTAAACAAAAAGCTTTATTTGCAAAAGGATACACACCAAATTGGACAACTGAATTATTTAAAATTGTTAAAATTAAAATTACCAACCCGGTGACGTATTTATTGGAAGATGAAAGAGGAGATCCTATACAAGGAGCCTTTTACGCTGAGGAATTGCAGAAAACATCAAATCCTAAGATATATTTAGTGGAAAAAATATTGCGAAAGAAGGGAAATCAAGTATTCGTAAAATGGCTTGGCATGGATAAATCGCATAATAGTTGGATTAATAAACAAAATGTATTATAATTGTATAAATAATAATAATTTTATAATTATACTTTAGTTTTATTAAGACCTCTATACAATGATGATCTTCACACTCCTTATATCATTTATTATATCAACCTCAACTGACTCATCGTTCGATGGTAATAAGTATCTAGAATTCTATGGATATTTAAATGCTAGTGACACATCGCTGACCGATTCCAGAGATGCTATAATATTGTTTCAAGAAACTTATGGTCTACCCGCAGATGGAACATTCAATAATGCTACGTTAAATTTAATGCAAACTCCAAGATGTGGAAATCCAGATCATTTGGAAAATTATGTAATTCATTCCGAAAAATGGCCAAACAAAACTTTAAAATGGCATTTTTATAAAGGGAGTTATTTAATGAAACAATCAGCCAAAGAGGCTTTTGATTTATGGTCAAGTTATACTAATCTAAATTTTATTCATGATCCTTTAAAGTATGATATTTTAATTTCATTTCAAAGAATAGCACATACATGGATAAAGCGTAACTACACTTGCAATTCCTTTGACGGTCCTGGGAATACTTTGGGGCATGCCTATCTACCTCACGGCAACGGAAGTTTAACAGAAATTCATCTTGATGCAGATGAAGATTGGTGGACTTTGACAAAATCACCTCCCAATAACAAAATAAGTATTTTTTCTGTATTACTTCATGAAATCGGACACGTCTTAGGAATTCGGCACTCAAGCAATCAACATTCATTGATGTATGCATACTACTACGCTTATCCAAATTTAACTGAAGATGATATCAATGCAATTCAAGAACTGTATGGTGTAAAGGTTACGTCGACGACGATGGAGACGGAGGCGACGACGTCGACGACCAAGCCTACTATTCCTGCGATAAATTCCACAATAGAGTCTACAACTGTGGCAAATATAACTGTAAATTCTACAGTCAATTCTAGAACGGTTGACCCACCTGTTATTTACCCCGATTTGTGTAAAGTATCAAAGGACATCGATGCATTTCTAATAGTCCTTGGAAAAATATACATATTTTATAACGAGTGGGTTTGGGTGAAAGGATTAAATATAAATTCATACGGAAAACCGCAGTTAATAACCAATTGGTTACACTTTCTACCATCAACGTTTAAAAAAATAAATGCAATTTACCAACGCCCCAATGGCCAGATAGCACTATTCGATGATATGTATATACATGTTTTTGATTTCCCATCGTTAAAATTTCATAATTCAATTGTACAATCAAATTTACATGTTGGTGGGGTTGTGACTGCAGCTGTAAATACGTACAGTGGGCAAACATATGTGTTCTACAATAATAGCGTTTACGTTGAAGTGGATGAATGCAGTTATTATCAAAAAATAAATATGCTTGGATATACACAAGATTTCATAGGATTGCCCAGGAACATTAATGGTGCATTCCGATACACAAATGGACTGCTATATTTCTTCAGTGAAAATATGTATTATGAATATAACGAATTTACATCTTCGATGGTGAGAGCAAATCAGAAAGATCTATCGTTATTTTCGATTAATTGTCCAACGCTTGGGATTCTACAACAACTCAAATCACTTCTGATAAAGCTAACAAATTTAGAATGACTTACCTTTATGATGTAATTCAATTATCTGTAAAATGTATAAATAATGAAATAAAATGCTGTTTATTATAATATTGTTTTTTATTTAGTTTTTGTAAACATACCTTTTATATAATTTATAAAGCACATAAGAAAATATAATAACATTGGTAAGCATCAGTATAATTTCTAAAATCAAAATTACATTTTTATCATTATTTACAACATTGTCCATTATTAATTGATTTGAAACATTTATTACACTGCGTTTTTTATCGAGGAACATAAAAGTTGCATTCATCGCATTTGACACTCCCGGGATTATACTGGTGTTTATTTTAAATGTTCTTGGGTTAGTGTTATTATCGAGGTACATCATTTTCCATTCCGAAGGCCAATCATTGATTCCTTTATTGCTAGCGGTTATGTAGCATTGTCTGGCATCTTTGGGTTTGGTGATGAACAAAGTTCCATTAAGCAGAGTTGATAATAGTATGAATGCGGTGCTATTCATTTTCGGTGCTGTTGACACTTTTTCTAATTGATCGGTAATCTTGACACTTTTGACAGATACACTTTTCTGCAATGCATCTAAAACAGTTTTTTATGGGTGGAGGTGGCCCGTCTATGTGGTCCTCGTCGGTTGGAAGGTTGTAATGCTTATGACAAGGAAGTCTTATTTGGAAATATAAATCACTCTTACATTTTTCAGGCAGGAAGTCCCACAATCTTTCCAAATTTAGTCCATATAGCGATCGCAAATATTTTTCAGGCAGATATTTTACATATTCACCAGTTAACTTGCATTCATCATACAATTCAATGGCTTTATTTATATTTTCAAATAATTTTATTTCAACTTCGCTAATTTCCTCTGAGCTGCATCCCGTCGAGTTTTGCACACAGTTGCTTTTGCAATTCATAATCACAAATAATTTTTTTAACATTTATAATTTGCTGTAGTAGAGTTTCCAATCGATAGTTTAGTTGTTGACGATTTCTTAAATGGAGTCGTTTAATGGGGGGCGTTCTTGACATCACCATTATCAGTGTATAACTGACTTTTAATTTCATTGTCTCCACTTAAACACCGTATTGTTTGTAAATCGTGCATCAATTTCTTGCGGTTATACAATATAATTTCCCGCATGCATTCGATATTTTCATAATAGCAGTTATTTACCGTAGGTAAGATGTTAATGAATGCATCATCTGTGTCGGCTTGTAATCTATTGAATTCCAATAGACAGTTGTTGTAATATTCAAAAAATTGCATATTATTCAAGCGTTGCAAACGATATTCGATCATATCAATTACACGCCACAATTGATCCAACGCACTTTTATTTAGCATTATGACCGCACCCCGCCAACCGATGCTCACAATCTTTGATTTTCGACACTTTGTCAGGTCAATATAGCAAGTATCGAACACATTAATCCTGGGTTTGAAGTCTTCGTCATCGGATAAACGAGGTCTCTTCTGTTGGTAACTACATGTACACTTGCGTTCCGGCCGTAAAACACTCTTCTCCATGACGTTTTTGTACTGCATCAAAGTATTCCATTCAGGCTGAATGAAAGATATACTTTTTTTCGGTGAACTCAGACGCACACACTGGTAAAATCCTCGTACGGGGCTCAAACCAACAGTCACTTTAACTTGATTGTTCAGTGGATAATAGACTTCGTTAATTAATCTATCTTCCCTGCTTAATTCGGTTTCGTGATCTTTCAACATATTCTCTAGAAAGTCACCGGCGATATCACTACTACAACCGCTGTTGCTGTCTTCGATTGATATACACGGCACGTCAATATCGTCACACATGTTTGCTAATACTAATCGATTTATTTAAACAATAATATTTGTCATAATAACTTTTAATCTGATTGGTTGTTATAACAATCAATATGATTGGTTGAATGAAAATTAAGAAATAATTTGCAAATATCTTCTAGTTTGTGTCTCGATTTACAAGCATTCTTATGCAAATGTGTGCATTTATCATACATTTTTACAATTTAACATTGTTTTATGAAAATAGGCACACATAATAATTATTTAGGAAAATATATTCATAGAATATTTATCAGTTAATTTTAATATATATTTTTATGTAATTTAAAATAGTTTTTATTTATTACTCATCATAACAATTTTATCAGGATTGTGATTTTATTTAATAGTAGTTCTTATCAATAGTAGTCACCGCATGGAGATTACGCGCTCCGTCTCGCGTCGATGACGTGCTTAGGTGTGACACTCTAATGCCCTTCTGACCGTTGCGCAGATGAAGCGAAATGCGTTTTTTGGAAGAACGGTAAGAGATAATTATGCGCAGATTGGAGGAAAAGTGGTTGTTCAACCATCCTCGCTGATAAAGATCTCTTATTGAATTACATTGTTTTATTTATTATTATATATTAAAGTAGTCATAAATATTTTTTTATCAAAGACCATGCACATTTTTTTTTTATATAGATATTGTTATTAATAATGAAAATATTTTAAGGATCAGTGAATATTTTTCAATTTGTATACTGATAGTTGTTCCGCCGCGGAATTATTTACAAGTGTTGTGATGACGTCATCTACCCGTCTCCATACTTGTATTAAAAGTAATTCTATTAAGGGTTATAATCGCTTATTTTTAAATTATAAATTGCAAGCGCTTAGGGCTGACGTCACATATATTTTTCTATTTTTTTTTACAAGTCCACATTGAGCTCCCATTATTATAGCACTTTTCCCATTCCTTATCAGTAACACTGTTTGGCGCAATGGGTAGCGCGTCGGGCTCTCAACCAGCCGACCGGTGTTCAAATCCTAGCAGGCAAAACTCACTAAAAAAATACGATGCTACCAAGCATACACTGTAACTTTGGTTGCATACTTTCAACCATCTAGTGGACAACTTGACAAACAAATCTTGAACAACGCTCCATCTAGTGGACAACTCGACTACCCGACAAGACGCCATCTTGGACAACGCCCAAATTCTTCCCGCCAACGACGACATCTTGGACGCCATTCTTCCCGCCAAGTCGACGCCCTAATTCTTCCCGCCAACGACGCCATCTTGGACGCCATTCTTCCCGCCAAGTCGACGCCCTAATTCTTCCCGCCAACACCAGCGACGGTGGCGCCACCACGCAAACACGTGGTCATTTCTTGAACTAAAACGTTAAAAATACATCCGGCGGAAGTCCATGTATTTCTCCATAAGAAATCCGACTTCCGGCGGCATTTTATATCTACTGTCGATTTTTTTTTTCGTTTCACATGCTTTCAAACACAAATGATATTATCGAAAATCGAAAAAAAGTCGATTTTTTATTCGTTTCACATGCAAAAATCGAGTGAAGAGTCGATTTTTTTTCGTTTTATACGCGTTTCACATGCTTTCAAACACAAATAAAATTTTCAAAAATCGAGCAAAAAGTCGATTTTTTTCGTTTCACATGCTTTCAAACACAAATGAAATTTTCAAAAATCGAGCAAAAAGTCGATTTTTTTTTTTGTTTCACATGCTTTCAAACACAAATGAAATTTTCAAAAGTCGAGCAAATAGTCGATTTTTTTTTCGTTTCACATGCTTTCAAACACAAATGAAATTTTCGAAAATCGAGAAAAAGTCGATTTTTTTTTCGTTTCACATGCAAAAATCGAGGGAAGAGTCGATTTTTTTTCGTTTTTACGCGTTTCACATGCTTTCAAACACAAATGAAATTTGCGAAAATCGAGCAAAAAGTCGATTTTTTTTTCGTTTCACATGCTTTCAAAACCAAATGAAATTTTCAAAAATTGAGCAAAAAGTCGATTTTTTTTCGTTTCACATGCTTTCAAACACAAATGAAATTTTCAAAAGTCGAGCAAATAGTCGATTTTTTTTTCGTTTCACATGCTTTCAAACACAAATGAAATTTTCGAAAATCGAGAAAAAGTCGATTTTTTTTTCGTTTCACATGCAAAAATCAAGTAAAGAGTCGATTTTTTTTTCGTTTTTTACGCGTTTCACATGCTTTCAAACACAAATGAAATTTTCAAAAATCGAGCAAAAAGTCGATTTTTTTTTCGTTTCACATGCTTTCAAACACAAATGAAATTTTCGAAAATCGAGAAAAAGTCGATTTATTTTTCGTTTCACATGCAAAAATCAAGTAAAGAGTCGATTTTTTTTTCGTTTTTTACGCGTTTCACATGCTTTCAAACACAAATGAAATTTTCAAAAATCGAGCAAAAAGTCGATTTTTTTTTCGTTTCACATGCTTTCAAACACAAATGAAATTTTCGAAAATCGAGAAAAAGTCGATTTATTTTTCGTTTCACATGCAAAAATTGAGGGAAGAGTCGATTTTTTTCGTTTTTTACGCGTTTCACATGCTTTCAAACACAAATGAAATTTTCAAAAATCGAGTAAAGAGTCGATTTTTTTTCGTTTTTTACGCGTTTCACATGCTTTCAAACACAAATGAAATTTTCAAAAATCGAGCAAAAAGTCGATTTTTTTTTCGTTTCACATGCTTTCAAACACAAATGAAATTTTCGAAAATCGAGAAAAAGTCGATTTATTTTTCGTTTCACATGCAAAAATTGAGGGAAGAGTCGATTTTTTTCGTTTTTTACGCGTTTCACATGCTTTCAAACACAAATGAAATTTTCAAAAATCGAGTAAAGAGTCGATTTTTTTTCGTTTTTTACGCGTTTCACATGCTTTCAAACACAAATAAAATTTTCAAAAATCGAGCAAAAAGTCGATTTTTTTCGTTTCACATGCTTTCAAACACAAATGAAATTTTCAAAAATCGAGCAAAAAGTCGATTTTTTTTTTTTGTTTCACATGCTTTCAAACACAAATGAAATTTTCAAAAGTCGAGCAAATAGTCGATTTTTTTTTCGTTTCACATGCTTTCAAACACAAATGAAATTTTCGAAAATCGAGAAAAAGTCGATTTTTTTTTCGTTTCACATGCAAAAATCGAGGGAAGAGTCGATTTTTTTTCGTTTTTACGCGTTTCACATGCTTTCAAACACAAATGAAATTTTCGAAAATCGAGCAAAAAGTCGATTTTTTTTTCGTTTCACATGCTTTCAAAACCAAATGAAATTTTCAAAAATTGAGCAAAAAGTCGATTTTTTTTCGTTTCACATGCTTTCAAACACAAATGAAATTTTCAAAAGTCGAGCAAATAGTCGATTTTTTTTTCGTTTCACATGCTTTCAAACACAAATGAAATTTTCGAAAATCGAGAAAAAGTCGATTTTTTTTTCGTTTCACATGCAAAAATCAAGTAAAGAGTCGATTTTTTTTCGTTTTTTACGCGTTTCACATGCTTTCAAACACAAATGAAATTTTCAAAAATCGAGCAAAAAGTCGATTTTTTTTTCGTTTCACATGCTTTCAAACACAAATGAAATTTTCGAAAATCGAGAAAAAGTCGATTTATTTTTCGTTTCACATGCAAAAATTGAGGGAAGAGTCGATTTTTTTCGTTTTTTACGCGTTTCACATGCTTTCAAACACAAATGAAATTTTCAAAAATCGAGTAAAGAGTCGATTTTTTTTCGTTTTTTACGCGTTTCACATGCTTTCAAACACAAATGAAATTTTTGAAAATCGAGCAAAAAGTCGATTTTTTTTTTCGTTTCAAATGCAAAAATCGAGTGAAGAGTCGATTTTTTTTCGTTTCACATGCTAAAATCGAGTGAAGAGTCGATTTTTTTTTCGTTTTTTACGCGTTTCACATGCTTTCAAACACAAATGAAATTTTCGAAAATCGAGAAAAAGTCGATTTTTTTTTCGTTTCACATGCAAAAATCGAGTGAAGAGTCGATTTTTTTTCGTTTTTTACGCGTTTCACATGCTTTCAAACACAAATGAAATTTTCAAAAATCGAGCAAAAAGTCGATTTTTTTTTCGTTTCACATGCTTTCAAACACAAATGAAATTTTCAAAAATCGAGCAAAAAGTCGATTTTTTTTTGTTTCACATGCTTTCAAACACAAATGAAATTTTCAAAAATCGAGTAAAGAGTCGATTTTTTTTCGTTTCACATGCTTTCAAACACAAATGAAATTTTCAAAAATCGAGCAAAAAGTCGATTTTTTTTTCGTTTCACATGCTTTCAAACACAAATGAAATTTTTGAAAAATCGAGCAAAAAGTCGATTTTTTTTCGTTTCACATGCTTTCAAACACAAATGAAATTTTCAAAAGTCGAGCAAATAGTCGATTTTTTTTCGTCTCACATGCTTTCAAACACAAATGAAATTTTCGAAAATCGAGCAAAAAGTCGATTTTTTTTTCGTTTCACATGCTTTCAAACACAAATGAAATTTTCGAAAATCGAGAAAAAGTCGATTTTTTTTTCGTTTCACATGCAAAAATCAAGTAGAGTCGATTTTTTTTCGTTTTTTACGCGTTTCACATGCTTTCAAACACAAATGAAATTTTCAAAAATCGAGTAGAGTCGATTTTTTTTCGTTTCACATGCTTTCAAACACAAATGAAATTTTTGAAAATCGAGAAAAAGTCGATTTATTTTTCGTTTCACATGCAAAAATTGAGGGAAGAGTCGATTTTTTTTCGTTTTTTACGCGTTTCACATGCTTTCAAACACAAATGAAATTTTCAAAAATCGAGTGAAGAGTCGATTTTTTTTCGTTTTTTACGCGTTTCACATGCTTTCAAACACAAATGAAATTTTTGAAAATCGAGCAAAAAGTCGATTTTTTTTTTCGTTTCAAATGCAAAAATCGAGTGAAGAGTCGATTTTTTTTCGTTTCACATGCTAAAATCGAGTGAAGAGTCGATTTTTTTTCGTTTTTTACGCGTTTCACATGCTTTCAAACACAAATGAAATTTTCGAAAATCGAGAAAAAGTCGATTTTTTTTTCGTTTCACATGCAAAAATCGAGTGAAGAGTCGATTTTTTTTTCGTTTTTTACGCGTTTCACATGCTTTCAAACACAAATGAAATTTTCGAAAATCGAGCAAAAAGTCGATTTTTTTTTTGTTTCACATGCTTTCAAACACAAATAAAATTTTCGAAAATCGAGCAAAAAGTCGATTTTTTTTTTCGTTTCACATGCTTTCAAGCACAAATGAAATTTTCAAAAATCGAGTGCAGAGTCGATTTTTTTTCGTTTTTTACGCGTTTCACATGCTTTCAAACACAAATGAAATTTTCAAAAATCGAGCAAAAAGTCGATTTTTTTTTTCGTTTCACATGCTTTCAAACACAAATGATATTTTCGAAAATCGTGAAAAAGTCGATTTTTGTTTCGTTTCACATGCAAAAATCGAGTGAAGAGTCGATTTTTTTTCGTTTTTTTACGCGTTTTACATGCTTTCAAACACAAATGAAATTTTTAAAAATCGAGTGAAGTGTCGATTTTTTTTCGTTTTTTACGCGTTTTACATGCTTTCAAACACAAATGAAATTTTCAAAAATCGAGCAAAAAGTCGATTTTTTTTTTTTCGTTTCACATGCTTTCAAACACAAATGATATTTTCGAAAATCGAAAAAAAGTCGATTTTTTATTCGTTTCACATGCAAAAATCGAGTGAAGAGTCGATTTTTTTTCGTTTTATACGCGTTTCACATGCTTTCAAACACAAATAAAATTTTCAAAAATCGAGCAAAAAGTCGATTTTTTTCGTTTCACATGCTTTCAAACACAAATGAAATTTTCAAAAATCGAGCAAAAAGTCGATTTTTTTTTGTTTCACATGCTTTCAAACACAAATGAAATTTTCAAAAGTCGAGCAAATAGTCGATTTTTTTTTCGTTTCACATGCTTTCAAACACAAATGAAATTTTCGAAAATCGAGAAAAAGTCGATTTTTTTTTCGTTTCACATGCAAAAATCGAGTGAAGAGTCGATTTTTTTTCGTTTTTACGCGTTTCACATGCTTTCAAACACAAATGAAATTTTCGAAAATCGAGCAAAAAGTCGATTTTTTTTTCGTTTCACATGCTTTCAAAACCAAATGAAATTTTCAAAAATTGAGCAAAAAGTCGATTTTTTTTCGTTTCACATGCTTTCAAACACAAATAAAATTTTCAAAAGTCGAGCAAATAGTCGATTTTTTTTTCGTTTCACATGCTTTCAAACACAAATGAAGTTTTCGAAAATCGAGAAAAAGTCGATTTTTTTTTCGTTTCACATGCAAAAATCAAGTAAAGAGTCGATTTTTTTTTGTTTTTACGCGTTTCACATGCTTTCAAACACAAATGAAATTTTCAAAAATCGAGTAAAGAGTCGATTTTTTTTCGTTTTTTACATGCTTTCAATCACAAATGAAATTTTCGAAAATCGAGCAAAAAGTCGATTTTTTTTTTCGTTTCACATGCTTTCAAACACAAATGAAATTTTCAAAAGTCGAGCAAAAAGTCGATTTTTTTTTCGTTTCACCTGTTCTCAAACACAAATGAAATTTTCGAAAATCGAGAAAAAGTCGATTTTTTTTTCGTTTCACATGCTTTATAACCCTTCCTCTTCAACCTAGAGTGGAGGCTATACTGTCAGGTTCTTTTGACAGGTCCGGCTAACTACCTGCGGCGTAGGTCGTGGTTCAAATCTTTTTACAAAAAAACTTATATCTGGATTTAGAAATTATTTTTCTTACCAGAGTATCCTATCGGGCTCCAATTGTTTTAATATAATTTTATTAAAAAAATCTGATTTTCCTAGTTTTAAAACAATAAAAAAACTAAAGAAATTTAAGATAAACTTTAAGTTTTATTAATTAACAAAACATATTCTACATAATTTTTTCCTTATTCTCCTACTCATTTACTACATAAGTGGATCAGTTATTATCTTGATCTCACTCCCTATAAGATGGATCGGTCTTTATCACGATCTATCTTCCCTAGATATTTTATTATTTATACGGATCGGTCTTTCCCTCGATCACGTCTACCTTCATTATCAAGTCAATGGATCGGTATATCTTCACGATCACACTGCTCACTCTAAAAATTTAGATCATAACCTATTTGGTTACAGCCTACTTAATTTAGCGGATCGGTCTCTCTCTCGATCTCGCTCTCGAATGAACGTTTGCACGCCCTTATATAGTGCTGGCATAGGAGTGGGGTTTGTTTACGTTGACTACATGTGGTATCTTTGATCAAAAAAATAATTTATACAGTTTTCTCAGCTGTAATATATATATAACAAAAATCACTAGTATTATAGATGTGATCAACCTTACGGAATGAAATTTTGAAGTGTATATTTTGACTGTCATAAATTGGTGTTATAGGTTAATAGTGTGATGTAATTGTGTGTATAGTATCTGTAGTGTTTGGAGAAGGAAATTTAAGGTAATAACATTTTTAATTATATAACATAATAACGATAAATACATTTAACATTTTCTATTACTAATTCTCATTTTTTTTATTTATAAAAAATTTAATAGTCTGTGTCTCAGAAATCTTCATCCGGTATCGTCTTTGTCTCGGTTTCTTACTTCTCCGGCATTTTCTTTTCCTTCCTCCCGCTGGTGATGGTGTTGGCACGACCTGTGCCCTTGTCACGAGAATGGCACCTCTTTCCGCAAACCATGGATCTTCTATTCTCGACGGAAATGCATATCCATCCTGCAGTGGGACAATCTTCATGGATGGATCCGGATCTTCCCTCATAGGTGTCTTTGGAATTTCACTTATCTCATTTGTTGTCTCCAACAATGGCGAAGAACAATTTCTGGGAGGCGTCCTCATGCCCAACAAAGATGCTATTTTAAGGGCATCAACCGCCTTTCGCTCCCCTGATCGCCCTGGAGTCGCAGGCAATGACATAGGTGAGTTTTCCAGACTCAATTCTTTCATGGTTATCTGAACAAATTTTAAAATATTTAACAGTTTATATAAAAAAACTCTTCCAGCCATAATACAAGGTAATATCATCAAGAGTAGATAATAATAATGAAAGTTTGTAGATAATATAAGGTATTAAAACTACTTTACCTCTAAAAATCTATAAATATAATCTTATGATATCATTCCCAAGATTAATAACAAATTATAGCAGTTTATTACATATAATAACTAGCAGTCAAAATTAAATACATTTTACCATATATATTTACTTGTTATAGCAAACAAATCCTTAAATAGAGGTGTATCAACATCGATTGCCAATGGTAAGTTTATATTATCCATATACCGGATGTTACGTTAGTTGTCTGAGGTGATCAGTCTCGACAAAAAAGGTATATATTTCCAACTAATAAATATTTGTTTACTAATTTTTGTATTTTTTTTTTTAGTAAAGATGTGCGTGTCATTTGGCACGCTACACACCCCTCTTACCTGGTAAAAAAACTTTTCATACCACTGAAATGTTGTTTTTAATTCGAAATAGACCTCTCTGAAATTATTTTACCTGCAATATTTCTTTTTCTATAAAGCAATTACTCAATTTTAATCCTATACAGTTGAAATCATGTCAGCGCTAACACTATTCGATGGACCTGAGTTTTTACGTTTTGAATAACTTTAATTGATTTTTTATATTAAAAGAATTTATGACATATTGGAAGACATCTAATGTCACAGTGTAAATCCTGTCATTATTTCTAGAAATATATATCTGTTTAACTCAATGCTTTATTTGTTATTTCTTTTATTTAGCACACTCCTATATCGGTAAGTACATAAATGCTATTTATAAATTGTTCAATGATGCATTCTATTCTACATCACCGTAATATGGCTTTAAATCTTTTAGATGCCATTTCCCTATTAATTTTCCGTCTTCCCTCTTTAAGGAATAAACTAAGGTTGAATGAACCTCTGTCACTTCACATAGCACGTACTTTGGTGCTAACTTTGCTGCAAAGTCCTCACTGGCTTTGGATAGAACATAATTTTTCTTCCACACCAGATCACCTACTTTAAAAGTAATGTTCCGCTTTCTCAAATTATAGGTGTTGCTATTTCTTTTATATGCCTTATCTAAGTGTCTTTTAATCTCCTTTTTAATCTCCAAAAATTCATCTAATTTATCTACATAGGTATCACGATTGGCTGCTCCTATGTTTGTCTCGTCTAGTTTTCCATAATAACTTCCATTCAGGGGAATTGTCCTCCCAAATATTAATGAGTTCGGGGAATGTTTGGTAACTTCATGAATAGAAGATCTTAGGGCATACCCTATTTTGTCAATATTCTTGTCCCATTCTTTATGTTTTCCCTCTAGGTAAGATCGTATGGCTACTCCTATGGTTCTATTGGATCTTTCAGTAAAGTTTACTTGAGGGTGGTAGTTGGCATTATACCAGGGGTTCACTTGATACTTCTGGCATAACTCTTTGAACTTTGTTCCTGCAAATTGAACTCCGTTGTCTACCATAATTACTGACGGTACTCCAAAAACTAGAAAAATTGAGTTTTCAATATATTTACAGACCTCGTCTGCTGTAGCTTTCCTCAAAGCCTTCATGAAGATCCCTTTAGTAAACCAATCAGTTACTACTAATAGGTAACAATTTCCATTCCTGGACCTTGGTAATGGCCCAATTAAATCTGTTGATAACAACTGGAAAGGATGTTCGACCTTTTTCTGCTTGCCCATCGGACCAGCTCTAGCTTCATTTGAAGCTTTCTGTGCTCCACATACTCGACAATTTCGAATATATTTGTGAATGTCTCGTCTCATTTGTGGCCAATAGTACTGTTCTTGAATCCTTTTTACTGTTTTATAAAAACCCAAATGTGCTGACGTAGGATCATCATGGCATGTTTTTAGTACCTTCTTACGATCGTTCCTCTGCACAACAATCTTCCATTCTCTCATATTTACTGGTATTGGTTTATCACTGCCTATCCATTTATACAGTAAGTTGTCTTCTACTTTCCAATTACTGTAATTTTCTGGATCATTTGATACTAACTTGCACATTTTAAAATACCATTTATCTTCAGGTGGTTCATCAACTTGGAGGACTGCTATTGCCCTGGAGAGTGCATCTGGTACAACGTGTTGTTTACCTTTCCTGTGAATAATTTGCATTTCAAACTGGCTTAGTTTCATTGCCCATCTTGCTAGTCTTCCGGCTGGATCTTTTAGGTTTTGCAACCATAATAAAGAGTGATGGTCCACGATTGCAGTGAATTTTACTCCTTCTATATACATTCGAAATTTTTCAACCCCAAACAGCAATCCTAGACATTCTTTTTCTGATGTATTGTAATTGCGCTCTGGTTTTGTGAGTGCTCTACTTGCATATGCAATTACATGGTCTTCTCCATCATCCAAAAGTTGAGTAAGGACAGCTCCCACTCCCACGTCTGACGCATCTGTATGTACTGTAAAAGGTTTAGAGAAATCGGGACTTACTAGAATTGGTGCAGATATTAACGCCTGCTTAATTGTCACAAAAGATTTCTGTGCCTCTTCCGTCCACTTGATGGATTGCCCTTTCTTTCGACCTGCCACCACACGACTAATCGGAGCCATAATATTAGCATAGTGGAGAATGAACTTCCTATACCAAGAACACAATCCCATGAATCGTTTTACTTCAGTCGTAGTGGTAGGTTCTGGATAAGATACCATGGCCTTTACTTTTTCTGGATCAGTGCGTATCCCATTCTGATCAATAACGAAACCTACATACTTAATCGAAGTACGGCAAATTTCACTTTTCTTAGAGTTGATGGTCAAACCAGCCTTTTTCAACCGTTCATGTACCTCTCTTAGGACTTCTATGTGTTTCTGAAATGTACTAGTCACAATGACTATGTCGTCTATGTAAACGTACACATGAGGCTCCAATTCATAACCCATTATTGAATCCATCAGTCTTTGCTGTGCTTGAGCGGCATTGGCAAGACCAAACGGCATAACTGTAAACTCAAACAGTCCCCTTCCAGGTACAACAAACGCAGTTTTTTCTGCTGATTCAGGTTCCAATGGTATTTGCCAAAATGCACTTTTTAAGTCTAAACTAGTGATATAATTGGAGTCTCGCAACTTACTTAGTATGTCGTTTAGCAAAGGTAAGGGGTATGCATCTTTCTTGGTTACAGCATTTAACTTGCGTCCATCAAAACAAAATCTATATTCACCTGTTGGCTTTTTAACTAGTAAAACAGGAGAAGCCCATGCACTTTTTGAAGGTCTTACCACTCCCAGTTTTAACATGCTGTCTAACTCATCATTAACAAGTTTTAACATATAGGGAGATAAACAGTGGTGACGTTGCTTTATTGGTATAGTATTGCCAGTATCAATTCGGTATTGTGCTAGATGGGTTTTACCTATCTTGCCAGTCCCTATCTCCGCATACAATTGTTTGATGTCTTCTAATTAGTTTTTTTCTGTCTCCGTCAAAGAATGTTCGTTATGTAACGTAAAAATCTCTGGACAGTCAGACAACGTTCTTTGGTTAGTATTAGATAATTTCCAAGTATTTCCTTCAAAGTTTAATTCAAAATTCTGTTTCCTTATAAAGTCTATTCCTAATATTATTCCTATTGGAAACGACGGTACAATGAGAACTTCAGCTTCTATTCTTTTACCAGAAATTTTGATTGGAATTTCCACCTTACCCGTGACCAATTGTTTTGATCCATCAGCGGTTGAAACTTCTTTAATTTGACTTCCTTGTATTACTATATTTAGTGCCTCCAGACACCACATCATTTCATGACCCATTATGGACACACTAGCTCCAGTATCTAATAACGCTAAAACTGTTCTATTTAAAATTTCAATTCTTACATATGGACGATTATCAGATGGTAAGTTAACAAAACAAGGACAGATCTGCTCTTTCGTGCAAAATTGTTTCACTACCTTTAACCATTCTTTCCACATCGTCGAATTTCTATCGGCCGGATGTATTCTAGAGTGACTACGGCCGAGGGTCCCCACTCTCTCTACAAGTTTTTTGTACAAACTTTACAGTTTGTTCGCCAAGTGCTCCACATCGGAAGCAAAATTTGCGACGTTTTTCCTTGCATTCCCGAAAGTTGTGTCCTAATTTATCACAGTTCCAACATTTTTTCTCCGGTTTGGGACTACTATCATTGATTTTAGCTACAGGTCTCGCCATAGGCATCGTTGGTAAAGTCTCCTCAATCATTTTACAAAGTTGGTTCAATTCTCTTATCGATGTTGGTTGTATTAGACTTAACCTAGCGATGAAAACTGGTAATAGATTTTTTCTCACCTGCTTAATTTGATGGTCTTCATCAGGTACAATGCTCAATCGTCTGAATAAATTTTCCATCCCGGCAATAAACAAAGTGACCTTTTCTCCTTTTGTCTGTTTCCTGGCTCTAATAACTTCCCATACTTCTTCATCATGACCCGATGGTAGAAAATCAGACTTAATTTCCTGGACAAGTTCATCCCAAGACCTGACGCGTAGTCTGACACTTCTAAACCACGGCAACGCTTCACCGGCAAACAGGTCTAACGCTAAATCAAACAATTCTCTCTTGGAACATCTTCTTGCCACTCGTAGTTCTTCAACTCTTTCCAAAAAAGTCAGCACTCCTTCGGAATCACTATTTCCTTTAAACTTTAAATCCCATTTGAAAACAGGTAATGCACTTCCTTGATGACTTCTGGGTATCTCAGGTGGTTGGAAATTTGACGCTGCTGGAGGTGGAGTATACGATAGCTCAGGTTGTTGAGGATCAGCTAGTCTGGTCGTCATGATCGTTCTAGGTGATGAGTGCAATATTGGGTTAGGACTTACCGCAGCAGCTGGAAGGCTTAAATCTTCCGATAGGTCTGATTCTGACTCTGAAGATGATTCTTCGAAATCAGCTTCTTCACCTACAATTTCTTCTTCAGCTTCTGTTGAACCTTGTAGTACTTTTAGCGCTGTTGCTATTGCATTAGCTAATTTCGCTTCCAGTGTGACACAGCGATTAGCAAGTTTATCTTGTTTTTTCTTTAATCCAGTTTCATCTTCTTCTGGAATTTTAATTCGGCCAATCCTATGCTGTACATGGGCGATTCTGGTCCTAATTTTATCTTCAATTTCTTTTGTGCTTTTACTAGAGAGTTTCCCTATTAGTGTTTCTACACTCTTTAGAGAGTTCTCTATTTCTTCTTCGTCATTCTTTTCAAACTCATTATCATATTCTGATATGGGGACTATATTCTTTGCGTTAAACCGCTTGAGAACAAACTTTAATTCCGAAACGTTTACATTAAGGTCTTCATATCCTCGAATATGGAGTTCATAAATTACCTCGTGCTTCAGAAGTAACCTTGGCAACATTTTGTTGTAATTCTTTTCTTTGTATAATTCTTAACGTTCAAAAACTTTGACTTCACTTAAGTCACACAAACCACACGGCTAATAATAGTTTCCACAACTATCAAAATTTAGTCACTTAAGACGCACAAACCACACGGTTAATAATAGTTTACTCAACTATCTAAATTCAGTCACTTAAGACACACAAACCATACAACAAATAAACAATTGTTTACAATTGTTCATACAAAATCAGGATATAATAAATTAGTGACTCGACATGTGTAATCGAAATTTGAGCTTAACTCCTTAAATCACTACAGTATTATACATATCCCTACCAAGACAAATTTTTTAAGTAAATTTCCTAACTTTCTATACTTGAACTATTTATATATCTGAATCTGTTCAACAATAATTTTTATCTAATAATTAATTATTACTACTTTCTTAAATCGGGCCCCACGCGTTCGGCTCCACTTATAACCCTTCCTCTTCAACCTAGAGTGGAGGCTATACTGTCAGGTTCTTTTGACAGGTCCGGCTAACTACCTGCGGCGTAGGTCGTAGTTCAAATCTTTTTACAAAAAAACTTATATCTGGATTTAGAAATTATTTTTCTTACCAGAGTATCCTATCGGGCTCCAATTGTTTTAATATAATTTTATTAAAAAAATCTGATTTTCCTAGTTTTAAAACAATAAAAAAACTAAAGAAATTTAAGATAAACTTTAAGTTTTATTAATTAACAAAACATATTCTACATAATTTTTTCCTTATTCTCCTACTCATTTACTACATAAGTGGATCAGTTATTATCTTGATCTCACTCCCTATAAGATGGATCGGTCTTTATCACGATCTATCTTCCCTAGATATTTTATTATTTATACGGATCGGTCTTTCCCTCGATCACGTCTACCTTCATTATCAAGTCAATGGATCGGTATATCTTCACGATCACACTGCTCACTCTAAAAATTTAGATCATAACCTATTTGGTTACAGCCTACTTAATTTAGCGGATCGGTCTCTCTCTCGATCTCGCTCTCGAATGAACGTTTGCACGCCCTTATATAGTGCTGGCATAGGAGTGGGGTTTGTTTACGTTGACTACATGTGGTATCTTTGATCAAAAAAATAATTTATACAGTTTTCTCAGCTGTAATATATATATAACAAAAATCACTAGTATTATAGATGTGATCAACCTTACGGAATGAAATTTTGAAGTGTATATTTTGACTGTCATAAATTGGTGTTATAGGTTAATAGTGTGATGTAATTGTGTGTATAGTATCTGTAGTGTTTGGAGAAGGAAATTTAAGGTAATAACATTTTTAATTATATAACATAATAACGATAAATACATTTAACATTTTCTATTACTAATTCTCATTTTTTTTATTTATAAAAAATTTAATAGTCTGTGTCTCAGAAATCTTCATCCGGTATCGTCTTTGTCTCGGTTTCTTACTTCTCCGGCATTTTCTTTTCCTTCCTCCCGCTGGTGATGGTGTTGGCACGACCTGTGCCCTTGTCACGAGAATGGCACCTCTTTCCGCAAACCATGGATCTTCTATTCTCGACGGAAATGCATATCCATCCTGCAGTGGGACAATCTTCATGGATGGATCCGGATCTTCCCTCATAGGTGTCTTTGGAATTTCACTTATCTCATTTGTTGTCTCCAACAATGGCGAAGAACAATTTCTGGGAGGCGTCCTCATGCCCAACAAAGATGCTATTTTAAGGGCATCAACCGCCTTTCGCTCCCCTGATCGCCCTGGAGTCGCAGGCAATGACATAGGTGAGTTTTCCAGACTCAATTCTTCCATGGTTATCTGAACAAATTTTAAAATATTTAACAGTTTACATAAAAAAACTCTTCCAGCCATAATACAAGGTAATATCATCAAGAGTAGATAATAATAATGAAAGTTTGTAGATAATATAAGGTATTAAAACTACTTTACCTCTAAAAATCTATAAATATAATCTTATGATATCATTCCCAAGATTAATAACAAATTATAGCAGTTTATTACATATAATAACTAGCAGTCAAAATTAAATACATTTTACCATATATATTTACTTGTTATAGCAAACAAATCCTTAAATAGAGGTGTATCAACATCGATTGCCAATGGTAAGTTTATATTATCCATATACCGGATGTTACGTTAGTTGTCTGAGGTGATCAGTCTCGACAAAAAAGGTATATATTTCCAACTAATAAATATTTGTTTACTAATTTTTGTATTTTTTTTTTTAGTAAAGATGTGCGTGTCATTTGGCACGCTACAGCTTTCAAACACAAATGAAATTTTCGAAAATCGAGAAAAAGTCGATTTATTTTTCGTTTCACATTCTTTCAAACACAAATGAAATTTTCGAAAATCGAGAAAAAGTCGATTTTTTTTTTCGTTTCACATGCAAAAATTGAGTGAAGAGTCGATTTTTTCTCGTTTTTTACGCGTTTCACATGCTTTCAAACACAAATGAAATTTTCAAAAATCGAGTGAAGAGTCGATTTTTTTTTCGTTTTTTACGCGTTTCACATGCTTTCAAACACAAATGAAATTTTCGAAAATCGAGCAAAAAGTCGATTTTTTTTTTCGTTTCACATGCTTTCAAACACAAATGAAATTTTCATAAATCGAGCAAAAAGTCGATTTTTTTTTCGTTTCACATGCTTTCAAACACAAATGAAATTTTCGAAAATCGAGCAAAAATTCGATTTTTTTTTCGTTTCACATGCAAAAATCGAGTGAAGAGTCGATTTTTTATTCGTTTCACATGCAAAAATCGAGTGAAGAGTCGATTTTTTTTTCGTTTTTTACGCGTTTCACATGCTTTCAAACACAAATGAAATTTTCGAAAATCGAGTAAAGAGTCGATTTTTTTTCGTTTTTTACATGCTTTCAATCACAAATGAAATTTTCGAAAATCGAGCAAAAAGTCGATTTTTTTTTTCGTTTCACATGCTTTCAAACACAAATGAAATTTTCAAAAATCGAGCAAAAAGTCGATTTTTTTTTCGTTTCACATGCTTTCAAACACAAATGAAATTTTCGAAAATCGAGAAAAAGTCGATTTATTTTTCGTTTCACATTCTTTCAAACACAAATGAAATTTTTGAAAATCGAGAAAAAGTCGATTTTTTTTTTCGTTTCACATGCAAAAATTGAGTGAAGAGTCGATTTTTTCTCGTTTTTTACGCGTTTAACATGCTTTCAAACACAAATGAAATTTTCAAAAATCGAGCAAAAAGTCGATTTTTTTTTGTTTCACATGCTTTCAAACACAAATGAAATTTTCAAAAGTCGAGCAAATAGTCGATTTTTTTTTCGTTTCACATGCTTTCAAACACAAATGAAATTTTCGAAAATCGAGCAAAAAGTCGATTTTTTTTTCGTTTCACATGCTCTCAAACACAAATGAAATTTTCGAAAATCGAGAAAAAGTCGATTTTTTTTTTCGTTTCACATGCTTTCAAACACAAATGAAATTTTCGAAAATCGAGAAAAAGTCGATTTATTTTTCGTTTCACATGCAAAAATCGAGTGAAGAGTCGATTTTTTTTCGTTTTTTACGCGTTTCACATGCTTTCAAACACAAATGAAATTTTCAAAAATCGAGCAAAAAATCGATTTTTTTTTTCGTTTCACGTGCTTTCAAACACAAATGAAATTTTCAAAAATCGAGCAAAAAGTCGATTTTTTTTTCGTTTCACATGCTCTCAAACACAAATGAAATTTTCGAAAATCGAGAAAAAGTCGATTTTTTTTTCGTTTCACATGCTTTTAAACACAAATGAAATTTTCGAAAATCGAGAAAAAGTCGATTTATTTTTCGTTTCACATTCTTTCAAACACAAATGAAATTTTCGAAAATCGAGAAAAAGTCGATTTTTTTTTTCGTTTCACATGCAAAAATTGAGTGAAGAGTCGATTTTTTTTCGTTTTTTACGCGTTTCACATGCTTTCAAACACAAATGAAATTTTCAAAAATCGAGTGAAGAGTCGATTTTTTTTCGTTTTTTACGCGTTTTACATGCTTTCAAACACAAATGAAATTTTCGAAAATCGAGCAAAAAGTCGATTTTTTTTTTCGTTTCACATGCTTTCAAACACAAATAAAATTTTCAAAAATCGAGTGAAGAGTCAATTTTTTTTCGTTTTTACGCGTTTCACATGCTTTCAAACACAAATGAAATTTTCGAAAATAGAGAAAAAGTCGATTTATTTTTCGTTTCACATGCAAAAATCGAGTGAAGAGTCGATTTTTTTTTCGTTTTTTACGCGTTTCACATGCTTTCAAACTTAAATGAAATTTTCGAAAATCGAGCAAAAAGTCGATTTTTGTTTCACATGCTTTCAAACACAAATGAAATTTTCGAAAATCGAGAAAAAGTCGATTTTTTTTTCGTTTCACATGCAAAAATCGAGTGAAGAGTCGATTTTTTTTCGTTTTTTACGCGTTTCACATGCTTTCAAACACAAATGAAATTTTCGAAAATCGAGCAAAAAGTCGATTTTTTTTTCGTTTCACATGCTTTCAAACACAAATAAAATTTTCAGAAATCGAGTGAAGAGTCGATTTTTTTTCGTTTTTTACGCGTTTCACATGCTTTCAAACACAAATGAAATTTTCAAAAATCGAGTGAAGAGTCGATTTTTTTTCGTTTTTTACGCGTTTCACATGCTTTCAAACACAAATGAAATTTTCGAAAATCGAGCGAAAAGTCGATTTTTTTTTTCGTTTCACATGCTTTCAAACACAAATGAAATTTTCATAAATCGAGCAAAAAGTCGATTTTTTTTTCGTTTCACATGCTTTCAAACACAAATGAAATTTTCGAAAATCGAGCAAAAATTCGATTTTTTTTTCGTTTCACATGCAAAAATCGAGTGAAGAGTCGATTTTTTTTTCGTTTTTTACGCGTTTCACATGCTTTCAAACACAAATGAAATTTTCAAAAATCGAGTGAAGAGTCGATTTTTTTTTCGTTTTTTACGCGTTTCACATGCTTTCAAACACAAATGAAATTTTCAAAAATCGAGCAAAAAGTCGATTTTTTTTTCGTTTCACATGCTTTCAAACACAAATGAAATTTTCGAAAATAGAGAAAAAGTCGATTTATTTTTCGTTTCACATGCAAAAATCGAGTGAAGAGTCGATTTTTTTTTCGTTTTTTACGCGTTTCACATGCTTTCAAACACAAATAAAATTTTCAGAAATCGAGTGAAGAGTCGATTTTTTTTCGTTTTTTACGCGTTTCACATGCTTTCAAACACAAATGAAATTTTCGAAAATCGAGCAAAAAGTCGATTTTTTTTTTCGTTTCACATGCTTTCAAACACAAATGAAATTTTTGAAAATCGAGCAAAAAGTCGATTTTTTTTCGTTTCACATGCTTTCAAACACAAATGAAATTTTCGAAAATCGAGAATTCTCGATTTTCGAAAATTTCATTTGTGTTTGAAAGCATGTGAAACGCGTAAAAAACGAAAAAAAATCGACTCTTCGCTCGATTTTTGCATGTGAAACGAAAAAAAAAATCGACTTTTTCTCGATTTTCGAAAATTTCATTTGTGTTTGAGAGCATGTGAAACGAAAAAAAAATCGACTATTTGCTCGACTTTTGAAAATTTCATTTGTGTTTGAAAGCATGTGAAACGAAAAAAAATCGACTTTTTGCTCGATTTTTGAAAATTTCATTTGTGTTTGAAAGCATGTGAAACGAAAAAAAAATCGACTTTTTGCTCGATTTTCGAAAATTTCATTTGTGTTTGAAAGCATGTGAAACGCGTAAAAAACGAAAAAAAATCGACTCTTCACTCGATTTTTGCATGTGAAACGAAAAAAAAAATCGACTTTTTCTCGATTTTCGAAAATTTCATTTGTGTTTGAAAGAATGTGAAACGAAAAATAAATCGACTTTTTCTCGATTTTCGAAAATTTCATTTGTGTTTGAAAGCATGTGAAACGAAAAAAAAATCGACTATTTGCTCGACTTTTGAAAATTTCATTTGTGTTTGAAAGCATGTGAAACAAAAAAAAATCGACTTTTTGCTCGATTTTTGAAAATTTCATTTGTGTTTGAAAGCATGTGAAACGCGAAAAAAACGAAAAAAAATCGACACTTCACTCGATTTTTAAAAATTTCATTTGTGTTTGAAAGCATGTAAAACGCGTAAAAAAACGAAAAAAAATCGACTCTTCACTCGATTTTTGCATGTGAAACGAAAAAAAAATCGACTTTTTCTCGATTTTCGAAAATATCATTTGTGTTTGACAGCATGTGAAACGAAAAAAAAAATCGACTTTTTGCTCGATTTTTGAAAATTTCATTTGTGTTTGAAAGCATGTGAAACGCGTAAAAAACGAAAAAAAATCGACTCTGCACTCGATTTTTGAAAATTTCATTTGTGCTTGAAAGCATGTGAAACGAAAAAAAAAATCGACTTTTTGCTCGATTTTCGAAAATTTTATTTGTGTTTGAAAGCATGTGAAACGAAAACAAAAATCGACTTTTTGCTCGATTTTCGAAAATTTCATTTGTGTTTGAAAGCATGTGAAATGCGTAAAAAACAAAAAAAAATCGACTCTTCACTCGATTTTTGCATGTGAAACGAAAAAAAAATCGACTTTTTCTCGATTTTCGAAAATTTCATTTGTGTTTGAAAGCATGTGAAACGCGTAAAAAACGAAAAAAAATCGACTCTTCACCCGATTTTAGCATGTGAAACGAAAAAAAATCGACTCTTCACTCGATTTTTGCATTTGAAACAAAAAAAAAAATCGACTTTTTGCTCGATTTTCAAAAATTTCATTTGTGTTTGAAAGCATGTGAAACGCGTAAAAAACGAAAAAAAATCGACTCTTCACTCGATTTTTGCATGTGAAACGAAAAAAAAAATCGACTTTTTCTCGGTTTTCGAAAATTTCATTTGTGTTTGAAAGAATGTGAAACAAAAAATAAATCGACTTTTTCTCGATTTTCGAAAATTTCATTTGTGTTTGAAAGAATGTGAAACGAAAAATAAATCGACTTTTTCTCGATTTTCGAAAATTTCATTTGTGTTTGAAAGCATGTGAAACGAAAAAAAAAATCGACTTTTTGCTCGACTTTTGAAAATTTCATTTGTGTTTTAAAGCATGTGAAACGAAAAAAAAAATCGACTTTTTGCTCGATTTTCGAAAATTTCATTTGTGATTGAAAGCATGTAAAAAACGAAAAAAATCGACTCTTTACTCGATTTTTGAAAATTTCATTTGTGTTTGAAAGCATGTGAAACGCGTAAAAAACGAAAAAAAATCGACTCTTCACTCAATTTTTGCATGTGAAACGAAAAAAAAAATCGACTTTTTCTCGATTTTCGAAAATTTCATTTGTGTTTGAAAGAATGTGAAACGAAAAATAAATCGACTTTTTCTCGATTTTCGAAAATTTTATTTGTGTTTGAAAGCATGTGAAACGAAAAAAAAAATCGACTATTTGCTCGACTTTTGAAAATTTCATTTGTGTTTGAAAGCATGTGAAACGAAAAAAAAATCGACTTTTTGCTCAATTTTCGAAAATTTCATTTGTGTTTGAAAGCATGTGAAACGCGAAAAAAACGAAAAAAAATCGACACTTCACTCGATTTTTAAAAATTTCATTTGTGTTTGAAAGCATGTAAAACGCGTAAAAAAACGAAAAAAAATCGACTCTTCACTCGATTTTTGCATGTGAAACGAAAAAAAAATCGCCTTTTTCTCGATTTTCGAAAATATCATTTGTGTTTGACAGCATGTGAAACGAAAAAAAAAATCGACTTTTTGCTCGATTTTTGAAAATTTCATTTGTGTTTGAAAGCATGTGAAACGCGTAAAAAACGAAAAAAAATCGACTCTGCACTCGATTTTTGAAAATTTCATTTGTGCTTGAAAGCATGTGAAACGAAAAAAAAAATCGACTTTTTGCTCGATTTTCGAAAATTTTATTTGTGTTTGAAAGCATGTGAAACGAAAACAAAAATCGACTTTTTGCTCGATTTTCGAAAATTTCATTTGTGTTTGAAAGCATGTGAAACGCGTAAAAAACGAAAAAAAATCGACTCTTCACTCGATTTTTGAAAATTTCATTTGTGTTTGAAAGCATGTGAAACGCGTAAAAAACGAAAAAAAATCGACTCTTTCCTCAATTTTTGCATGTGAAACGAAAAATAAATCGACTTTTTCTCGATTTTCGAAAATTTCATTTGTGTTTGAAAGCATGTGAAACGAAAAAAAAATCGACTTTTTGCTCGATTTTTGAAAATTTCATTTGTGTTTGAAAGCATGTGAAACAAAAAAAAAATCGACTTTTTGCTCGATTTTCGAAAATTTCATTTGTGATTGAAAGCATGTGAAACGAAAAAAAATCGACTATTTGCTCGACTTTTGAAAATTTCATTTGTGTTTGAAAGCATGTGAAACGAAAAAAAATCGACTTTTTGCTCGATTTTCGAAAATTTCATTTGTGTTTGAAAGCATGTGAAACGCGTAAAAAACGAAAAAAAATCGACTCTTTACTTGATTTTTGCATGTGAAACGAAAAAAAAATCGACTTTTTCTCGATTTTCGAAAATTTCATTTGTGTTTGAAAGCATGTGAAACGAAAAAAAAATCGACTTTTTGCTCGATTTTCGAAAATTTCATTTGTGTTTGAAAGCATGTGAAACGCGTAAAAAACGAAAAAAAATCGACTCTTCACTCGATTTTTGCATGTGAAACAAAAAAAAATCGACTTTTTCTCGATTTTCGAAAATTTCATTTGTGTTTGAAAGCATGTGAGACGAAAAAAAATCGACTATTTGCTCGACTTTTGAAAATTTCATTTGTGTTTGAAAGCATGTGAAACGAAAAAAAATCGACTTTTTGCTCGATTTTTCAAAAATTTCATTTGTGTTTGAAAGCATGTGAAACGAAAAAAAAAATCGACTTTTTGCTCGATTTTCGAAAATTTCATTTGTGTTTGAAAGCATGTGAAACGCGTAAAAAACGAAAAAAAATTGACTCTTCACTCAATTTTTGCATGTGAAACGAAAAAAAAAATTGTGTTTGAAAGAATGTGAAACGAAAAATAAATCGACTTTTTCTCGATTTTCGAAAATTTCATTTGTGTTTGAAAGCATGTGAAACGCGTAAAAAACGAAAAAAAATCGACTTTTCACTCGATTTTTGAAAAATTCATTTGTGTTTGAAAGCATGTGAAACGCGTAAAAAACGAAAAAAAATCGACTCTTCACTCAATTTTTGCATGTGAAACGAAAAAAAAATCGACTTTTTCTCGATTTTCGAAAATTTCATTTGTGTTTGAAAGCATGTGAAACGAAAAAAAAAATCGACTTTTTGCTCGATTTTTGAAAATATCATTTGTGTTTGAAAGCATGTGAAACGAAAAAAAATCGACTCTTCACTCGATTTTTGAAAATTTCATTTGTGTTTGAAAGCATGTGAAACGAAAAAAAAATCGACTTTTTGCTCGATTTTTGAAAATATCATTTGTGTTTGAAAGCATGTGAAACGAAAAAAAATCGACTTTTTGCTCGATTTTCGAAAATATCATTTGTGTTTGAAAGCATGTGAAACGAAAAAAAAATCGACTTTTTGCTCGATTTTTGAAAATTTCATTTGTGTTTGAAAGCATGTGAAACGAAAAAAAATCGACTCTTCACTCGATTTTTGAAAATTTCATTTGTGTTTGAAAGCAAGTGAAACGAAAAAAAAATCAACTTTTTGCTCGATTTTTGAAAATTTCATTTGTGTTTGAAAGCATGTAAAACGCGTAAAAAACGAAAAAAAAACGACACTTCACTCGATTTTTAAAAATTTCATTTGTGTTTGAAAGCATGTGAAACGCGTAAAAAACGAAAAAAATTCGACTCTTCACTCGATTTTTGCATGTGAAACGAAAAAAAAACCGACTTTTTCTCGATTTTCGAAAATTTCATTTGTGTTTGAAAGCATGTGAAACGAAAAAAAAATCGACTATTTGCTCGATTTTTGAAAATATCATTTGTGTTTGAAAGCATGTGAAACGCGTAAAAAACGAAAAAAAAATCGACTCTTCACTTGATTTTTGCATGTGAAACGAAAAAAAAATCGACATTTTCTCGATTTTCGAAAATTTCATTTGTGTTTGAAAGCATGTGAAACGAAAAAAAAATCGACTTTTTGCTCGATTTTTGAACATTTCATTTGTGTTTGAAAGCATGTGAAACGCGTAAAAAACAAAAAAAATCGACACTTCACTCGATTTTTAAAAATTTCATTTGTGTTTGAAAGCATGTGAAACGCGTAAAAAACGAAAAAAATTCGACTCTTCACTCGATTTTTGCATGTGAAACGAAAAAAAAACCGACTTTTTCTCGATTTTCGAAAATTTCATTTGTGTTTGAAAGCATGTGAAACAAAAAAAATCGACTATTTGCTCGATTTTTAAAAATATCATTTGTGTTTGAAAGCATGTGAAACGCGTAAAAAACGACAAAAAAATCGACTCTTCACTTGATTTTTGCATGTAAAACGAAAAAAAAATCGACTTTTTCTCGATTTTCGAAAATTTCATTTGTGTTTGAAAGCATGTGAATCGAAAAAAAAATCGACTTTTTGCTCGATTTTTGAAAATTTCATTTGTGTTTGAAAGCATGTGAATCGAAAAAAAAATCGACTTTTTGCTCGATTTTCGAAAATTTCATTTGTGTTTGAAAGCATGTGAAACGCGTAAAAAACGAAAAAAAATCGACTCTTTACTTGATTTTTGCATGTGAAACGAAAAAAAAATCGACTTTTTGCTCGATTTTCGAAAATTTTATTTGTGATTGAAAGCATGTGAAACGCGTAAAAAACGAAAAAAAATCGACACTTCACTCGATTTTTGAAAATTTCATTTGTGTTTGAAAGCATGTGAAACGCGTAAAAAACGAAAAAAAAATCGACTCTTCACTCGATTTTTGAAAATTTCATTTGTGTTTGAAAGCATGTGAAACGAAAAAAAAATTCGACTTTTTCTCGATTTTCGAAAATTTCATTTGTGTTTGAAAGCATGTGAAACGTAACAAAAAATCGACTTTTTGCTCGATTTTCGAAAATTTCATTTGTGTTTGTAAGCACGTGAAACGCGTAAAAACGAAAAAAAATCGACTCTTCACTTGATTTATGAAAATTTCATTTGTGCTTGAAAGCATGTGAAACGAAAAAAAAATCGACTTTTTCTCGATTTTCGAAAATTTCATTTGTGTTTGAGAGCATGTGAATCGAAAAAAAAATCGACTCTACTCGATTTTCAAAAATTTTATTTGTGATTGAAAGCATGTGAAACGCGTAAAAAACGAAAAAAAATCGACATTTTACTCGATTTTTAAAACTTTCATTTGTGTTTGAAAGCATGTGAAACGAAAAAAAAATCGACTTTTTGCTCGATTTTCGAAAATTTCATTTGTGTTTGAAAGCATGTGAAACGCGTAAAAAACGAAAAAAAATCGACTCTGCACTCGATTTTTGCATGTGAAACGAAAAAAAAATCGACTTTATCTCGATTTTCGAAAATTTCATTTGTGTTTGAAAGCATGTGAAACGAAAAAAAAATCGACTTTTTGCTCGATTTTCGAAAATTTCATTTGTGTTTGAAAGCATGTGAAACGCGTAAAAAACGAAAAAAAATCGACTCTGCACTCGATTTTTGAAAATTTCATTTGTGTTTGAAAGCATGTGAAACGAAAAAAAAATCGAATTTTTCTCGATTTTCGAAATTTTCATTTGTGTTTGAAAGCATGTGAAACGAAACAAAAAATCGACTTTTTGCTCGATTTTCGAAAATTTCATTTGTGTTTGAAAGCATGTGAAACGCGTAAAAAACGAAAAAAAATCGACTCTTTACTTGATTTATGAAAATTTCATTTGTGTTTGAAAGTTTGTGAAACGAAAAAAAAAATCGACTTTTTGCTCGATTTTCGAAAATTTCATTTGTGTTTGAAAGCATGTGAAACGCGTAAAAAACGAAAAAAAATCGACTCTTCACTCGATTTTTGAAAATTTCATTTGTGTTTGAAAGCATGTGAAACGCGTAAAAAACGAAAAAAAATCGACTCTTCACTCGATTTTATGAAAATTTCATTTGTGTTTGAAAGCATGTGAAACGCGTAAAAAACGAAAAAAAATCGACTCTTTACTCGATTTTTGCATGTGAAACGAAAAAAAAAATCGACTTTTTGCTCGATTTTCGAAAATTTCATTTGTGTTTGAAAGCATGTGAAACGAAAAAAAAATCGACTTTTTGCTCGATTTTCGAAAATATCATTTGTGTTTGAAAGCATGTGAAACGCGTAAAAAACGAAAAAAAATCGACTCTGCACTCGATTTTTGAAATTTTCATTTGTGTTTGAAAGCATGTGAAACGAAACAAAAAATCGACTTTTTGCTCGATTTTCGAAAATTTTATTTGTGTTTGTAAGCACGTGAAACGCGTAAAAACAAAAAAAAATCGACTCTTCACTTGATTTATGAAAATTTCATTTGTGTTTGAAAGTTTGTGAAACGAAAAAAAAAATCGACTTTTTGCTCGATTTTCGAAAATTTCATTTGTGTTTGAAAGCATGTGAAACGAAAAAAAATCGACTTTTTGCTCGATTTTCGAAAATTTCATTTGTGTTTGAAAGCATGTGAAACGAAAAAAAAATCGACTTTTTGCTCGATTTTCGAAAATTTCATTTGTGTTTGAAAGCATGTGAAACGCGTAAAAAACGAAAAAAAATCGACTCTTCACTCGATTATTGCATGTGAAACGAAAAAAAATCGACTTTTTGCTCGAATTTCGAAAATTTCATTTGTGTTTGAAAGCATGTGAAACGAAAAATAAATCGACTTTTTGCTCCATTTTCGAAAATTTCATTTGTGTTTGAAAGCATGTGAAACGCGTAAAAACGAAAAAAAATCGACACTTCACTCGATTATTGCATGTGAAACGAAAAAAAAATCGACTTTTTGCTCGATTTTCAAAAATTTCATTTGTGTTTGAAAGCATGTGAAACGCGTAAAAAACGAAAAAAAATCGACTCTTCACTCGATTATTGCATGTGAAACGAAAAAAATCGACATTTTGCTCGATTTTCGAAAATTTCATTTGTGTTTGAAAGCATGCGAAACGCGTAAAAAACGAAAAAAATCGACGCTTCACTCGATTTTAGCATGTGAAACGAAAAAAAAAATCGACTTTTTCTCGATTTTCGAAAATTTCATTTGTGTTTGAGAGCTTGTGAAACGAAAAAAAAATCGACTATTTGCTCGACTTTTGAAAATTTCATTTGTGTTTGAAAGCATGTGAACCGAAAAAAAATCGACTTTTTGCTCGATTTTTGAAAATTTCATTTGTGTTTGAAAGCATGTGAAACGAAAAAAAAATCGACTTTTTGCTCGATTTTCGAAAATTTCATTTGTGTTTGAAAGCATGTGAAACGCGTAAAAAACGAAAAAAAATCGACTCTTCACTCGATTTTTGCATGTGAAACGAAAAAAAAAATCGACTTTTTCTCGATTTTCGAAAATTTCATTTGTGTTTGAAAGAATGTGAAACGAAAAATAAATCGACTTTTTCTCGATTTTCGAAAATTTCATTTGTGTTTGAAAGCATGTGAAACGAATAAAAAATCGACTTTTTCTCGATTTTCGAAAATTTCATTTGTGTTTGAGAACAGGTGAAACGAAAAAAACATCGACTTTTTGCTCGATTTTTGAAAATTTCATTTGTGTTTGAAAGCATGTGAAACGCGAAAAAAACGAAAAAAAATCGACTCTACTCGATTTTTGAAAATTTCATTTGTGTTTGAAAGCATGTGAAACGCGTAAAAAACGAAAAAAAATCGACTCTTCACTCAATTTTTGCATGTGAAACGAAAAAAAAAATCGACTTTTTCTCGATTTTCGAAAATTTCATTTGTGTTTGAAAGAATGTGAAACGAAAAATAAATCGACTTTTTCTCGATTTTCGAAAATTTCATTTGTGTTTGAAAGCATGTGAAACGAAAAAAAAATCGACTATTTGCTCGACTTTTGAAAATTTCATTTGTGTTTGAAAGCATGTGAAACAAAAAAAAATCGACTTTTTGCTCGATTTTTGAAAATTTCATTTGTGTTTGAAAGCATGTGAAACGGAAAAAATCGACTTTTTTCTCGATTTTCGAAAATTTCATTTGTGTTTGAAAGCATGTGAAACGAAAAAAAAAATCGACTATTTGCTCGATTTTCGAAAATTTCATTTGTGTTTGAAAGCATGTGAAACGCGAAAAAAACGAAAAAAAATCGACACTTCACTCGATTTTTAAAAATTTCATTTGTGTTTGAAAGCATGTAAAACGCGTAAAAAAAACGAAAAAAAATCGACTCTTCACTCGATTTTTGCATGTGAAACGAAAAAAAAATCGACTTTTTCTCGATTTTCGAAAATATCATTTGTGTTTGACAGCATGTGAAACGAAAAAAAAAATCGACTTTTTGCTCGATTTTTGAAAATTTCATTTGTGTTTGAAAGCATGTGAAACGCGTAAAAAACGAAAAAAATCGACTCTGCACTCGATTTTTGAAAATTTCATTTGTGCTTGAAAGCATGTGAAACGAAAAAAAAAATCGACTTTTTGCTCGATTTTCGAAAATTTTATTTGTGTTTGAAAGCATGTGAAACGAAAACAAAAATCGACTTTTTGCTCGATTTTCGAAAATTTCATTTGTGTTTGAAAGCATGTGAAACGCGTAAAAAACAAAAAAAAATCGACTCTTCACTCGATTTTTGCATGTGAAACGAAAAAAAATCGACTTTTTCTCGATTTTCGAAAATTTCATTTGTGTTTGAAAGCATGTGAAACGCGTAAAAAACGAAAAAAAATCGACTCTTCACCCGATTTTAGCATGTGAAACGAAAAAAAATCGACTCTTCACTCGATTTTTGCATTTGAAACGAAAAAAAAAATCGACTTTTTGCTCGATTTTCAAAAATTTCATTTGTGTTTGAAAGCATGTGAAACGCGTAAAAAACGAAAAAAAATCGACTCTTCACTCGATTTTTGCATGTGAAACGAAAAAAAAAATCGACTTTTTCTCGGTTTTCGAAAATTTCATTTGTGTTTGAAAGAATGTGAAACAAAAAATAAATCGACTTTTTCTCGATTTTCGAAAATTTCATTTGTGTTTGAAAGAATGTGAAACGAAAAATAAATCGACTTTTTCTCGATTTTCGAAAATTTCATTTGTGTTTGAAAGCATGTGAAACGAAAAAAAAATCGACTATTTGCTCGACTTTTGAAAATTTCATTTGTGTTTTAAAGCATGTGAAACGAAAAAAAAAATCGACTTTTTGCTCGATTTTCGAAAATTTCATTTGTGATTGAAAGCATGTAAAAAACGAAAAAAATCGACTCTTTACTCGATTTTTGAAAATTTCATTTGTGTTTGAAAGCATGTGAAACGCGTAAAAAACGAAAAAAAATCGACTCTTCACTTAATTTTTGCATGTGAAACGAAAAAAAAAATCGACTTTTTCTCGAATTTCGAAAATTTCATTTGTGTTTGAAAGAATGTGAAACGAAAAATAAATCGACTTTTTCTCGATTTTCGAAAATTTTATTTGTGTTTGAAAGCATGTGAAACGAAAAAAAAAATCGACTATTTGCTCGACTTTTGAAAATTTCATTTGTGTTTGAAAGCATGTGAAACGAAAAAAAAATCGACTTTTTGCTCAATTTTCGAAAATTTCATTTGTGTTTGAAAGCATGTGAAACGCGAAAAAAACGAAAAAAAAATCGACACTTCACTCGATTTTTAAAAATTTCATTTGTGTTTGAAAGCATGTAAAACGCGTAAAAAAACGAAAAAAAATCGACTCTTCACTCGATTTTTGCATGTGAAACGAAAAAAAAATCGACTATTTGCTCGACTTTTGAAAATTTCATTTGTGTTTGAAAGCATGTGAACCGAAAAAAAATCGACTTTTTGCTCGATTTTTGAAAATTTCATTTGTGTTTGAAAGCATGTGAAACGAAAAAAAAATCGACTTTTTGCTCGATTTTCGAAAATTTCATTTGTGTTTGAAAGCATGTGAAACGCGTAAAAAACGAAAAAAAATCGACTCTTCACTCGATTTTTGCATGTGAAACGAAAAAAAAAATCGACTTTTTCTCGATTTTCGAAAATTTCATTTGTGTTTGAAAGAATGTGAAACGAAAAATAAATCGACTTTTTCTCGATTTTCGAAAATTTCATTTGTGTTTGAAAGCATGTGAAACGAATAAAAAATCGACTTTTTCTCGATTTTCGAAAATTTCATTTGTGTTTGAGAACAGGTGAAACGAAAAAAACATCGACTTTTTGCTCGATTTTTGAAAATTTCATTTGTGTTTGAAAGCATGTGAAACGCGAAAAAAACGAAAAAAAATCGACTCTACTCGATTTTTGAAAATTTCATTTGTGTTTGAAAGCATGTGAAACGCGTAAAAAACGAAAAAAATCGACTCTTCACTCAATTTTTGCATGTGAAACGAAAAAAAAAATCGACTTTTTCTCGATTTTCGAAAATTTCATTTGTGTTTGAAAGAATGTGAAACGAAAAATAAATCGACTTTTTCTCGATTTTCGAAAATTTCATTTGTGTTTGAAAGCATGTGAAACGAAAAAAAAATCGACTATTTGCTCGACTTTTGAAAATTTCATTTGTGTTTGAAAGCATGTGAAACAAAAAAAAATCGACTTTTTGCTCGATTTTTGAAAATTTCATTTGTGTTTGAAAGCATGTGAAACGGAAAAAATCGACTTTTTTCTCGATTTTCGAAAATTTCATTTGTGTTTGAAAGCATGTGAAACGAAAAAAAAAATCGACTATTTGCTCGATTTTCGAAAATTTCATTTGTGTTTGAAAGCATGTGAAACGCGAAAAAAACGAAAAAAAATCGACACTTCACTCGATTTTTAAAAATTTCATTTGTGTTTGAAAGCATGTAAAACGCGTAAAAAAAACGAAAAAAAATCGACTCTTCACTCGATTTTTGCATGTGAAACGAAAAAAAAATCGACTTTTTCTCGATTTTCGAAAATATCATTTGTGTTTGACAGCATGTGAAACGAAAAAAAAAATCGACTTTTTGCTCGATTTTTGAAAATTTCATTTGTGTTTGAAAGCATGTGAAACGCGTAAAAAACGAAAAAAAATCGACTCTGCACTCGATTTTTGAAAATTTCATTTGTGCTTGAAAGCATGTGAAACGAAAAAAAAAAAATCGACTTTTTGCTCGATTTTCGAAAATTTTATTTGTGTTTGAAAGCATGTGAAACGAAAACAAAAATCGACTTTTTGCTCGATTTTCGAAAATTTCATTTGTGTTTGAAAGCATGTGAAACGCGTAAAAAACGAAAAAAAATCGACTCTTCACCCGATTTTAGCATGTGAAACGAAAAAAAATCGACTCTTCACTCGATTTTTGCATTTGAAACGAAAAAAAAAATCGACTTTTTGCTCGATTTTCAAAAATTTCATTTGTGTTTGAAAGCATGTGAAACGCGTAAAAAACGAAAAAAAATCGACTCTTCACTCGATTTTTGCATGTGAAACGAAAAAAAAAATCGACTTTTTCTCGGTTTTCGAAAATTTCATTTGTGTTTGAAAGAATGTGAAACAAAAAATAAATCGACTTTTTCTCGATTTTCGAAAATTTCATTTGTGTTTGAAAGAATGTGAAACGAAAAATAAATCGACTTTTTCTCGATTTTCGAAAATTTCATTTGTGTTTGATAGCATGTGAAACGAAAAAAAAATCGACTATTTGCTCGACTTTTGAAAATTTCATTTGTGTTTTAAAGCATGTGAAACGAAAAAAAAAATCGACTTTTTGCTCGATTTTCGAAAATTTCATTTGTGATTGAAAGCATGTAAAAAACGAAAAAAATCGACTCTTTACTCGATTTTTGAAAATTTCATTTGTGTTTGAAAGCATGTGAAACGCGTAAAAAACGAAAAAAAATCGACTCTTCACTCAATTTTTGCATGTGAAACGAAAAAAAAAATCGACTTTTTCTCGATTTTCGAAAATTTCATTTGTGTTTGAAAGAATGTGAAACGAAAAATAAATCGACTTTTTCTCGATTTTCGAAAATTTTATTTGTGTTTGAAGGCATGTGAAACGAAAAAAAAAATCGACTATTTGCTCGACTTTTGAAAATTTCATTTGTGTTTGAAAGCATGTGAAACGAAAAAAAAATCGACTTTTTGCTCAATTTTCGAAAATTTCATTTGTGTTTGAAAGCATGTGAAACGCGAAAAAATCGAAAAAAAATCGACACTTCACTCGATTTTTAAAAATTTCATTTGTGTTTGAAAGCATGTAAAACGCGTAAAAAAACGAAAAAAAATCGACTCTTCACTCGATTTTTGCATGTGAAACGAAAAAAAAATCGACTTTTTCTCGATTTTCGAAAATATCATTTGTGTTTGACAGCATGTGAAACGAAAAAAAAAATCGACTTTTTGCTCGATTTTTGAAAATTTCATTTGTGTTTGAAAGCATGTGAAACGCGTAAAAAACGAAAAAAAATCGACTCTGCACTCGATTTTTGAAAATTTCATTTGTGCTTGAAAGCATGTGAAACGAAAAAAAAAATCGACTTTTTGCTCGATTTTCGAAAATTTTATTTGTGTTTGAAAGCATGTAAAACGAAAACAAAAATCGACTTTTTGCTCGATTTTCGAAAATTTCATTTGTGTTTGAAAGCATGTGAAACGCGTAAAAAACAAAAAAAAATCGACTCTTCACTCGATTTTTGCATGTGAAACGAAAAAAAAATCGACTTTTTCTCGATTTTCGAAAATTTCATTTGTGTTTGAAAGCATGTGAAACGCGTAAAAAACGAAAAAAAAATCGACTCTTCACCCGATTTTAGCATGTGAAACGAAAAAAAATCGACTCTTCACTCGATTTTTGCATTTGAAACGAAAAAAAAAATCGACTTTTTGCTCGATTTTCAAAAATTTCATTTGTGTTTGAAAGCATGTGAAACGCGTAAAAAACGAAAAAAAATCGACCCTTCACTCGATTTTTGCATGTGAAACGAAAAAAAAAATCGACTTTTTCTCGGTTTTCGAAAATTTCATTTGTGTTTGAAAGAATGTGAAACAAAAAATAAATCGACTTTTTCTCGATTTTCGAAAATTTCATTTGTGTTTGAAAGAATGTGAAACGAAAAATAAATCGACTTTTTCTCGATTTTCGAAAATTTCATTTGTGTTTGAAAGCATGTGAAACGAAAAAAAAATCGACTATTTGCTCGACTTTTGAAAATTTCATTTGTGTTTTAAAGCATGTGAAACGAAAAAAAAAATCGACTTTTTGCTCGATTTTCGAAAATTTCATTTGTGATTGAAAGCATGTAAAAAACGAAAAAAATCGACTCTTTACTCGATTTTTGAAAATTTCATTTGTGTTTGAAAGCATGTGAAACGCGTAAAAAACGAAAAAAAATCGACTCTTCACTCAATTTTTGCATGTGAAACGAAAAAAAAAATCGACTTTTTCTCGATTTTCGAAAATTTCATTTGTGTTTGAAAGAATGTGAAACGAAAAATAAATCGACTTTTTCTCGATTTTCGAAAATTTTATTTGTGTTTGAAAGCATGTGAAACGAAAAAAAAAATCGACTATTTGCTCGACTTTTGAAAATTTCATTTGTGTTTGAAAGCATGTGAAACGAAAAAAAAATCGACTTTTTGCTCAATTTTCGAAAATTTCATTTGTGTTTGAAAGCATGTGAAACGCGAAAAAAACGAAAAAAAATCGACACTTCACTCGATTTTTAAAAATTTCATTTGTGTTTGAAAGCATGTAAAACGCGTAAAAAAACGAAAAAAAATCGACTCTTCACTCGATTTTTGCATGTGAAACGAAAAAAAAATCGACTTTTTCTCGATTTTCGAAAATATCATTTGTGTTTGACAGCATGTGAAACGAAAAAAAAAATCGACTTTTTGCTCGATTTTTGAAAATTTCATTTGTGTTTGAAAGCATGTGAAACGCGTAAAAAACGAAAAAAAATCGACTCTGCACTCGATTTTTGAAAATTTCATTTGTGCTTGAAAGCATGTGAAACGAAAAAAAAAATCGACTTTTTGCTCGATTTTCGAAAATTTTATTTGTGTTTGAAAGCATGTGAAACGAAAACAAAAATCGACTTTTTGCTCGATTTTCGAAAATTTCATTTGTTTTTGAAAGCATGTGAAACGCGTAAAAAACGAAAAAAAATCGACTCTTCACTCGATTTTTGAAAATTTCATTTGTGTTTGAAAGCATGTGAAACGCGTAAAAAACGAAAAAAAATCGACTCTTTCCTCAATTTTTGCATGTGAAACGAAAAATAAATCGACTTTTTCTCGATTTTCGAAAATTTCATTTGTGTTTGAAAGCATGTGAAACGAAAAAAAAATCGACTTTTTGCTCGATTTTTGAAAATTTCATTTGTGTTTGAAAGCATGTGAAACAAAAAAAAAATCGACTTTTTGCTCGATTTTCGAAAATTTCATTTGTGATTGAAAGCATGTAAAAAAACGAAAAAAAATCGACTCTACTCGATTTTTGAAAATTTCATTTGTGTTTGAAAGCATGTGAAACGCGTAAAAAACGAAAAAAAATCGACTCTTTACTTGATTTTTGCATGTGAAACGAAAAAAAAATCGACTTTTTCTCGATTTTCGAAAATTTCATTTGTGTTTGAAAGCATGTGAAACGAAAAAAAAATCGACTTTTTGCTCGATTTTCGAAAATTTCATTTGTGTTTGAAAGCATGTGAAACGCGTAAAAAACGAAAAAAAATCGACTCTTCACTCGATTTTTGCATGTGAAACGAAAAAAAAATCGACTTTTTCTCGATTTTCGAAAATTTCATTTGTGTTTGAAAGCATGTGAGACAAAAAAAAATCGACTATTTGCTCGACTTTTGAAAATTTCATTTGTGTTTGAAAGCATGTGAAACGAAAAAAAATCGACTTTTTGCTCGATTTTTCAAAAATTTCATTTGTGTTTGAAAGCATGTGAAACGAAAAAAAAATCGACTTTTTGCTCGATTTTCGAAAATTTCATTTGTGTTTGAAAGCATGTGAAACGCGTAAAAATCGAAAAAAAATCGACTCTTCACTCAATTTTTGCATGTGAAACGAAAAAAAAAATTGTGTTTGAAAGAATGTGAAACGAAAAATAAATCGACTTTTTCTCGATTTTCGAAAATTTCATTTGTGTTTGAAAGCATGTGAAACGAAAAAAAAATCGACTTTTTGCTCGATTTTCGAAAATTTCATTTGTGTTTGAAAGCATGTGAAACGCGTAAAAAAACGAAAAAAATTCGATTCTTCACTCGATTTTTGCATGTGAAACGAAAAAAAATCAACTCTACTCGATTTTTGCATGTGAAACGAAAAAAAAAATCGAATTTTTGCTCGATTTTCGAAAATTTCATTTGTGTTTGAAACCATGTGAGACGCGTAAAAAACGAAAAAAAATCGACTCTGCACTCGATTTTTGAAAATTTCATTTGTGTTTGAAAGCATGTGAAACGAAAAAAAAATCGACTTTTTGCTCGATTTATGAAAATTTCATTTGTGTTTGAAAGCATGTGAAACGAAAAATAAAATCGACTTTTTGCTCGATTTTCGAAAATTTCATTTGTGTTTGAAAGCATGTGAAACGCGTAAAAAACGAAAAAAAATCGACTCTTCACTCGATTTTTGAAAAATTCATTTGTGTTTGAAAGCATGTGAAACGCGTAAAAAACGAAAAAAAATCGACTCTTCACTCAATTTTTGCATGTGAAACGAAAAAAAAAAATCGACTTTTTCTCGATTTTCGAAAATTTCATTTGTGTTTGAAAGCATGTGAAACGAAAAAAAATCGACTTTTTGCTCGATTTTTGAAAATATCATTTGTGTTTGAAAGCATGTGAAACGAAAAAAAATCGACTCTTCACTCGATTTTTGAAAATTTCATTTGTGTTTGAAAGCATGTGAAACGAAAAAAAAATCGACTTTTTGCTCGATTTTTGAAAATATCATTTGTGTTTGAAAGCATGTGAAACGAAAAAAAATCGACTTTTTGCTCGATTTTCGAAAATATCATTTGTGTTTGAAAGCATGTGAAACGAAAAAAAAATCGACTTTTTGCTCGATTTTTGAAAATTTCATTTGTGTTTGAAAGCATGTGAAACGAAAAAAAATCGACTCTTCACTCGATTTTTGAAAATTTCATTTGTGTTTGAAAGCATGTGAAACGAAAAAAAAATCGACTTTTTGCTCGATTTTTGAAAATTTCATTTGTGTTTGAAAGCATGTGAAACGAAAAAAAAATCGACTTTTTGCTCGATTTTCGAAAATTTCATTTGTGTTTGAAAGCATGTGAAACGCATAAAAAAACGAAAAAAAAACGACACTTCACTCGATTTTTAAAAATTTCATTTGTGTTTGAAAGCATGTGAAACGCGTAAAAAACGATAAAAATTCGACTCTTCACTCGATTTTTGCATGTGAAACGAAAAAAAAACCGACTTTTTCTCGATTTTCGAAAATTTCATTTGTGTTTGAAAGCATGTGAAACGAAAAAAAAATCGACTATTTGCTCGATTTTTGAAAATATCATTTGTGTTTGAAAGCATGTGAAACGCGTAAAAAACGAAAAAAAAATCGACTCTTCACTTGATTTTTGCATGTGAAACGAAAAAAAAATCGACATTTTCTCGATTTTCGAAAATTTCATTTGTGTTTGAAAGCATGTGAAACGAAAAAAAAATCGACTTTTTGCTCGATTTTTGAACATTTCATTTGTGTTTGAAAGCATGTGAAACGCGTAAAAATCAAAAAAAATCGACACTTCACTCGATTTTTAAAAATTTCATTTGTGTTTGAAAGCATGTGAAACGCGTAAAAAACGAAAAAAATTCGACTCTTCACTCGATTTTTGCATGTGAAACGAAAAAAAAACCGACTTTTTCTCGATTTTTGAAAATTTCATTTGTGTTTGAAAGCATGTGAAACAAAAAAAATCGACTATTTGCTCGATTTTTAAAAATATCATTTGTGTTTGAAAGCATGTGAAACGCGTAAAAAACGAAAAAAAAATCGACTCTTCACTTGATTTTTGCATGTGAAACGAAAAAAAAATCGACTTTTTGCTCGATTTTCGAAAATTTCATTTGTGATTGAAACATGTAAAAAACGAAAAAAAATCGGCTCTACTCGATTTTTGAAAATTTCATTTGTGTTTGAAAGCATGTGAAACGCGTAAAAAACGAAAAAAAATCGACTCTACTTGATTTTTGCATGTGAAACGAAAAAAAAATCGACTTTTTGCTCGATTTTCGAAAATTTTATTTGTGATTGAAAGCATGTGAAACGCGTAAAAAACGAAAAAAAATCGACACTTTACTCGATTTTTGAAAATTTCATTTGTGTTTGAAAGCATGTGAAACGCGTAAAAAACGAAAAAAAAATCGACTCTTCACTCGATTTTTGAAAATTTCATTTGTGTTTGAAAGCATGTGAAACGAAAAAAAAATTCGACTTTTTCTCGATTTTCGAAAATTTCATTTGTGTTTGAAAGCATGTGAAACGTAACAAAAATTCGACTTTTTCTCGATTTTCGAAAATTTCATTTGTGTTTGTAAGCACGTGAAACGCGTAAAAACGAAACAAAATCGACTCTTCACTTGATTTATGAAAATTTCATTTGTGTTTGAAAACGTGAAACGAAAAAAAAATCGACTTTTTGCTCGATTTTCGAAAATTTCATTTGTGTTTGAAAGCATGTGAAACGCGTAAAAAACGGAAAAAAATCGACTCTTCACTCGATTTTTGAAAATTTCATTTGTGCTTGAAAGCATGTGAAACGAAAAAAAAATCGACTTTTTCTCGATTTTCGAAAATTTCATTTGTGTTTGAGAGCATGTGAATCGAAAAAAAAATCGACTCTTTACTCGATTTTTGAAAATTTCATTTGTGTTTGAAAGCATGTGAAACGCGTAAAAAACGAAAAAAAAATTGACTCTTTACATGATTTTTGCATGTGAAACGAAAAAAAAATCGACTTTTTGCTCGATTTTCAAAAATTTTATTTGTGATTGAAAGCATGTGAAACGCGTAAAAAACGAAAAAAAATCGACACTTCACTCGATTTTTAAAACTTTCATTTGTGTTTGAAAGCATGTGAAACGAAAAAAAAATCGACTTTTTGCTCGATTTTCGAAAATTTCATTTGTGTTTGAAAGCATGTGAAACGCGTAAAAAACGAAAAAAAATCGACTCTGCACTCGATTTTTGAAAATTTCATTTGTGTTTGAAAGCATGTGAAACGAAAAAAAAAATCGAATTTTTCTCGATTTTCGAAATTTTCATTTGTGTTTGAAAGCATGTGAAACGAAAGAAAAAATCGACTTTTTGCTCGATTTTCGAAAATTTTATTTGTGTTTGTAAGCACGTGAAACGCGTAAAAACAAAAAAAAAATCGACTCTTCACTTGATTTATGAAAATTTCATTTGTGTTTGAAAGTTTGTGAAACGAAAAAAAAAATCGACTTTTTGCTCGATTTTCGAAAATTTCTTTTGTGTTTGAAAGCATGTGAAACGAAAAAAAAATCGACTTTTTGCTCGATTTTCGAAAATTTCATTTGTGTTTGAAAGCATGTGAAACGAAAAAAAAATCGACTTTTTGCTCGATTTTCGAAAATTTCATTTGTGTTTGAAAGCATGTGAAACGCGTAAAAAACGAAAAAAAATCGACTCTTCACTCGATTATTGCATGTGAAACGAAAAAAAATCGACTTTTTGCTCGAATTTCAAAAATTTCATTTGTGTTTGAAAGCATGTGAAACGAAAAATAAATCGACTTTTTGCTCCATTTTCGAAAATTTCATTTGTGTTTGAAAGCATGTGAAACGCGTAAAAACAAAAAAAAATCGACACTTCACTCGATTATTGCATGTGAAACGAAAAAAAAATCGACTTTTTGCTCGATTTTCAAAAATTTCATTTGTGTTTGAAAGCATGTGAAACGCGTAAAAAACGAAAAAAAATCGACTCTTCACTCGATTATTGCATGTGAAACGAAAAAAAATCGACATTTTGCTCGATTTTCGAAAATTTTATTTGTGTTTGAAAGCATGTGAAACGCGTAAAAAACGAAAAATATCGACGCTTCACTAGATTTTAGCATGTGAAACGAAAAATAAATCGACTTTTTGCTTGATTTTCGAAAATTTCATTTGTGTTTGAAAGCATGCGAAACGAAAAATAAATCGACTTTTTGCTCGATTTTCGAAAATTGCATTTGTGTTTGAAAGCATGTGAAACGCGTAAAAAACGAAAAAAAATCGACTCTTCATTCGATTTTTGAAAATTTCATTTGTGTTTGAAAGCAAGTGAAACGAAAAAAAAAATCGACTTTTTGCTCGATTTTCAAAAATTTCATTTGTGTTTGAAAGCATGTGAATCGAAAAATAAATCGACTTTTTGCTCGATTTTTGAAAATTTCATTTGTTATTGAAAGCATGTGAAACGAGTAAAAAACGAAAAAAAAACGACTCTTCACTCGATTTTTGCATTTGTGTTTGAAAGCAAGTGAAACGAAAAAAAAAATCGACTTTTTGCTCGATTTTCGAAAATTTCATTTGTGTTTGAAAGCATGTAAAACGAAAAAAAATCGACTTTTTGCTCGATTTTCGAAAATTTCATTTGTGTTTGAAAGCATGTGAAACGCGTAAAAACGGAAAATAAATCGGCTCTTCACTCGATTTTTGCATGTAAAACGAAAAAAAAATCGACTTTTTGCTCAATTTTCGAAAATCTCATCTGTTTTTGAAAGCATGTAAAACGAAAAATAAATCGACTTTTTGCTCGATTTTCGAAAATTTCATTTGTGTTTCAAAGCATGTGAAACGTGTAAAAAACGAAAAAAAATCGACTCTTCATGCGATTTTTGAAAATTTCATTTGTGTTTGAAAGCATGTGAAACGCGTAAAAAGCGAAAAAAAAACGACTCTTCATTCGATTTTCGAAATTGTCATTTGTGTTTGAAAGCATGTGAAACGCGTAAAAAACGAAAAAAAATCGACTCTTCACTCGATTTTTGCATTTGTGTTTGTAAGCATGTGAATCGAAAAAAAAATCGACTTTTTGCTCGATTTTCGAAAATTTCATTTGTGTTTGAAAGCATGTGAAACGCGTAAAAAACGGAAAAAAATCGACCCCTCACTCGATTTTTGCATGTGAAACGAAAAAAAATCGACTTTTTGCTTCACTCAATTTTTGAAATTTTCATTTGTGTTTGAAAGCATGTGAAACGAAAAAAAAATCGACTTTTTGCTCGATTTTCGAACATTTCACTTTTCACTCGATTTTTGCATGTGAAACGAAAAAAAAAAACGACTTTTTGCTCGATTTTCGAAAATTTCATTTGTGTTTGAAAGCATGTGAAACGCGTAAAAAACGAAAAAAAATCGACTCTTCATTCGATTTTTGAAAATTTCATTTGTGTTTGAAAGCAAGTGAAACGAAAAAAAAAAATCGACTTTTTGCTCGATTTTCGAAAATTTCTTTTGTGTTTGAAAGCATGTGAAACGCGTAAAAACGGAAAAAAATCGGCTCTTCACTCGATTTTTGCATGTAAAACGAAAAAAAATCGACTTTTTGCTCAATTTTCGAAAATTTCATTTGTGTTTAAAAGCATGTAAAACGAAAAAAAAATCGACTTTTTGCTCGATTTTCGAAAATTTCATTTGTGTTTGAAAGCATGTGAAACGCGTAAAAAACGAAAAAAAATCGACCCTTCACTCGATTTTTGCATGTGAAACGAAAAAAAAATCGACCTTTTGCTCGATTATCGAAAATTTCATTTGTGTTTGAAAGCATGTGAAACGCGTAAAAAACGAAAAAAAATAGACTCTTCACACGATTTTTGCATTTGTGTTCGAAAGCAAGTGAAACGAAAAAAAAAATCGACTTTTTGCTCGATTTTCGAAAATTTCATTTGTGTTTGAACGCATGTGAAACGCGTAAAAAACGAAAAAAAATCGACTCTTCACTCGATTTTTGAAAATTTCATTTGTGTTTGAAAGCATGTGAAACGCGTAAAAAACGAAAAAAAATCGACTCTTCACACGATTTTTGCATTTGTGTTTGAAAGCAAGTGAAACGAAAAAAAAATCGACTTTTTGCTCGATTTTCGAAAATTTCATTTGTGTTTGAACGCATGTGAAACGCGTAAAAAACGAAAAAAAATCGACTCTTCACTCGATTTTTGAAAATTTCATTTGTGTTTGAAAGCATGTGAAACGCGTAAAAAACGGAAAAAAATCGACTCTTCACTCGATTTTTGAAAATTTCATTTGTGTTTGAAAGCATGTGAAACGCGTAAAAAACGAAAAAAAATCGACTCTTCACACGAGTTTTGCATTTGTGTTTGAAAGCAAGTGATACGAAAAAAAAATCGACTTTTTGCTAGATTTTCGAAAACTTCATTTGTGTTTGAAAGCATGTGAAAAACGCGTAAAAAACGGAAAAAATCGACTCTTCACTCAATTTTTGCATTTGTGTTTGAAAGCAAGTGAAACGTAAAAAAAAATCGACTTTTTGCTCGATTTTCGAAAATTTCTTTTGTGTTTGAAAGCATGTGAAACGCGTAAAAACGGAAAAAAAAATGGGCCATTCACTCGATTTTTGAAAATTTCATTTGTGTTTGAAAGCATGTGAAACGAAAAAAAAATCGACTTTTTGCTCGATTTTCGAAAATATCGTTTGTGTTTGAAAGCATGTGAAACGCGTAAAAAACAAAAAAAAATCGACTCTTCACTCGATTAATGCATGTGAAACGAAAAAAAAAAATCAACATTTTGCTCGATATTCGAAAACTTCATTTGTGTTTGAAAGCATGTGAAACGCGTAAAAAACGAAAAAAATCTCTTCACTCGATTTTTGCATGTGAAACGAAAAAAAAATCGACTTTTTGCTCGATTTTCGAAAATTTTATTTGTGTTTGAAAGCATGTGAAACGAAAAAAAAATCGACTTTTTGCTCGATTTTCGAAAATTTCATTTGTGTTTGAAAGCATGTGAAACGCGTAAAAAACGAAAAAAAATCGACCCTTCACTCGATTTTTGCATGTGAAACGAAAAAAAAAACGACCTTTTGCTCGATTTTCGAAAATTTCATTTGTGTTTGAAAGCATGTGAAACGCGTAAAAAACGAAAAAAAATCGACTCTTCACTCGATTTTTGCTTTTGAAACGAAAAAAAAATCGACTTTTTGCTCGATTTTCAAAAATTTCATTTGTGTTTGAAAGCATGTGAAACGAAAACAAAAACGACTTTTTGCTCGATTTTCGAAAATATCATTTGTGTATGAAAGCATGTGAAACGCGTAAAAAACGAAAAAAAATCGACTCTTCACTTGATTTATGAAAATTTCATTTGTGTTTGAAAGTTTGTGAAACGCGTAAAAAACGAAAAAAAATCGACTCTTTACTCGATTTTTGCATGTGAAACGAAAAAAAAAATCGACTTTTTGCTCGATTTTCGAAAATTTTATTTGTGTTTGAAAGCATGTGAAACGAAAAAAAAATCGACTTTTTGCTCGATTTTCGAAAATTTTATTTGTGTTTGAAAGCATGTGAAACGAAAAAAAAATCGACTTTTTGCTCGATTTTCGAAAATTTCATTTGTGTTTGAAAGCATGTGAAACGCGTAAAAAACGAAAAAAAATCGACTCTGCACTCGATTTTTGAAAATTTCATTTGTGTTTGAAAGCATGTGAAACGAAACAAAAAATCGACTTTTTGCTCGATTTTCGAAAATTTTATTTGTGTTTGTAAGCACGTGAAACGCGTAAAAACAAAAAAAAATCGACTCTTCACTTGATTTATGAAAATTTCATTTGTGTTTGAAAGTTTGTGAAACGAAAAAAAAATCGAATTTTTTTCGATTTTCGAAATTTTCATTTGTGTTTGAAAGCATGTGAAACGAAACAAAAAATCGACTTTTTGCTCGATTTTCGAAAATTTTATTTGTGTTTGTAAGCACGTGAAACGCGTAAAAACAAAAAAAAATCGACTCTTCACTTGATTTATGAAAATTTCATTTGTGTTTGAAAGTTTGTGAAACGAAAAAAAAAATCGACTTTTTGCTCGATTTTCGAAAATTTCTTTTGTGTTTGAAAGCATGTGAAACGAAAAAAAAATCGACTTTTTGCTCGATTTTCGGAAATTATATTTGTGTTTGAAAGCATGTGAAACGAAAAAAAAAACCGACTTTTTGCTCGATTTTCGAAAATTTCATTTGTGTTTGAAAGCATGTGAAACGCGTAAAAAACGAAAAAAAATCGACTCTTCATTCGATTATTGAAAATTTCATTTGTGTTTGAAAGCATGTGAAACGCGTAAAAAACGAAAAAAAATCGACTCTTCACTCGATTATTGCATGTGAAACGAAAAAAAATCGACTTTTTGCTCGAATTTCGAAAATTTCATTTGTGTTTGAAAGCATGTGAAACGAAAAATAAATCGACTTTTTGCTCCATTTTCGAAAATTTCATTTGTGTTTGAAAGCATGTGAAACGCGTAAAAACGAAAAAAAATCGACTCTTCACTCGATTATTGCATGTGAAACGAAAAAAAATCGACATTTTGCTCGATTTTCGAAAATTATATTTGTGTTTGAAAGCATGTGAAACGAAAAAAAAATCGACTTTTTGCTCGATTTTCAAAAATTTCATTTGTGTTTGAAAGCATGTGAAACGCGTAAAAAACGAAAAAAAATCGACTCTTCACTCGATTATTGCATGTGAAACGAAAAAAAATCGACATTTTGCTCGATTTTCGAAAATTTCATTTGTGTTTGAAAGCATGTGAAACGCGTAAAAACGAAAAAAATCGACGCTTCACTCGATTTTAGCATGTGAAACGAAAAATAAATCGACTTTTTGCTTGATTTTCGAAAATTTCATTTGTGTTTGAAAGCATGCGAAACGAAAAATAAATCGACTTTTTGCTCGATTTTCGAAAATTGCATTTGTGTTTGAAAGCATGTGAAACGCGTAAAAAACGAAAAAAAATCGACTCTTCATTCGATTTTTGAAAATTTTATTTGTGTTTGAAAGCAAGTGAAACGAAAAAAAAAATCGACTTTTTGCTCGATTTTCAAAAATTTCATTTGTGTTTGAAAGCATGTGAATCGAAAAATAAATCGACTTTTTGCTCGATTTTTGAAAATTTCATTTGTTATTGAAAGCATGTGAAACGAGTAAAAAACGAAAAAAAAACGACTCTTCACTCGATTTTTGCATTTGTGTTTGAAAGCAAGTGAAACGAAAAAAAAAATCGACTTTTTGCTCGATTTTCGAAAATTTCATTTGTGTTTGAAAGCATGTAAAACGAAAAAAAATCGACTTTTTGCTCGATTTTCGAAAATTTCATTTGTGTTTGAAAGCATGTGAAACGCGTAAAAACGGAAAATAAATCGGCTCTTCACTCGATTTTTGCATGTTAAACGAAAAAAAAATCGACTTTTTGCTCAATTTTCGAAAATCTCATTTGTTTTTGAAAGCATGTAAAACGAAAAATAAATCGACTTTTTGCTCGATTTTCGAAAATTTCATTTGTGTTTCAAAGCATGTGAAACGTGTAAAAAACGAAAAAAAATCGACTCTTCATGCGATTTTTGAAAATTTCATTTGTGTTTGAAAGCATGTGAAACGCGTAAAAAACGAAAAAAATACGACTCTTCATTCGATTTTCGAAATTGTCATTTGTGTTTGAAAGCATGTGAAACGCGTAAAAAACGAAAAAAAATCGACTCTTCACTCGATTTTTGCATTTGTGTTTGTAAGCATGTGAATCGAAAAAAAAATCGACTTTTTGCTCGATTTTCGAAAATTTCATTTGTGTTTGAAAGCATGTGAAACGCGTAAAAAACGGAAAAAAATCGACCCCTCACTCGATTTTTCAATGTGAAACGAAAAAAAAATCGACTTTTTGCTTCACTCAATTTTTGAAATTTTCATTTGTGTTTGAAAGCATGTGAAACGAAAAAAAAATCGACTTTTTGCTCGATTTTCGAAAATTTCACTTTTCACTCGATTTTTGCATGTGAAACGAAAAAAAAAAACGACTTTTTGCTCGATTTTCGAAAATTTCATTTGTGTTTGAAAGCATGTGAAACGCGTAAAAAACGAAAAAAAATCGACTCTTCATTCGATTTTTGAAAATTTCATTTGTGTTTGAAAGCAAGTGAAACGAAAAAAAAAATCGACTTTTTGCTCGATTTTCGAAAATTTCTTTTGTGTTTGAAAGCATGTGAAACGCGTAAAAACGGAAAAAAATCGGCTCTTCACTCGATTTTTGCATGTAAAACAAAAAAAAATCGACTTTTTGCTCAATTTTCGAAAATTTCATTTGTGTTTGAAAGCATGTAAAACGAAAAAAAAATCGAAATTTTGCTCGATTTTCGAAAATTTAATTTGTGTTTGAAAGCATGTGAAACGCGTAAAAAACGGAAAAAAATCGACCCCTCACTCGATTTTTGCATGTGAAACGAAAAAAAAATCGACTTTTTGCTTCACTCGAATTTTGAAATTTTCATTTGTGTTTGAAAGCATGTGAAACGAAAAAAAAATCGACTTTTTGCTCGATTTTCGATAATATCCTTTGTGTTTGAAAGCATGTGAAACGCGTAACAAACGAAAAAAATCAACTTTTTACTCGATTTTTGCATGTGAAACGAAAAAAAAATCGACTTTTTGCTCGATTTTCGAACATTTCATTTGTGTTTGAAAGCATGTGAAACGCGTAAAAAACGAAAAAAAATCGACTCTTCACTTGATTTTTGAAAATTTTATTTGTGTTTGAAAGCATGTGAAACGCGTAAAAAACGAAAAAAAATAGACTCTTCACACGATTTTTGCATTTGTGTTTGAAAGCAAGTGAAACGAAAAAAAAATCGACTTTTTGCTCGATTTTCGAAAATTTCATTTGTGTTTGAACGCATGTGAAACGCGTAAAAAACGAAAAAAAATCGACTCTTCACTCGATTTTTAAAAATTTCATTTGTGTTTGAAAGCATGTGAAACGCGTAAAAAACGGAAAAAAATCGACTCTTCACTCGATTTTTGAAAATTTCATTTGTGTTTGAAAGCATGTGAAACGCGTAAAAAACGAAAAAAAATCGACTCTTCACACGAGTTTTGCATTTGTGTTTGAAAGCAAGTGAAACGAAAAAAAAATCGACTTTTTGCTAGATTTTCGAAAACTTCATTTGTGTTTGAAAGCATGTGAAAAACGCGTAAAAAACGGAAAAAATCGACTCTTCACTCAATTTTTGCATTTGTGTTTGAAAGCAAGTGAAACGTAAAAAAAAATCGACTTTTTGCTTGATTTTCGAAAATTTCTTTTGTGTTTGAAAGCATGTGAAACGCGTAAAAACGGAAAAAAAAATGGGCCATTCACTCGATTTTTGAAAATTTCATTTGTGTTTGAAAGCATGTAAAACGAAAAAAAAATCGACTTTTTGCTCGATTTTCGAAAATATCATTTGTGTTTGAAAGCATGTGAAACGCGTAAAAAACAAAAAAAAATCGACTCTTCACTCGATTAATGCATGTGAAACGAAAAAAAAAATCGACTTTTTGCTCGATATTCGAAAACTTCATTTGTGTTTGAAAGCATGTGAAACGCGTAAAAAACGAAAAAAATCTCTTCACTCGATTTTTGCATGTGAAACGAAAAAAAAATCGACTTTTTGCTCGATTTTCGAAAATTTTATTTGTGTTTGAAAGCATGTGAAACGAAAAAAAAATCGACTTTTTGCTCGATTTTCGAAAATTTCATTTGTGTTTGAAAGCATGTGAAACGCGTAAAAAACGAAAAAAAATCGACCCTTCACTCGATTTTTGCATGTGAAACGAAAAAAAAATCGACCTTTTGCTCGATTTTCGAAAATTTCATTTGTGTTTGAAAGCATGTGAAACGCGTAAAAAACGAAAAAAAATCGACTCTTCACTCGATTTTTGCTTTTGAAACGAAAAAAAAATCGACTTTTTCTCGATTTTCGAACATTTCATTTGTGTTTGAAAGCATGTAAATCGAAAAAAAAATCGACTTTTTGCTCGATTTTCGAAAATTTTATTTGTGTTTGAAAGCATGTGAAACGCGTAAAAAACGAAAAAATATCGACTCTTCACTTGATTTTTGCATGTGAAACGAAAAAAAAATCGACTTTTTGCTCGATTTTCAAAAATTTCATTTGTGTTTGAAAGCATGTGAAACGAAAACAAAAACGACTTTTTGCTCGATTTTCGAAAATATCATTTGTGTATGAAAGCATGTGAAACGCGTAAAAAACGAAAAAAAATCGACTCTTTACTCATTTGTGTTTGAAAGCATGTGAAACGCGTAAAAAACGAAAAAAAATCGACTCTACATTCAATTTTTGAAAATTTCATTTGTGTTTGAAAGCATGTGAGACGCGTAAAAAACGAAAAAAAAATCGACTCTTCACTCGATTTTTGAAAATTTCATTTGTGTTTGAAAGCATGTGAAACGAAAAAAAAATCGACTTTTTCTCGATTTTCGAAAATTTCATTTGTGTTTGAAAGCATGTGAAACGAAAAAAAAAATCGAATTTTTGCTCGATTTTCGAAAATTTCATTTGTGTTTGAAAGCATGTGAAACGCGTAAAAAACGAAAAAAAATCGACTCTACATTCAATTTTTGAAAATTTCATTTGTGTTTGAAAGCATGTGAAATATCTTTATAATTTTTTTTGTTTTTTAAATATTCTAAAAAATGGAAATGGTCCATACAAGGTTATTAAAATCTTCCAAAAACAGGTTCAATATTGAAAATGAAACATATTTTTAAAGTTAATTTCTTCATAAAAATGCGCAAAAATTTAATCAATTGTTTAGTTAGTTTAGAAAAAATACTTTCCTGCATAAAAACAATTTGAAAACTTGTTTTCAGCTTAAACCACACACATCTAGACAGTTTATTTGTTAAAATTTTAGTTGCCAGATTAAATAACAAATTTGTCAAAAATAAAGTTGAAAGTTCATTTTTGATTTGTGAGACAGTTGACAGTTTTTTTGTTGAATTAACAGTTGACGTTTTATTTGATGGACGGTTTATATGACTGATTTGTAAGACAGTTTTTTTCAAATGGACAGTTGACATAGGTGAGATTTGTAAAAATTCAACCAGAATTGACAACTTATATGACAATGATTTATGAAATAGTTTATATGACATTATTCTGAAACAGTTGTCAGTTGCTTTGTTGAATTGATATTTTTTAAAAAAGTAAATAAAAAAATTAAAGTAAACTTTAAGTATTTTACATATTAGAAAATTAATATTGACTTCTTCAAACATTCATTTTTTATCAGTAAATAAATTATTAAGTTTTATACAAGTAATATAAAATGAACACTTTGACCTTCTTGGAGGTCTTTTTGTAGACCCTGGATGCCTTGTATCCACATCACCCCTCCCCCCCTTTGGCTGGGAGCTATTGTAATATTTCTACTCAATAGTGACTCGTTTTGTATTCTTTTGTGGACTTCATGTTGTACTTGTGGAAGTTGTTCAAGTAGTCATTCTAAATGAATATTTGTGGTTTGATTTGCATAAATTGGTTTTTTTAGTTTTGTGGTAGAAAAGTTTTTACTCTTTCTCTAATCCCCTTCAACACCACTGCAAAGTTAGCAGCAAAATTTATTCAATGTTGTTTACTTTTTGTATTTCAATCCAATTTAGATTTCCAAGTCAGAAGCGTCCAAGCAATTAATTTTGTAAATTTGATCAGAAATTTAGTAATTGGCCAAAGGAAGTGCTTCTCACATTAATTTTGTTTACTTAAGACTGCAATTTGTAAGATATTTAAAATAAATCTTTTTATTAATTTAATTTTTATATTTTTAAATTCTTCGTAATTCTGTACAAGGTACGTCCTTATGGACTAATCTTGTATTATATAGGATCCCATCTAGAAGTTTAAAGCATGCCGTGTACTGTAATACGTTTTATATATTTAGTGAATATGCATTTAACAACGAAGTTTGGTAAACATATAAGATGAAATATAAATGGTTAAGTTAAATTGTAAACAATTTTATTTAGATTATGAACGTAATTTGCCACAATTATCCCGAGACTACAAAGAAAGGAATCAAAATATTCATGGTATGTGAGTATTGTGGTGCATCTATTATTTGCATAGTCATTTTAGATGTAATCAAGTTTAACTATTTGTAGTATATGTCTCTCTAATTGAAGTTATACAGAGTGTTCCAAATTAACTAGTCATAAAATGAATGCCAGAAACTACAAGCAAATTGATTAATATTGACTAATAAAGTAGTATACTATATTTAATAAATTTGGAGTTATAGCTCTTTAAAGTTTACAGAATTTTTTGTTTTTTGTTTACATTAGTTTATTTCTTATTTACACAAACTGTTAAAGTTTGAATAAATAAAGTCTTTGGGAAGATAGTTTTTTAAAATTCCTTATATGTTTATATGTACCTTCTGGAACTTTTTAATTTTTAGGTAAATCTATTTTTTTGGTTATTTCTCTTTGTGGAAAATTTAATTTGAAACTTTTCTGTCTCTATGTTGATAAATTTTGATCAGATACACGGTTTTTGAGAAAATCAAGTAAAACAAGCGGTCATTATTTCTTAAAAATAATAAAAAATATAAACATATCATTAGCACTGGACGTCAAAGTAAATTTCACAAATTGTTTGAGTGTAATTGTGCTTTCTTAATTAACAGTTTTTGTCGCTCAGGGTACATTTCGGCATAACCTCTGGCTGCTGCCACTGCATTTCCTAAACACTCCAAGGACTAGATACATATCACTCATCTCCGTGTTACTGTACCAATACATTTTAAGAAAGAAATGTAGACATAAAATAAGAAAAAGTATAATATTGATATGTTGGCAAGTACATCATCTAAAGGGTGATCCATCTGGTGGTATCTTTTTAATCATTTGTTATTTTGACAGTTACAGGTCTTATGAAATCTTGACAGAAAGTCAGTATCATATCTCCGCGGAACGAAATGAATTGCTTTACTCTTGAACAACGTTGGTAAGTATTGCAAACTTATTTCCAAAGTCAATGTTGTGTAGCTCAAACAGTGCGTTTATTAAAAAGTTTTTGCCAAAATGAGGCCCCCACCGCGCGTGCTGTACGCAAGCTTGTTCAAAAAGTTTGTGAGACTGGCATGCTAGTTCCAACACACGCACACGGTTCCCGCCGTCGTACGGTGCGACTCGGTCTTGGAACATCGATCTCGCACCAGCCTGATGCGAATTTTGCAGAAAGACCTCGCATTATTCGCTTATAAGGTCCAATTGTGTTGAGATTACTTGAGATCCGTAAGTAAGGTGAGTTGTGGGAGAGCAATAAACAAACACGTCTGCCTGCTTCGGGTTCACGCAAGCAACTGGCGAGCAGTGTTGCCAGTTTTCTTCTACATTGAATTGAATACATAAAGATGAGAGCGCAGTACATAACAATATATTATTTACAACACCCTCACTCATTAAAATATTAAATTTAAACTAAATTACTTGTAATTCTTGTTAGATAACATTTTAATCTAATTTTTAATGTCTTTCATTTAATCCCATTTTCTCCAAACACAATTTTGTCTTTGGATCACTAACTGCTTCTGTTACATTAGCTGCATTATCATCTGTTGAAATATATGATAATTGGGTTGTACCATCTTGATTTTTTTCTAGAAAATAATTATAACATCAATATGTTTTGTTCGTTGGTTGTATCCATCAGTCTCGGACAATTTGATCGCAATTTGATTATCCACCAGAATCTTCACAGTTTTTCCTATACGATGATCAAGCTCTTGAACAAAATTTATCAACCAAATTGCTTCTCGAACTGCCCAAGAAATTGCTATGTATTCTGCTTCTCTACTTGATAACGCAACAGTGCATTGACGCTTGCTGTTCCATGAAATAGCTTTATTACTCAATTTAAATATATATCCTGTGCACGAGCGTCTTTTGTCAATATCAAATGCTCAATTAGAATCGCAATAACCTAATAGATCATCGTCAATTGAATTTGTAAAGCATAATTTATAGTCTTAAGTTCCTTTTAAATATCGAAGAATTCGTTTTACTGCAATCCAATCACTAACGTCATTAACAGCAAATGCTATATCAGGCCTGGTACCTTGAGCAATGAATAATAAACATCCGACCAGAGACTGGTATCGTACTTCAGCTATTTCACATTTTTTATCTTTTGATGTTGAAGACATTGATTTGGATCACTTGGTGTTGCACTTGGTTTTGCATTTTTCATATCAAAACGTTTAAACACTTCATAAATGTATGATTTTTTATCAAGTGCAATACCATTTTTGTGGTATGTGATATGACAATTAACGAAAGATCATTATTATTAAAAACGCATGGATAATTTGAGGATTTCTTTAGTCCATATGATTTTAGCACTTTTGTTAACTTTTCAATCCACACACGACCACTTTGTTTCAAACCATATATTGCCTTCTTTAATTGACAAACTTTCTTTGAACTGTTATTGAAACCATCTGGCTAAACCATATATATCTTTTCATTTAGATCGCCTTGAAGAAATGCAGTTACTGCATCCATTTGTTCAAATGTCCATTTTTAACAATAATAAATCGAATGGACAAATATCGTACCACTGGTGAATACACTTCTTGATAATCAATTCCGTACATTTGTGAACACCCTTTAGCAACCAATCTGGCTTTATAACGTAGAGGATTCCTTGATTTATCGCGTTTGATCTTGTAAACCCATTTTGATTTTATTGGTTTCTTTTTTGCAGGTAAGTGAACTAATTGCTAGGTATTATTTTCACACAGTGAATTAATTTCTTCATTCATAGCCAGTTTCCATTTTGCACTATCTTTATGATTTATTGCTTTGTTGTATGATGACAGTTCATCAACAGCAAGAAATCCATATGCATTGTATGTAACAAACCCGTCTTTTTTATAATTACGTGGCTTTGGTTGTCTTTCAAATCGACGTAACTGATCAACTTCTTCAAAAATGTTACTTTGGCTTTTTGTGCACAGTACCAACACTTTTATTTTCAATCACTGTTCCACCACTGGAATCATTAAAACTGGATTCTCGAGATAATTGATTACTATAATCTATATTATCCCTTACTTCCTCTGGCAAGACCGATTCATTTTGTTTTTCAACCTTCTCTAATTTATCTGGATCTTCCCATGAAACACATTTTTCAATATCGTTATCGTAAATAAATACAGCATCTTGACTTAAATGCATTTCTTTTACGTCGCTGAAGTTAGCCGTGATGCAAACACGTAACTGTACATTACAGTCTCCCAGCAAATTCATTAAATTGAATTCTCTTTATATATATTTGAGTAAATTTACAAATTAAAAAAAAAAGTTCTGCAGTTAGGTACAAATAACAGCAAGTACAATTTAAGTTAATAATAATTATACTTTGTTTTGTTATAATATAGTCAATTAACTTAATTAAAAAAACATAATACAAATTTTATGTGCAATAAAGAATAGATACTATATTACCTGATGGAATATTAAAGATTATTTATTAACAATTAAGAAACTAAAATTTTCAAAGATAATAGAAAAATGTATGTCGAGTGATAGTTTAACTAAGGCTGTGACTAAGCAATCAATGCACAGATGCACCGGCATGGTATGAGCGGCTCGCTTTTTTTTGCTGTAGACACCTTTGTGTGTTTCATATCACCTTATGGAATATTACAGATTGTTTATTAACAATTAAGAAACAATAATTTTCAAAGAAAACTAAAAAAACCATGTCGAGTGATAGTTTTACTAAGCAATCAATGCATCGATGAGCGGCTCGCTTTTATTGACGTAGACACCTTTATAGGTTTCATATTACCTGATGGAATATTACAGATTGTTTATTAACAATTAAGAAACAATAATTTTCAAAGAAAATTAAAAAAACCATGTCGAGTGATAGTTTTACTAAGCAATCAATGCATCGATGAGCGGCTCGCTTTTATTGATGATCTCATCGGTGCATTGATTGCTTAGTAAAACTATCACTCGACATGGTTTTTTTTTATTTTCTTTGTCATAAAAAACGACGCAAGAACGGGTACGGAAACGAGGCTAACTTCAGCGACGTTTTAATTAAACATACTGAAGACCTGAAGACTGAACAATATTTTGATCAGAGGCCTCAGGATGTGCACCTTAATAAATGTGAGGTTAGAGTAAATAGTTTAAAAATAGAAGAATTCATTTTGAATTCCAGTGAAGAATGCCCTTTGAAATAGTTCAACAAGTATTATTTATTATCAACTTATTAGTTTGAACAAGTCTAAATGGAAAGGCAATTTGATTGTCGTATTATACAACAAGAAAGTATAACTTCTATTGATCTTAGACAACTGAGGACTTGCTCTTTACATCAAGTTACAAAACTGTATAACATGTTATATTCGGGGCTATTCTCTATGTACATTGCTAGAATGTAAGCCAAATATATTGCTAGCTAACAATATGAACTGTCATTTTAACAAATCTTGCTTGCTAACAAAATGACCTGTCATTTTTATAAATCTTGATTACTAACAATATGAACTTGCAAATAACAAAATTAATTTTTAAATATATTATTATTTTATCTAGAGATTTGCCACGCCTCCTGATGTGATGAACACTCAGAACACTTATATTGTTAGCAAACAAGATTTGTTAACATGACATTTATATTGTTAGCTAGCAAGATTTGTTAAAATGACATTTCATATTGTTAGCTAGCAATATATCTTGCTTACATTCTAGCAATATGCATAGAGAATAGCCCCAATTATGTAGCTTTACCAAGAAGCAATTTTGACTTTGAATTGAATCTGCAAATTATAAATGATAACTCTGAAGGTAACCATTTAATTCCTAAATATTCAAGCCAGATTCTCATCATAAATATTTTCATAAAACTCTTGAGGTGTGGTTAATCAATACTGTACTTAGTAAAAATCATCGAAAGTATTAAATTGAGTCTAATTAATAAGCAGCATATAAAGTGACTAAAAATCATTTTATTTATGAATACATACAAGAATACATTTTATTATAATCATAATAAATACATATAAAGTAATAGAAAATATTTAACGTTCATAATACATACTATATCTATATACAGTTTTGGAAAGAATATATAAAAGCTATTATGACTTGGTCACATTTAGTATGGCACATATTTGGCATAATATGAGCATTAAAAATACTGAATTGCAATAAATATACATTTGTATTCAATCACTTATCTTACATATAAACATTACCAATAAACCTTCTTTTATATTAACATTATTTTTGCATTTAATAATACATTATTATCAAATATCGAGTAATATTTTCATTTTATTCACACTGAATGTGACCAATTCTATCATTCTTATATTAAGTTATTGCTACATGATACATTTGTAATTATTTATGTGATTGTTACTGAAAGACCAACAGGCTGTGATAATAAATTTTTAAACTATAATTTCACAATATTTAGCATTATTATGTAGCATCCATTTTGTATAAAAATCATTAATCAATAAATTAATATACAGCCAAATTGGGAAAATAAGAATCTAAAATTAAAATACAAGTTATCTAATAAAAAACTAATTCTTATTTTCACCTACATTAAGTATTGCTATTATTTTGAGTAAATATTATTGATCTGTTATTGTGATTATTTGTATATTATCAGGTCATTCTACTATAGAAATTAGAATATAAAAATTATATAAAAAAATTATTAAATCACAAAAGAGATCACTTTTTACTTTGAGTAATGATAATCTTATTTTTCTGCCACGTAACTTTGGCTTGCAATGGTGTTGTGGAAGGCTGCAATTGCCTAGGCATTGTTTCATGACGAGCAAACCTTTGCATCCGTGCAATAATACTCTTATCAATATGTTTGCTTGTTCCTGGCATTTGTACAATAGTCGCTGCTTGTTTCGATCGTTCAAGCATTGTTGATACAACTCGAGTATCACCACCATCACTAGCAAGATGTCGCATGACGACATGTAACTTATCTTCATGTTGTTGCTGAAGAGACACAATCCTTCTTTCAGCTTCCAATCTGACTTGTTGTAAAGTATGGCTTAAAGACTGTACACGTCCTGTGAGATTCTCATTTTGACATTCCATATCAATCACTTGCATTTCTAATTTATTGGAGCTGCTTCGTAAATCAACAACTTTTTCAAAATATTTATGCAATAAAGCACGCATTTCATGGTCATTCAATTTCATTAATCGTTCTAATAACATTTTATCAGTATGTTCCTGAGGTGTAGCCAATGCCTTTTCATGTATATCCTCGTGTCCACACATTAATTCATTTTTATATTCGATTGCTAAATCTATAGCTTCAATTGCTTCTTCATATTGTATTAATTTACGTTCCTCTAATTCATTTATTATTGTTTTAAAATGAGCTTTCGAATCAATTTTGCAACGTTGATCAAGTAACAACTCACGAGTCCTACGCAAATTCCTAATTTCATGCCTCAATGCTTCTAATTTATCATCAGGTGTTGTAGCATCTTTTCTAATATCCAACCAGTTTTCTTGAACAACCAAGCTTTTTTCTTCAATTTTTGAATCTGTAGTTGGTTTTGGTGTATTTTTCAATTCATTTTCTAGTAGCAATTTACGTTTTTCTTCTTTTCGTCTGAATTTTTTCAACTTTTCCAATTGTTTTTTCGAAGTATGTAAGCTGCTTTCTAATTCCATAACACGTCTGCTGCCATCTTCGGTAATATTTTTAATTGAATCAACATCACGAATTTTTTGTTTGATTTCGGCTAATTCTAATTGGTTTTGATCGTCTTTAGACAGTTGCAATTTTTCATATTCTGTTTTCAATTTCTCCATTTTCTGGTCCATTTTATCACGTGCATTCGTTTTGGTTGATTTGTGTTTTAATAATTGTTTCATTAATTTTTCTTTTATGCCAATAGTGTTTTCTAACTCGTTTATTTGTTTCTGACAGCCTTGTAAATCGGCATATACTTGCCTAAGTAATTTTTGTTTCGTTTCATAAGTCATGGTACTACTCGAAGATTTTGATACGCTTTCAAAATCTTCTTCTGCAATTTTCGGTTGTACACTTGATGATAGAGATGGGGTAGAAATATCATCAACGGAATGTATACTGTTTCTTCTACCTCTCGCTCCTTTATTATGGAATTCGCTATTAGAACTATTCACACTTTCTTTTGTAATGGAACGATTCTCATGTTCAGGATTATTTGTTTTTGAAACTAATGATTCTGTATTTATTCTAAATGCCTCCATATATGAAGCAAGCTTAATCATAACGCTCTCACTATTATCACCATTTTCACTTTCAGTACTATCGTAAGAATCTTCAATTTCTTCTTCAATACGCTCTAATGAGCGTCGTGGTTCAGATGTCTCACTTAAACATTCCTCGCACTCCTGCTTAAGAGTAAGCCATTGTGAAACTTGTTCGAGATCAGTTTGTGAAAGCGAATTATTCGATATTAATTTTTGAAATAATTCTTCAGCATTACTAACCAATTTGAATAATTGATTAGCCGCAAATTGTAAGCCAAATACATCAAAATTTTCCTGTATAGTATCGTTCGTTGTGTACGAATTAACAGTAACAACATTCTTCACCATTTGAGTCCTTAATGCAAATTGCATCGTATAAAATGTTTCAGATAAATCTCGTAACAATGGTGATATACAACCAATTAATAATGTTTTCGCCCTTCCACCAAAAGAATCTTTTAATAAAGTCGTTAATACTGATTGATTATATGGTACTTGCATATTGAACTGATTCGTATATGGTTCGCTTAACATCATTATACATCTTTGCAAAGCAAGCAGGCCAGAATCGGAAGGTATACTTTGTGTCAATCCGTTACTATCCATTACTATCATTTTTTCACTACCAGCCAAATCGGCAAAACTAGCAGTCGATATTCGATGCTGAATATTATTATCTACCAACCATTGTTGTTCTAATGTAATTGTAAATAATGTGTGCGCGTATCGAGGGGCTACATTAGACATACCTAATTGTAACAATTGAATAGCATCACTTATAGTTTTGCATTCGATGCTTCCTGAGCCCAATAAATCTTGTACATTTTCACCACAAATTTGTGACCACGTTATATGAACTGATGAATTTCTTTCACGATTTTCTGAAACTTTTGTAAACAATTCACGTAGAAAACGTGGTATAACTCCATGTTCGCTTTCACTTAACGCACAACTTAGTCCGGGTCCAATAAGAGTGTACGATTTACCCGCACCTGACTGTCCAATTGTTACTATAGATACATCACATCCTTCCAATAAATAATTAAGTAATGGTGAAACTGCTACAGTGAATAGATGACTTTGTGTGATGTCCAGAGGCAATGCATAATTCACAGGATAGGGTTGTGAATTTCCTAATTGTACTGTATTGTTGTATGTGTTTGATTGGACACATACCATGTCCCCATTGGAACAATGCATGGGACATACTCTTATTGCTGTTTCTACGTTCAATTCCATTTTATGTTATGTTATGCAAAGGCAAAATTAATAATATTGCCCCATTTTATGTAAACAAAGCGTAAACATAACCAAGTTTTTATTTGACACTTGACAGCTGATCAAACGGTTTTATATTTAGCTCAATAGTGGGGTAGGGAACAGTGTTGCCAGATGGCAAATATCAGCATCGAGACTTTATTTTTAATTGAATAAAGATTATATAATTAATGAAATGTTGTTTCTTGTTTATATTTGTTGTAAAATTGGCGAATTTTCTTTACTTTATTGATACCAAATACCGGTGTTGTATTAATGGAGTAATACAATGGCGACAAACTGCAAATAGATATTTATTTTCGATCTTGTATAAAAAGACATTTTTTGTCACCGAATACTCAGCAAAAATTTGATTTTTGTCACTCCTAGAGACAAAAAATACCTACTAATTTTCACCTCCGTCTAGTTGCATGCTATCGCTGTATCGCGTCATTATTAAATCTCGTCAGTTTGTGCTTTTTGTTGCTTTATCATGATTTCTGATTCAGAAAGTGATTTAGATCTATTCAATACTCCACTAGAAATAGTAACTCAAGATGACAAAACTTCTGCGGACTTATGCCAGAAAAATCAAAAAAGAAGTATATAGAAATCTATGCAAAATTTATTGAATGGAATGCTGATAATTGCGTAAATTTATATTTGGAAACTGTGCTGGTTGAATATTTTGCAAAATTGTCGGAAAATTTGAAGCCTTATGATCTACTCGTATATATTCTATAATAATAAAACAAAACACTAAGTTTTTTACCACAAATATTTTATTGATATAAATACATATTACAAAAGAATACATATCAATACAAAAAGTTAAAGTAGAAATTAAAGTGATGGAAAAATAAAACGCATTACTGATGAGAGGTTAAAAAGTGGTGATTTATATTGTGGTAATGAGCAAAAATCATTCAACACTGCTAAAGTTTGCGGAATCAAGTACTGCCTGTATTGCCAACGTTCTGCAATTGTCATATTCGTAAAATTTGACGTTTTTCACCTATAATTCAGTTGACAGTTTGATTTCAAACTGCTTGGTTTTGTTTCAACAAAATTTAACGAGAGTAATAATTGTGTGAATAATAAATAATTCGAATCGTGACTTCCGAGTGATGATTTTTTATGATTTTTGATACGGTTTAACACCGCAGCAATGTGTGGAAAAACTTTGTTATTTGGGAATGAAGCACTATCCAAAACTATGGTTTACAAATGGTTTGCAGAATTTAAGCGTGGAAGACCAACGTTTGATGACGATCTTTGCGAAGGTTGTCCATGCACCTCTGTTGTCGCGAAAAATATTAATGCTGTGCGTGAAATGATTTTGTCAGATTGGTATGTGACCTATAGTGAGATTGAGGCATTCTTAGGCATTGCAGCGAAACAAATACATTCTATTTTGCACGATCATTTGCATGTCAGGAAGCTTTGCAGTCGTTGGATCCCACACAATTTGAAAGAAGAACAAAAACAGGCTCGTGTCAAGTGGTGCAAGGAAATGCTAAAGAAATTTGCAGGAGTTGTTTAAATTCGGTATATAACATAGTAACAGATGTCGAATCTTGGATATATTCATGAGCCTGAAACTAAACAGCACTTGACTGTATGGGTGTTTCAAAATGAACCTAAACCCACAAAAGTGTTTCGAAAAAAATGACTGCTTGTTTCTTTGGAAAAACGGGTCATGTTAAAATTGTTGCATTAGAGGATTGAAGGACAGTTAATGCTGACTGGTAGATTTTAATTTGTTTGCCGGAAGTTATCGCTGCAATCAGAAGGAACAACATAAAACGGCAAATCATTGTTTATCATGACAAGCAAGTGCTTACACAGCACGACGAACTGTAGAGTTTTTAACCAGTAACAACATCCAATTAATGACTCGTTGCCTATATTTGCCTGATTTATTACGTAAATTTTTCGGGTGGCAAGTTTTCTCTGACGCGCAGTGTAGTTTAATTAACTTAAAAATTTAAGCCAAGTAATCATCTGCTACGTTGTACTTTTGTCAGCTGGATGTTTTTTCTGTGGCGCATTGTGATGTTTGTCGTTTGTACTTAACCAGTTCCTGAGCTGAAAAAAAAATGGTTGATTCACTTATTATCTAACTGTGTTATTTGAGCCGTATAGACTGTATACAAAACGCCGTCTCTAAATCTTACTTACCATGGTGGTGACGGTGATTCTTAATCAAACAGTATGAGTTGGCGTGGCGGCAGTGGGGATTATTTTTAAGAAAATTGTTGGCAATATCGCTAAAATAGCATTTCCGGCCTTTTGCAGTGTTTGGAAAACGAAAAGCAATGAAAGATTTAACACCGTTAACAAAGAAAGAGCTGAAATGAGGCTACTCCACAGAGGTAGCACTTACCTTATCATAAAACTGCAAACTAAATGAATTACCCTTACAAGATATGGTAAAAAGTAGCGTTTGACTTAGAATGGGAGACTGACCCATACTGGGCGGCTGAAATACTACTCGTAAAGACGCTTGGCAAGCGGGGCAAATACCAAATTCTTTCTATGAATAAAAAATGTCGACTTTAATAACACGATTACCACAGGTGAGTAGAGAAAAAGATATTTTAGAATCTTATTTTTAAACATCAGGATGTCTCAAAACTATCAATAGCAACCTATAATGCTTATATGTTAAGGAACGATAAAAAAATAATAGAATAAAATAAAATAAGGGACGTGGTGGGGGTATTTGAAATCAAAAGATTAGAGAAAAAAATAGATTAAATAAAAATTTGGAAATACACTAATACATAATGGTGGAAAGATTGAAACAGTGAGAGGTATAAGCTTTATTATAAAAAAAGAAAATTAGGTATCTTGTCAAATAGATGCTTCAAAGCCATTACAAATCAAGTGGCTTACATTACCTAACCTAATCTAACTATATCTTCAAAAACAGAAACCACTGATCAACATCATACAAGCTTTGTCACATCCAGATGAAGAGATATATAGTTGTATAAACACGTAAAAACTGCTATATATAACATTCAATTCATTTTAAAATAATAATGGGTAATTTTAATGCCAAATTAGACAAAAGGAAAAAGAGGAAGAAAGGTACATAAGAAACTATGGTACAAAAAACAGATACAAAAAAGGAGACATCATGTTGAATTTTATGCATTGACATAGTTTAAATAACACGAAACTATTTTTTACAAAAATAATAAAACGGAAATGGACATGGACATGGATTTTACCAAACGGAATAATAAGAAACAAAATTGACAAAGTGCTTATCTACTACAAAGAAATGATTCAAGACGTTACAGTACTAAAGGAATTTAACACAGGTACAAACCTCAGACTTGTGAGACTACTATAACAAACAATTAAAAAAAAGAATAATAATTAAAAAAGAAACAATCAAACTAACAGCAACAATGAAGGACTAGAAAATTAGGACTTAATGGTGTAACTAATGGAAAAAATACCAAGTAGAGCGGGGAATATAATTGTCATTAATGGTGAAACAACATACCTAATAGAAGAACGGCAACAACTAGCCAAATATAATAAAAGATCAATTGCAGAATACTCCAAAACTAACCAAAAAATCTGTAAAAGTATGAGAAAACACAAAATAAGCAAAATGTGTCAACAACGTGTAAATAAATTGAAAATAACAAAGACATGAACTGTCTTAGACCATTCACAGAGAAAAACAAATACACTCACTACGCAACAAAGATGGGACTATTATGCATAACCAAGACAACATCTTACGTATAATAAAAGAATTCTACACAGACCAATATAAAATTAAAACATTGCGCAAAAGAAAAGAAAAAAAGAGTGAGAAAAATTGTGTTAAGTGTTGGATCAGATGAGATTGCTGACATGGATAAAAAAAAGTGAGAAAGATATTAAATAGCACATAATCAGATAAACCTACTAAAGTTGACATTAACATATCTACAATAAGTGCTTCATTAGCAAAGACGTGCTGTAAGAGTGGAAAATAGGCAAGTGATATTATTGCACAAAAAAGGAGATAACACTAAGTTAGAAAATTATCGGCTTATCAGTTTGATGTCATACTTACTTAAACTTATTATCGAAAATAATAACTATCAGACTGTCACAAAAACTGGGTGATTACTAACCAACAGGACAGGCCGGCTTTATTTGTCATTTAATGACTGTAAAAAGGCATTTGGTACATAGAACAATAGTTTGTCTACAAAGCTTTAGCAAGCAGTAGAGTAAACAAAAGGTATTTAGACTTCATAAAAGAAATAAACCGGCGTGCAGCTACAATATACGTCGTACATGAGAACACTCAACCTGTCTCATTGAAAAAAAAGAGTCAGACAAGGGGACTTACTATCTAAAAGAAACGGATGAGCAAAAGGATCTAAAAGGCACGTGTGTGCAAAAGTATTGGAAAGCTTATATTATATACTTGTTAATGTTTAAGAAATGTACAACCTGATAGTTTATAATAAAATCTTAAACTATAAAGTGCGGAGTTTTTCGTATCTCTCTTAAAAAATAAGAGTGGCGTTAGGGTAAAGGAGCAGCAAGAGTCCGGTCAACCAGTAGCGTAGCTAAGATTTGTAGCCCCCCCCCCCCCCGCAAAGTATTGAAAAGAGCCCTCTTAGAGTTAAAAATAGCGTGTATTTAAACTTTCTAACCCCCCAAAACATCTCGGTTCCCCCGCACCGCAAGGCTTGCGAGGCCTTAGCTACGGCGCAGTGGTCAACCAAACCCCGCAGATTGAACTAGCCGGCCAGGCAGCTGCAGAAGCCGCCTAAGTACTACGAGTGGAGCCCAAACTTGTGAGCTACACAGACAAAGAAATACATGTTAACGGTCAATGGCTAACAAACTTAAGATATACCGATATCATACATACGCAAAAAGCATAAAAAACTAAGTGATCTTTACAAAAAAAATTTTGGATTAAAGATAAACCTATCCAAAACCCAACTACCCACGAAAAACAGTGAAAATAGAAATAGATGGAAACCAAAAAGAAGAGATGAAAAGAAGAATACAACTAGGATACATACAATAAATAGAACAAACAAATATTACAAAAAAAGAATACTAGCTATTACCAAAATAACAGAAATTGCAAGAGCAGCGTCTTTAAAATGGAACTGCGCAGGAGACTTAGCAAAAAGCGATATAAACCGTTGGAGCCAAAAGATTATCAAATAAAAACCACATGAATACAAACAAAGAAAAGAAAAACCACCAAATAAATTATATGACGATTTGAAAAAACAGCGGGGCTATCGGATGAAAGAAACACAAAGTTGAAAGCGATGGAAAGAATAGGAAAGACTTACGTTTAAGAATGAACATAACAAGCTAAGAAAAAAGAATAAGAAGAAAAAAACAAAAAGAACAAGGTTTATTTACGGCACTGCTAGTAATGGGATCATTACTATCCATTACCAATCAGGGTTTATAAAATACCACTCATGCAAAACATCGGTACAGTTTTTTATTCACGATTAAAGATATGGCATTATCTTGGTTCAAAAATTATCTCACAGAATCTCAGATTACTAAATTTAATTCAGAAATATCTACAAGTCTACTTAACAATCATGGTGTTCCTCAAGGTAGTGTTTTAGGTCCATTGCTCTTTATAATTTATATTAACGACTTAAATTGCTCAATATCTAAATGTAATTTGAAACTTTTAGCAGATGATACATTGATTTATGTTTATGGAAAGAACTTAAATGAACTGATCTCATTTATTAATTTTGACATCATTAAAACCATGGTTGAATAGGAATCAACTCGGTTTAAATGTAAATAAAACTAAAGCTATGATCATTACCAATAAGATAACTAGAGCAACTACGGAAAATGAAAAACCACTAATTTTAGTATGTTCTAAAATAATAGTGGGTTGATGATATTAAACAACAGGGGTGATAATAGATTATAAGTTAAATTTTAATAAGCGTTTTGATCTTATTACCAATAAAATAAGTAAAAAAATTGGATTTCTACAAAAAATATCTTGTGATATTACTATTTTCAATAAAATAAATATTTACAACACCATTATTAGACCTCACTAACAATACTGCTGTACAATCTTGTATTTATTAAATCAGTCGCAGAAAAGTAGGTTACAAGTTTTACAAAACAAAGCTATGCGCTTTATATTGAAATGCAATAGATATACACCAATTAAATTAATGTTGAAAACTCTGAATTGGCTCTTAATCTTGGAACTCATTAATTTCTACACTATTTTCATCTTCAAACGAGTAATGAGTATCATTCTTATCCGACACGAAAAAATAATCATATTAGAACACAACGTGTAAAAAAATGTGTACCAACACTTCTATTCTTATAAATGGAGTAAAAAATTCAATGATCTCCCGAACATTATAAAATCGGCTAAAAACTACATATTCACTTTAAACTTATTTTTATGTATGTATATTAATTTTGTTTTTAATGTGTTTTAGTTGTAAAATGTCTACAATACTGTTATTTGTATTTTTATTTATTGTAATTTGATATTTTTAAGTTTGTATACATTGTTTTATTCTTTATATGTAGCATTCTTGCTAAATAAATATATTACTTACTTACACTATGTTTTGGAATTGACAGCGTCGATTAGGGATAATGGTAAGAAATAAAGGTCGGGGTTGTAGTACAAAGTAAATTAAGTTAATAGCTTTGATTTTAAACAATCAGACAACATCCATAAGCGGAATACAAAACTGAATTGTGTTTAATTTATGGATGTCGACTGAATAGACGACGCTTGATAAATAAATGCTATATTATACTTATATTACGGTTTAATGACAACCTAGTATAGTTTGAAACGAGTTATGGTTATAAATAGTATGCTGTACAACTAGTATGTAATGATATCAATTATTCATGAAGACAAATTTTCAGCTGTTAGTCAATATTAGAACACAAGAAAAAAAAATTACAACATCGTGTCATCTGCGAAGTTAGGTTTATTATTAAATACTAGAACTAAAGTCATCTATAACTTAGTGTTATTTGTGATTGGTTTTAATTTTATTAGGTTTAGAATTCATTTATTTATTTATATATTTATTGCAAACAAATTCAAGTTTTTTGGCAATAGTTCCGACCCTAGCATAGTATCCTCAAATTTCACTTTAAACTTTAAATATTTTTTACATTTAAAATAAAGTGGCATTGTGATTAATTACGTTAATTGAATAAGTTCAATAATATAACTATCATACTACAGTAATACACACAAGATTATTATTATACTAAGCTTATCAACAAATCTTGTTTACTAAACCATATACTTAATAAAAATCTTAATTATAGTACTATAAAACAAATCTGGCAACTCAGCATTTTGGTTGTGTAAATTTGTAACACTGGTCACAGCTATCTAGTAAACATTGGTGCGCAATTTAATTAAATATTCACCGCAACCGTTCGCGTTTAGAATTTATAAATATAACATACGTCAACTAAAGTCATAATTAAGTTTAAAATGTTAATTATTTCGTACCGTGAAAGTATGCTTGTCAACAATATTTAGGGTATTAATACCAACCAAAACAACCTCCGCATGGTTAATATAGTAATTAGTGATAAACAACTCCAATTATTTGCACCAGTTAAATGATCAACATGAGAGTGGCTTTATCCAAAATTGCCGGAACCGCTGGTTATGCACTTCAGTATTTTTGCATAGCTCATTGTACCTTTGAGTATTTGGGAGATTTTGTGGTGGTAAGCATGATTTATAGTTGATAGCGGGAACTTTTAAAATATTTGTTGTTTGCAGTGCACGGGACCTTCAATGGAACCAACAATTTATTCAAATAATATTCTATTCACGGAACATTTCACACCAAAATTGCGGTCGTTAAATAGGGGCGATATAATTATTGCTAAATGTCCGACCAACCCTAAGCAACAGATTTGTAAGAGGGTAAAAGGTTTGCCAGGTGATAGAATATCGACGGGCTTTGCAACGTCTGAGGTCGTTCCTAGGGGACACGTATGGTTGCAGGGCGATAATAGTAGTAATTCCGCAGATTCAAGAACGTATGGCCCGGTACCCCAGGGATTAATTAGAAGTAGAGCAATGTTTAGGGTTTGGCCACCAGGAGAGATTTCAGTGCTTACCGATTAATTTAAAGAAGTTGTAGTTTATTGAATAAAATGTTTCTTTACTGTTAGTTGTCTTTTTTGATTATTCTTAATTTATATTATTGAAACTTAAAAAAAAATAAAGGTAAATTTAAATTAATGTTTGATCATGTTTAAACAAAATATTTATTGCACTTTCATATAAATTATTCGTGATGTTATTTTCATTTGATTTTTAGAAATTCTTCATATGGTGTGTGTAATTTAATTTAATTTATTATACAAAGTTTTTGAGGATAACTTCATTGTCGTCACATAAAGGTTACAGTGGGGTTTTAAAAGGGTCGGTACTACACATCGTGGATTTCTGGAAATACATTTTTAGGGGAGAATTATTTAACTGTCCACAATATATTTAACGATAATACAACGATTCTGAAGTAAATAGTATTTATTAAATAAGTATATAAAAACATAAAAAGTAACTTATTTCTACAATATCAAAAAAAAAACTTAAAAAATATTAAAAAATTAAAATTAACAATAATAAAAATAGATAAGTTCAAAAATAAAATATGAATAAATTTTTTATAAAAATGCAATCAGTCTGCTCAAGAATTTTTAGGTCACATGACCCAAATTGCACTGGAATTTAACAACACACACACAATTCGAGAATTGCATAATATAGTGTAAATAAGGATTCAGATTTTGTGTGAAGCCATTTTTTATTATTGACTATTTATAGAATAAGCGTTTATTTCATGCTTTTCAGCCTTGAAAATAATACAATAATACAACTTAACATTACGTTACTATTGTATAACTTAATTTAACAGTAATATAATATATAATTCTTAATAACCTTAACCTTGCTTGTATTTAATTATTTGCCAGTTTTGTTTCCATATTCTTTCTTCTTTTTGTTACCGTCATCATCCATTTCGTTTCTCTTCCATCGTTTTTAATTTTTTTTTTGTTTTTTTTTTTTCATCTTACGTTCAGCATGTTTTGAATGTTTTTCCTAGTTTTTCTACACATTCTACACATTTTTTTTCTTGTTTATCCACATCCTTTTTTTTCATTTCTATATCTGAATCTGCAATCATTCTTTTTTACTTACTTTTCTATACCTTACAGGTACTTCTAATTACCATAGTAGTAGAAAGTTCAACAGGTATGATATGAACATAATTTGCATTGCATCTAGATTTATTTATCCGTGTTTTTTGTCTTGTATTTTTTTTTTTTCTATTTACATCTTCTAGCTCATTCTTTCTACTTTCTTACCAGCATGTTTATATTTTTTCCTCTTTCAGACACAACATAAGTAACATTTATTTTTATTTTTTACTTTTCTTTATACCTCATAGCACGCTTTCCTGCTTCTACTTTTAATTTGTCTATATGTACTTGCTGTATACTGAAGTCTTTTTGAATAACCCTAATATCCATCTCAAGTATTTTATTTGAAGACCTTTTTTTTGCTCCTTCTATCTATTTCTGCTTTTTACAATAACATACTTTTTACTATATTATCAAACATTATTCTTTTTATTCTCATACATTAATAATAATAATAATAATAAGTTTATTATGTTAATACAAAGGAGAGTATTACAATTGTCACTATTTGGTTTACAACAACACTTGGAAATTTATTTTTTAAACACTCTTCAATTGAGTTAAATGTATTTACAACTAAATATTTTTTCAGAGCCATTTTTAAACTTTGCAGTGTCATATTTTTTACATATTCCGGAAGTAAACTGTACAATTTAATCGTATAGAATCTAAATGCGTTTTGCGATTTATTTAGTCTATTACTAATCACATGTTCGTTGTTCTTAATACGAGTGTTGTAATTGTGAACATCTTCATTTGTTTGATAACAGCCAATAGTTTTTTTCATCTAGAGTATGCACTCATAAATGTAAACACATGCAAGTGTATCATCTGATTGATAAAGCTTTGTCTGCAATCTGCTTGGTAAGATAAACCAGTCACTACTCTTACAGTTCTACGCTGTAAAGAAAATATTTCATTTAAAACTCCAGAATGCCCCCAAGTAATTATCCCGTAGGTAATATGAGTGTGACATAAAGGAAAATACGCTGTTCTTAACATAACAACAGACATCGAATTAGCAAGATTTCTCAAAAGATAAATATTGCTGGAAACTTGATATTTGCAATTCAATTGAGAATTAACGATAATTCCTAAGAATTTAGCCGACTCTGTAAATTCATCTGCACACAGATTTTGCTTCAATGTAAAGCACATGTTTATGTTTTTTTCATGATTTTGGCATAATTTGTTGTTAGTATATCAATCTTGTGCTTTGCATAAATCAGAAAGTTTTGTTCTTACCGCATCTGAGAAATTGTGTGCTACATTTGACAAAGTTGTATCATCCGCATACAATACTACCTTACTTAAACCGTCGATGGATATTTTCAACAACTTTTGAAAGTACATATTGGGAGGAGTGATATGGGGCAATAATTATTTGCGTCACACGGATTACTTTTTTTTTAAATTGGTGTACACTTGGCAATTTTTAAACACGATGGAAATGTGCTTTCTTTGATACATAAATTAATTAATTTAGTAAGAGGCATTATAATTGTTTCCTTAATGGACTTAAGCACAGGTATATTCAATACATTAACATCCTTGCTGTTTTTGTTTTTTAGTTTATTAATGCTATCTATAACATTTTGATTAGAAATTTTACTAAATTCAAAATAACTATTTACACACACAGAAGACAATAAACTTATTGGATCACAAGATTGACTAGGCAAATTACATAAAATAGACTTCACGTTCTGTATAAAATAAACATTAAAATCACACGCACTAATATCACAGATTTTTTCAGGTACTGATTTGGATCGTTTTGAATTAATATATGCCATATAGCATGTGGCTTATTACCAGATCCTTTAATAAAATTATCAGTAGCTAAAATTTTTGTTTGTTTGATAAATTGTTTATATTTATATCTATATGCGTTTCTAGTTGTTTTGAGCTCAGGATTTCTTATACATGCTTCATTCATTAAATTAAGATTCTCTCTCATATATATATATATTTTTTTACTTGTATTTTAGCGTCGACTACTAAGGTCATTAGCTATTTATTTTGTATAAATAATAATAACCTCAGGTTATAGACCTGAGGAAAACAAAACAACACATTAAAATGGTTAAATAAATAAATAAGTACTAAATCTACAGTTGCTAAAATTTAAAACTAAATTTAAAACTAATATCACAGAACCAACTATCACAAATGACACCGAAGCTGTAAAAGGCTTCGATGCCAGACTCTAAAAACTAACGTAACTAAACCTAATATCAACAACTTAACCTAATATCACAACCTAACTTAATATCACAGATGACATCGAAGCTGTAAAATGCTTCGATGCCAGACCCAAAAAACTAACTAAACCTAATATCACAGATTGCACCGAAGTTGTAAAAGACTACGATGCTTTCTCTCTCATATTGTTAAGATTACTATTGAACCAAGTAATTTTAATGTTTTTTTTTTTATTTGAAAGAATTTTCTTTTCAGAAAATGCTTTCAAATATGCCCCAATAATAATTTCATTAAATGTTTGAAATTTGGCATCAACATTATTTTCACCATCAATAAAGCACCAGTTAACATGATCTAACAGTTAATACTAACTTATATTCCTATGTGATCTGAAAATCCCATGTTAATTGGGGCAACTTTAAGAAATTCCTTATCAATATTAGAAAAAATATTGTCAATGCAATTTCCATTGCGAGTTGGAAAATAAACAAACTTATTTAGACCATATTTTTTAAGTAAATTGCAAAAATTTTGTGCTTTGATATCGGTATCATTATAACAATGAATATTAAAATCTTCGCAAATAATTAAACTCATATTCATTGTATTAATTATGCTAATAGCTCTAATCAATGTAGGTGTAAATGCATTTAAATCTCTTGATGGCGATCTATAAATAGTAATTACAGCTAATTTTATTGAATTAACAATATTGCAAATAATTTCACAATTTTTTTCATCGGACATTTTTTTACTAATTTTCCATATTAGTACAACCGCTTTATTGGCTTTTTATGTCTTTATTTTTATTATTGTTTGTACAAAAAACATATGCTAGATATTTAAATGAGTTTACTTCTTCAATTTCTTTTCTATTTTTAGTTTTCTACTTGTTTTCCTTCCCCCTTTCTTAAGGTCGTCATAATTTTTGTTTTATTCATATTTACTTTCAACTTTTTTTACCATTTTCTGCATGAACCAGCAACTACACTTTTTCTCTGTCTTCTACTACCCTACTCGAGTGGGCATTCCTGGTTTACATTTTTTGGATTACACAAAACTAAGGTATTTTTTCATATACATATACAATTTCTTTCTATTTACACTATCAAATGCCGCTTTGAACAACTTTTCTTTTTTTTTTCAAGTATTTTTTAACTTTTCATTTTTGTGAGTGCATTTTACCATCTGCTTTTTATAAATGTTTCTTTTGTTTGTATAAAATGTTTTCTTTACTGTTGCGTCTGCAATTATGTCTTCTAATTCTGCCATTTTCTGTTTTAGACCTTTCTCTTTAAAATGTCTTTTATTTAAATTTTGCGTTCATATTGTTTTATTACTATTTCCTATTTCTTTTTTGTTTTTATTTATATACACTTCTACTGGCTGATGGTCCAACTCTACTCTTTCTCCAACTTTAAATATCAGTATCTCTTGCCACGCTTCTTTATTTACCATTACGTAGTCAATCACCGATCACTGTTCCGTTCCAGTGAGGTATATTCTAATTTTTTATCTATTTCTATATTTCCGTTTAGTATGTCCCATTCATTTTTTTTAATCATTTTATTTTCTTTTTTATTTTCACGTTTGTCTTTTGAATCTCTTTTGCTTTTTTGCCAGTTTTTTATTCTTTTTCTTTCAATTTTGGTTTGTTTTCTAGGTTTGTTCTAGTTTTTTTTATCCTTCTGCTATACACCGTAACCACTTTGTATTTTGTTCTACTTAGTATAAAATTTTGCTACACTATCTCTTCTATTTTTACTTTTTTATTATCTTGTGGTATTTTCTTTTTTATTTCTGTTATAATATCATTTTTTTATCTTCCCATTTTTTTTTTAATATCTGCTTTGCATTTTTATCTAAACTGTTTAGGCAATTGATCTTTCATGTTTCTTCATCTATTCATGTTTTCACAATTCTAACCAATAATTAGAATATTTTTTTAATTTTTTGTAGTGGATCATCTTTGTTAACTGCTAACTTGTTAATCGTTTTTTTCCTTATTTATTAATAATAAAAAGTTGCTTACAGCTTTTTTTCGGTAACTGTATTAAATTAAAAAAACAGTAATTCTGCAAAAAAAAATTAGTTACTGCAAAGTTGGCTTACATTTTGTATTATTTATTGTGCAAAAAACTAAACTATTAAAAATAATCCTTAACATTATTCCGACCGCTACTCTACGTTGCTTGTCTTGTCTTCATCATTTTAACTAAGTGCAGTGGTTTTAGCAAAAGCAGTATTTTTATGGTTGCTGGGGATGTTTTTTACATTGTTAACAACTTTGGAGGGTAGTTTTTTACCTCACAGAAGAGTTCCATATGTGATGATGGGTTTGATCACTACAGTGTATCCGGTCATATCGGGTGTTAATTTCCATGTTTGTCATTTAATTGCAAACAGCACTCGAATGGCATTTGTAGTCACATTATCCAGATAAGTATAAAAGATTAGTTTGATATCAAGCATGAATTTCAAGTACTTTACTTTTTTTATTATCGGGAGTTTGGTTCCGTACATTTTTAGGTGTTTAGGGCAGTTACAGATACAGACCAACCTTACCAAAGTAATAGTAATAGTAATAGTAAGATCATTGGCGTAGCCTAAGGTAAAAACGCCAATGTTATTCAAAGCCGTTTATAACAAAGCACTACAGTAGACGTGGTAACACAACGCCTCGTGTACATTTGTCAACAAATTTAGCTATTACAGTTTTACCGTATAACGTAATGGTTACAATTTAAATTTAGAGTATTTAATTTAACCAATATCTAACAAAAGATGATAAATCTTGTTTGGTAGTATTTTGGACCAAGAAATTAAGAACAAAAACATTTTAGATCAACATTGCTTAGCATAAATAATATTACGTTAGCAATAGTGGACTTAACAAAAAAAAAACATAAGCTAAATATTGGTTTTGATTTTAATTCAAACAACATTTAAACAAAATTATTCAAAGATTGTCTACAAACTTTAAATTATTGTTGATACTATGATACAGAAAAAAACAAATGTAAACCTAGATTAGAATGTCTATAAATTGTAAAGATTTATTGTCTTTTAAGAAATAGGTTTTCAACGTAGCAAGTTATTTTAGTTTTTTTATTAAAAATTACAAACTTTTATACATGTTTGACAGGTATGTGAACTATTTATCAAAAATCGTAAAATTTTGCAAGGTGTCTATCAGGTCTATAACAATCTTGTCATAATTTGATAATTATTACTAAACGATTGATTTTTTAATTATTAATAATAATAATACTAATACATTTCCTTGTGAGTATTACCTTGTTGTGTTATCTTCTGCTTGAATCACACCGGCGGGGCCACTCTTGTCGGGTGGGTTAAAAAAAGGGTAGAAGCAAAACCAAATGTATTCAAAACCATTTTTAGCTACTTTTTTCTATTTTTCTGTCATTTATAATTTTCACTCCTAACCTTTTTTCTTTTCTTTTTTAACTTGGCGGTAGGTAAAACGCATTTTTTTAATCAGTCTGTGCGGTCAGTTAAGTTGCACGGGTTGGTCAACTACCAAATTGGTGCAACTGATCGGGTTGTGCCAATGCATATGGTTACCTGATCTACGTTCGACGATAAATTGGAAGTTTTAATTTTATTCTTGGCAAAAGTTTGGTAAATCTATTTTGCTAAATACTAGTCCTAGTGATGAGAAGGCAAGACTTGTTTCTTGGTTCATTCTGGTTGGTAGGAAAAATAAGAATTTTGATAAATTAGCTTTTTTCTAATAAGTATGAGTTTGTACGGAGTAATTGGTAACACCAAATTATGAAGGAGGTCATAGATGCCTTTCTTGTTGAGACGGTGTTAGTCGCTCAATTAAAAATGAGTGGTCAAGAGGTAATTGACATGTGTTGAAAGAAGAATTAAATAACACTATTGAAATGTCAACACAGACGAAAGATATTGAGGAAATACAAAGAAATAATTTTGTAAACAAAAAGAAGATGATAGCAATTGCTACAAATAAAGATCTGCAATTAATAATTAATAAAGAATGAAGAGAAACAGATTTTAAATACGTAACAATAGAAAAGAAGAACCCGATGATGGGAAAGGGATCGAATACTGCAATTCTAATAAATATAGAAGAAGTTAGAAAGGAATTGGGTATCCTAAAACAGGCTAAGGATAAATACCCAGAACTAATGGAGGAAGAAGAGGAAGATAAAACGCCATACGTGGAAATAATTAAAAAAACAAGTGGACAAAAAATTAGAAAATACACATTGTCAAACAGAAGTTTGAAACAGGAGAGAAAAATATTCTAGACGCATTAGAAAAAGTATTAAACAAAGCAAAACAGTTTGGTATAGAAATAATTGATATACCCATACCGACAGGAATTGCACCAAGGGAAGCAAAGAAAATTATAGAGGTAACTGGAACGCGTACACAAATAAAGATGACATTGTGTGTCCCGTTACAACTGCAAACAACACGAAACAGAGAAAGGAGACCCCAAACAGGAGCGATTGTGGAAAGCAAGGAGGGTGCAACTTACGCTGACCTTTTAAAACAAGCAAAAATCTAAATGAAACGAACGATCTTTAAAGAGGTAAGAGAAACTAGAAAAGGAGAGCTGTTACTAGTAACAAAAGAGTCGGAGACGGGAAAAAAATAGAAAAAGTAAGAGACGGAATGGCGGGTTTTAATGTAAGAAGAGCAAATAATGACCCCACAGGAGAACTAGTCTTGATCAAAGGTTTAAGCTCGGAGACAAACAGAGAGAACCTGATTGAAGAAATCGGCGATAGCGTAGGCTACAAAGATATCACAATTATATTTATGAGGAAAAGGACATACAAACGGCTATAATCAGAACAAACCAGGAGACAGCGGGAAACTAATAAGAAAGGGAAACATAAATATAGGGTTTATGAGATGCAGAACAGGGAGTGTAACGGATAAGAAAATGTTATAAATGCTGGATGAAAGACCACATTGCGTCGGACTGTACAGGTGAAGACAGATCAAAATTATGCATAAGATGCGGAGAAAAAGAGCATCAGATAGTCAAATGCAGTAATAGGGAATATTGTATAGAGTGTAAAGTAACAGGATACAGAACAGGAGCAAAAAGATGCTCGCTCACATACAAAAGAGAAATGAGAAAACCAAGAAAGAACGTAGAAGAGAATAATCCAGATAATTGGATACAACACGAGAATGAGGACACAAACCAAAATATATAACATCATCCAAACAAATATAGACAGAGGAAGAGAGGCGCAAGACCTATTGATGGCAACAGCGGTAAAAGGAAAAATAGACATAGTAATAGTGAGTGAACCAATTAAAAACAAACTAAGTGGGGAGTAGATAAAAGATAAAAACTTAGACGCAGCTATCCTAGCAAGGGGTAAGTGTAGAAATAAAGTAGAAAGGTAGGAAACACTTAAGAAGGGAATAGTGTGTGCCAATATAGGTGGTCTGATAGTGTACAGTTGTTACATCAGTCCAAACTGCAATATGGAATATTATCAGGAGTGGATAGAAGAACTAGAACACAGCCTAAGGAAACAAAAGAGCAAACAAATTCTGATAGGAGGCAATTTTAACGCAAAATTTCTAAGATGGGGAAGGACTAAGTGCGACAGGAGAGGCTAAATTCTTGAGGAGATGATAGCAGCCGTAAATCCTACAATATGCAATCAAGGAGATAAGCCAACGTTTGTAAGAGGAAGATCTAAATCATACATTAACATTATCATAGCAACATGGGAAATGGCTGGAGTAGTAAGGTGCTGGACAGTGACAGAAGAAGAATCACTGAGTTTACATAAGTACATACTATACAGCACTAACGGAAAAGAGGAAAAATAAGACAAAAAAGAAGGAAAATGGAACAAAAGAAGGATGGACAAACAAAGGATAAATAGAGCTATGGAAGCAGAGGAAGTGACTGAAAACAAGAATTTAGAGGAAAGTTGCAAAAGGTACTTAGAAAAATAGAGGAAAGCAGCGAAAGAATCAATTCCCAGATTCAGAGAAGGAGGAAGAAGAGGACCATACTGGTGGTAGAAAGAAGACAAGGAAAGCAAGAAGAAAGCAATACAAACAGCAAGAAAAGCCAAAAAAACAAAGAAGAAGGAGAGAAGATTCTGATGAAACTGAAGAAGAACTGAAAAATTACAGAAAGGCTTTAAAGGAAGCGATCAAGGACAGTAAGAAAAAATGCTGAAAAAAATATTAGAATTTATAGACAGGGATCCTTGGGGCAAACCATACAAAATAGTAATGAATTAACTAGGAGGAATGAAAACAGTGTGCTTAAAGAAAGAAAAAAATGAAGTAGTAATCATTGAAAAATTGTTTCCAACTGGAAGAATGGTAGAAGAACCAGCAGGAATAGCTGACAAAACAGAAGCAGTTCTTGCAACAGTAGAGGAGATAAAACAGATTATAAGGGAACTACCTAATAATAAGGCCCCAGGTCCAGACGAGATAACAACGGAGATAGTAGAGGCAGCGCTAGAAAAAAATGAGATAGAGGTAACACAAATAATAAAGAGATGTCTGAAGAAAGGAATTTTTCCGGTTTGCTGGAAGGATACAAACCTAGTACTAATTGAGAAAAAGAAGAAAGCAGGTAAAACAACAACGTATAGACCGATATACCTGATGAACACATTAGCGAAAATTATGGAAAAAGTGAGGAGAATTGAACAAAAATTAGAAGAAAAGGGAAGATGGGAACAGGAACAATATGAATTTACAAAAGCAAAAACGTCTCTAGGAGACATTGAAAAGATAAAAACTATAGCAAAAGAAGCAATCTGTGAACCATACAGAAAAAGACAACACTGTGTCATAATAGCGTTAGATATACAAAATGCGTTCAACAGCATACTATGGGAAGCAATTATAGAAGCAACAAAAAAAAGAGTACTACCAAATAAAACTACCAAGATAATATGGAGCTATCTTCAGGAGAGAAATCTATTGACCAAAAATGAAAAACAGGACGGTGTTGCAGGAGGCACTAGAAGTCATTGCGGCGACACTACCCGCAGATTTGATGGTGGAAAAAAGCTTAGGTATAAAGAAAATGATAAATGAAAAAACTAGTAAGCAAAAAGCAAAGAGACAAGCAAGAGAGAATATGATGGAAAGATGGCATAGACAGTGAAAGTAAGTAGAAAAGGGAGGATGAACAAGGGAACTAATACTAGAAATAAAAGAATGGGTAGAGAAAAAAACCGGAGACGTGTTACTATACAACACAACTACTTACCGAAGCCTTTGGGAGTACTTACAAAAAATTAATAAAATAGAAAAAGAGAAAAAAATTATATTTTGTGTAGAACATACGCTAGAAGAGTGTGAAGCGTGGGAGGAAGATAGGAAAACAATAGAAAAGGTATTAGAAAACAAAGTAAACAAATCTACAATCATTAAAATATGTTTGAGTGTCGAAAACAAATGGAAGAAAAAAATAAAGGAGTTTGAAGTTTTGAGATTTAGGTAAACCAAAATGGAAGAAAACACACAAATTAAAAGCCACAAAAGACAGAGGAAGGAGGAGCGAAAAGCTAAATGGAAGCAAAAGAATATGGAAAAAAGTAATAAAAAGGAAAGAAACAAAGTGAAAAAAAAAACAAAAAAGGTCAAAACAACTATGCCTGCCAAGCAATGGAAGATGAACAGAAAGATAAGAGAAGAACATATACTGAAACATTAGTACCAACAGAAATTGCAAAAATAAGGAGGAAAAGGAGAGAACTGCTCAAGGAAAATAAGTTGACGGAATTGACTAAACAATTTCTAAACGGAAGATACGCAATCTCAAGATTGACAGAAAATGCAACTTTTGAAATGGTTATCTGGCAACCAGGAGACACGAAAAACTAATTCCAAATGGAAATTCAAGAATCTCACTAGAAACTGGCAAATGTAGGACTACCAAAAGGGATGCACTTAATGGAGCTGCACAAAATATTTATAAAAGAAAGAAAATACGACGAGGAAGAAGTTAATGAAGATATAGAAAAACTGAAAGATATCTAAGAACAATGTAAATATCTAGGCTGAATAACACAAAAATAGGAGAAAAATAGAGTATAGGGAGAGATGAGCTGGGGACAGCATGTGTTGCCGCAGCCAAAATAGTTTTGTTAGGAGAGTTTAATGTACATAATACTTTGCTTTTCAGTACTGTAATGAAAAAAGAATTTTCACATATAACTTGAAAATTATTTAATATTTTTACAAGTACATTTAGAAAGGATTAACTATAATTGATCAGAGTATTTTAGTCAAATAATAATAAAACCAAAAAATGTATCCAAATATAGAAATTATTGCGTTTTTTGGGTTTTTAAATGCGTTTTAATGCTTTTTCTAAGTATAATTTGATTAAAATGTACTGGTAAAATAATAAATAAATAATCAAATTATATGTGTAAAGTAGCTGATTCCACTACAATACTGGAAATCAAGGTAGCGGTCGGTATGCTCTTAAGTCACTCAGAAGATGAGTGACAACACTATCCGGACAACAAGCTATGATTTTTGCTGCTTCTTATAATCTTACTCAACTTATTCAGCAATTTTCTTTGTAATGAACAAGATTATTATTTGTGTTTTTTAACTACTGTTGCTTCAGGAAATTTTGAGATCATTGACTTATAGTTTCTGTTGTTAAAACTTTTTTTCCTATTACTACCAAACCTAAAATACCTATCTATCATTATTTTAAGATGAACATTCCGGCTTTGAATGATAGATCCAATGTCTATGCGGCAAAGAGAATAGAAGTTTTACCTAACTAAAATTAATAAAAATAAAGCAATTTTTTGGCTTTTAAATTTTCTTGCCACTATTTTTTGATACAAACAAATTAGCACAAATAATCTTACAAAACAAAAAATTTAGACAAACCAATAATAAAACTTTATTAATGAGATGAGTGACTTTTTTTAATGTCTGAAGTAGGACGATTTAGACAGGTTGTTAATTTTATAAACTATGTACACAACTGTGCATAAAAGATTGACTAAGTATGTTAGAGGTTTGTGTGCAGTTGTTTTAAAACAGTTAGATTGAACAGCACAGTAAACCAACAATACTGTGACCGGTCACTCCTGAGACAAAACTGGGATGTGAGCTTTAAACTACACCAACTTAAGATAGGTACATTTGCATGCATCAATTTTAAAACGCGTCAGTCTAGCAGTTCATGCTAGGGACAATAACATCTATTTATGTACATGCGAAGCCGGCGCTACCCGGTAATAAATATTTATATTGTATAACAGTTTGTGTCTCCAAGTGTATTGTTTTTGTTTTTGCATTATGCATCATTTAATCATCATTCTATCTGGATATAGGTATCTTTCTCTCTCAATGCGCGGAAACTCATACTACCGGTCACAAAGTTATTGGCGTAATGTAGTAGCGTTTATAAGTTTTTTTTTTCAAATTGTTCGTATCATTTTTTAATTATCTATTTAAATTTTAACTATCTCAAAAAGTAAATTAAATGCATATATATTATCGTCAATGATAATATTTAAACGTTTAATTTTGTAGAAAATAATAGCAATGTTAGTAGCAATAGTCACACTAATTACAGTATGCTGGAAGTAACATTACAAATCAGCCAATTAAAATAATGTATAAAATAAAACACATAAAGTGTATTTTAAAAGTATTCTAGGCTGTACGCATACATTCGTTATTATTCATTTGTTTTTACAATTCATAATATCGCACCTCAACAACGATGTAAATGAAAATAATGTAATTGTTCAGGAAACGCAATTGAAAAATTTTATTATGTTATTAGTAATATTATCTTTATTTATGCCTCATAAGTCTTATCGCACACTTTTAAAAACATTGTTTTTTTTTTTGAAAAACTGAATCATTTTTATGACGTGTTTAACTCAAAAATAACAAAAAAAGCATTTACGTCGTTGTTCTTTGTTTAAAAAAAAATCATTTTAGTTTTTTGGTGGCTTTATCGCAGACTTTGAATATCAAAAAGACCACTGACAGACATTGTACATATAATTGTAATAATAATTTTATTAATAAATGATGTATTGCAAATATTTGGATTGGCTTTGTAAATAAAGACAATTCAAATATTTGTTCTATGTTGACATTCAAAACATCATTATTATTTGTCATAACAAAGTAAACTTAAATTAACTCCTATTGCTTTATTAATTAATTACATTGAACAAAAATTATGGAAACAGTTACGCAACATCAATTTTATTATAAGTTAATATAATACATTCATTTTGAACGGGATTGTTAGTTTAGTTAACCAGTATTGAAAATTCAGTAAAATTAAAACAAATATAATACATGATGTAAGTATTGCAACCAACTACACAAAATTAATTAAAACGTTTCAAGTAAAACAGCTGTCTGTATATAAGGAGTTTTTAAGATTTTCAGTAGATGGCGATGCAGGAGCTGTTAAATTGTCAATAACTTCGCTACAGAAGAGCATTGTAGAATAAAAAAGGTGAGCCTACTGGCTGTTACATTAATTAAAAAATATTGTTCAATTGTTTGTTATACTATTTTAATTGTCCATTATGTAGCTTTAAATATATTGCATAAAACTGTTGTATTTTATAGTCAATTTACATGCGCATTTGTATGTGTCCTACCCCTATATAGCATCCATGTTTGCGTTTGAAGCAGAATCAAGCGCCTTGGCAAGTGTGGTCAGTCGTCACAAAGCAGCCGTGAGCAGCCGCCGGTTTATATGACTCGACCATCTCGTGCCATGGGTGTACCGTGAGACAAGCCGGCATTTTTACCCTTATTTAACTTGAATTAAATGAAAACCGTGCCTGTGATATGATTAATATTTTAATTTATTAATAAATGTGTGCGCGTGATATCTGTGAGGGCGAGGTGTTTCGTTAAGGGGCTCCTCTACACAAGAACATCGCTTGGCGGTAGACGAATCAAAAATAAAAAGAAGCAAACATGTTGAGCAGCAAAGCGAAGCATTATTTGCACGTTGGCTTGTTGTTTACTGTGATAGGTATTTTCGAGTTGTTTTCCGGCGGCGTGAAACTGTGGAATGATGAGACATTAGAAATTAACCCCTGGGTGCGTTATGGGTACATGTGGACAATTGTTTTATATATGCTGAGGCTAATAACATTCTTACCCCTGCCGCAAGTTCTATTCAATTTTGCAGGGTTGATCTTATATAATGCGTTTCCCGATAAAGTCGTGTTAAAGGGCAGCCCGATTTTGGCCCCATTCATATGTATACGAGTGGTAACAAGGGGTGACTATCCCCAATTAGTCAAGTCGAACGTGCAGCGCAATATGAATAAGTGTATAGATTCGGGTCTGGAGAATTTTCTAATTGAAGTAGTTACTGATAAGGCTATAGGATTGGAACATCACCGAAGAATACGCGAGATTGTGGTACCCCCGCAATACCGGACTAAATCGGGGGCTCTATTTAAAGCCCGTGCCCTACAGTATTGTCTTGAAGATTCCATCAACATCTTAGCCGATTCCGATTGGATTGTTCACTTGGATGAGGAAACGCTACTCACTGAGAACTCGGTGAGGGGCATCTTAAACTTTGTTATGGACGGGAAGCATCAATTTGGACAAGGGTTAATTACGTACGCGAACGAGGAGGTGGTTAATTGGGTTACCACATTAGCCGACAGTTTTCGTGTTGCTGATGATATGGGAAAGATGCGGTTGCAGTTCTACATGTTCCATAAACCATTGTTCAGCTGGAAAGGATCCTATGTTGTCACACAGGTGAATATTATCTCTACTCAACATTATTTATCTTGCACCTGAAAACAGATTTTAAATAAACACAACCTCGAATAATAGCTTGTTAACTCTAAATAAACAGACATTATTATTTAAATGCCATATTTTTTTTTTAAATAGATTTTATATTTTTAACTAGAAAATTATGATTTAATAAAATGAGTTTTATAAGGGCGTAACGGTAACGACTACGTAAAATCGAATAACTTCCTGTAGTTAATACAAGAGTTCATGTCTCATTCATAATTAATTTACTATTTCATGTTAATTGGATATGTTAACGGCTTTGTCGAAGTATTTTTTTTCAATGAAACAAAAAATAGGGCGTATTTTGCCCTTAAATTGATTATTGTGTTCTAACAAAATATATTTATACCAAAATTTCAAATAAATATGCTGAATATTTTATTTATTTGATGATAAATGTAATGCTCCATTTTACATAAACAGTTATAAATATTTAATAGTCGTAATAAATTAGTGTAGTACTGTAATAAATAACAAATTTAAATACATACATACATAACAAATGACGATAATATTATTTGCTTTTTAGCGGCAAAAAAATGCTTCATTCCCGGGCAAATCCGCTTCGGGGTTCGGACTTTTAGAAATATCAAAAGAATGCCTGCAGCGTCCGGAAGTTTATATGTAGAATTGTCATCTAAAGATGTTTTATATGAAGTAAAAAATTGGTTGATTTGAAGAAATTTTGAGAAAAATGGATTTAAATGGTCTATTTATACCACGAAATTGGAATTCTGGAGGTTAAATTAATGATTTAGACAATACTAATAGATGGATTGATACGTAGAATGGGATCATTTAGAACAGAGGTTCTTAAACTTTTTGACTGGCGACCCAAAGTGCAAATATAATTAAAACCCGCGATCTTGTCAAATTATCATCAGCATCACAGCATTAAATACCCTGGCGTGGTACTTTTGAGCAAAGAAGACTTATACGAAGTGTTATAGCGCAAGCCATGCTCAGAATCCAGTCTATTTCTGTTTTATACAAATAAGTAATTGGAAATGAAAACAGGGTTTTCCAGATAGTTGCCCAAAGTTTTATGAGCAGTGGCGTAGGTAGAATTTTTGAGCTTCACCGCAAAATATTTAATTTTTTTTTTTTTTTATTATTAAACTATTGAAAACTGCAAAATTCTATTCATAAAATGTAAAAAACACAAAATCCGGTCATAAAACATTAAAATATTTTCAGTAAGAACCAAAATCTGGCTAAAAACGGTTAAAATGTGCAAAACTATTCATAAATGATCAAAAATAACAAAATCCGGCATTGAAACCAATTTTTATGAAATTTCAAAAATGTAATATCAAAATATTATTAGAAAGCACTAAAACTGTTGAAAAAGCTAAAATTCTATTCATAAAATGTCAAAAAATGCAGATTAAAATGATTAAAAAATTCTTAAACAAGTCAAGTATGGCTATAATCTGTTAAAAAGTGTAAAATTTTATTTATGAAATATGAAGAACAATAAAATCCGCTTATGAAATATTAACATATTGTTAAAAAGATCCTAAACTTGGTCATAAACTGTTAAAAAGTGCAAAATTTTATTTATATAAAGTCGAAAATAACTAAATGCGGTCATAAAACATTAAAGAATTTTAGATAAAACTGAAAATCGGCCATCATTTTATTTATAAAATGTAAAAAATAAAAAAATTCGATCTTAAAACATCAAAATATTGTTAGAAAGCACCAAAATTCAGACATACAATGTTGAAAAGTGTAAATTTTATTCATGGAATATCAAAAATAGTAAAATGTGATCTTGAAACATCAAAATTTTCTTATAAAATTTTAAAAATATCAAATTGCAGCTATAACATATCAAAATATTAGAAAACGTAACATTTTGTACCTGTTAAAAAGTTTAAAATTCTATTCATAAAATGTCAAATATATCAAAATATTTTTAGAAACAGCAAAATCCGGCTAAAATCATAATTGAAAAATTCTAATTATAGAATGTCAAAAATAGCAATTTCCGTCCATAAAGTCTGAAATATTAAAACATTAACAAAAACAAATCCGCCCAAATCGGTTAAAAACTACAAAATTCTATTCATAAAATGTTAAATCTGCCTATAAAGTGTGTTAAAATATGCAACATTTTATTTATGAAAAACTAGAAATAGCAGAATCCGTTGAAAACTGCAAATATCTGCTTATAAAATGTCAAAAATAGCAAAATGCGGTTTTAGAAGTTTAAAAATTTGTCAAAAAGTACCAAAATACGGTCATAAACACATTAAAAGCGTATATTTGTTTTATAAAATCTCAAAAATAACAAAATCCAGCTTTAAAATATTAAATATATTGTTCGAAAGAAGCAATAAACTGTTCAAAAGTGCTAAATTTGGGTATAACATTTTAAAGAACTGTCAAAATGAACTAAAATCCGGTCAAAAACTGACAATTTTATTCATATAGACACCAAAATTTGATCAAGAACTGTTAAAAAATTCAATATTTTATTTATGTAAAATTTGTTCAAAACGGTTGAAAACTTCAAAATTCAAAAATAGCAAAATCTGACTTTTAACAATTGTCAGAAAGCACCAAAATACGTCCAGAAACTGTTCTGTAAAAGTTTTCTCAGGTTTTGAAATAGATGCCGAGAATGCCCTGTTGGCTGCACATAATTTGAAATGAGGCATTTTATCATTAATTTGGTATCAAATCGGTTTAATAAATCAGCATTTGCTTTTCTGCAAACAATTGATGTTGATGATCATTTGAGAATTTTGAAATAAAGATAACTATATCCTTTTTCTTTTATAGAACAGTTTTTGTCTGATTTGAACAGGTTTGTGGGTAAACACTACTGTTTTTATTGTTTGTTCAGTTCTGGGGGTCAATTCTGATCACCGTAACTTTTTCATCGGGGACTTTTTAGTGAAATAAGAAATAATGTCAGAAAATGCTACTTATTTCACTGAAATGACGCAATTTCTATTCTATGACAAAATTTACTGATAACTAAAGTCAACGAGATCAAAATCGGTTCACTTTAATCGCCGAAACACTTTTCTTCATGTTTTTGTGAGAACTGTACGTAAATGCGGCATTTATCTAGCCAAGAGCTTTATGCTTAGTTTTTTGTGTAGGATATTATGTAGTTTGCATTCATTTATGCTCTACGACCGGTAATTCGAATGTTTCAAACGTAGAGAGCTCACATATGGGTCTATACCATTCGATTTTAACTGAAGTTGTTCTTCCGTTAGCCTTTCTTGTAGTTTTACCTACAACGGCTTGTGCTATTTCTTGTTTGAAGTCGGTTGATGGGACCAACGGCTTATTAGGTGACTTTCGAATCACTCCGATGGATAAAGAACAAGTTATTATTTAGTCATCTTTTGGGGATTGAACAACGTAGCGTGCTACGCTAACGTTTTATAACTGACTTATCCAATTCAAGGGCATGTCTTCATGCACGTGGACAAGACCCACTCTATGTATTAAGAAACGGCACTACCACTGAGAGACCAACGCCATACGAGCAGGCATCAACAGCCACCCAGTGGAGTCTTTCTCCCTCTTCTTTAGTACTCATATTGATAAAAGTCATGTGTGATGAGGAACCGTAGAGGTAGCTTATGTTGCCGCATGTACCTCGCATCGTGTAATCTAATCGGTTCCTCTTTTGCCCTAATTTATTTTAAATTTGGATCAGATAGAATCTGCATCTAAATCAAGGGAGTCGGTTAGTTAGTTTAGATTTTTGGCATATTGGTCTAAAAAGATTATTAATGCCCCTAGTTCAAGGGGATAAAGCCGTCAGGTACAACCGTATCTCATGGTGAGTGCTCGTGACAAACACCTCCTGCAACACAGCATTCATATTGCCGCTTTGCTTGGCTTACTCTGTATATACAATTAGCATAACGTTACAAAACTTTAAAAAAACTAAAATAGATTTTGATTAAAACATTGTTGCTTCCGTGGACAGTCAAGGAAAGGACCCTGTCAATGCAGAAGTCTGAGGGGCGTGAAATTAAAAAAAGTTGTTTCATTTTGATTCTGACTAACATCAATTTTTTTTTTGTTTTGTTTTGTAGGGTTAAATTACTTGCCATTGCTGATCTATGGTCTTGTTGTAGTTTTGTATTTCTTGTCTAGGTCTATCGGTTCTTTGGTTGATTTGCGGTTGATTCTTTTTAGCTTTATATGTGTTGTACTACTGAATTGTGGTCGAATTTTTGCCTCTAGAAGTCTACTGATTTTTGAATCTTTTACGGATTATGATGTAGTCTATTAGGTTTCTGACTATGCCGGGATTTACCATTTGATGGTGCTTTCCACGTGTAGAGACGTCACAAACTGAATCAACTTGTCCCGACGTTTGTTGCGATTGCTTAATTCAAATCTGCTTACAGTTCCAGCTACTTTTTCTTGGCCTATCTTTGCATTCAGATTGCCCATAATGATGAGGACTTTATGGGTTTAATGACTTTATTCAAGTCTTGGTAATAGGCTTCTATTTCGTTTTCTGGTTTGTTAGCTGTGGGTGTGTACACTTGTATTATGTTTACTGGAACTTTTTTTGAATACATTCTCAGTAGTATGATGCGGTCCGAATGTGGGACAAAACTGGATACTGATTGTTGCGCTTTTTCGTTTACATTAATTGCTACTCCGTATCCTATGGGTTGTGTTGTTTTTTCCTTTTTAGTAAATTTTGCTGTTTTTGGTGTTATGTTTGCCTGACTGCTCATTATACGTCGCATAAGCCGAGTATATTTATTTTAAGTCTTTTCATTTCTAGGACTATGTTGTCAATCTTTTTATGTGTATAAAGACTACTGCCATTCCATATTGCGATTCTGTTTATTTGGTTTGTAGTCTACTTTATTTAATTCGCTTCTCTCCGAAGATCCGTTCGAAAGAGTTTCAGCTCCGGAATATTTCGAATTAAACAAAGTCATCATCAATATGATGGTTTTTACTAAGGATATCCATAGTGGATCTTTAATTTAGTAGTTTTCTTTGGTCTTTTTATTTGTTATGCTGTTGGCCATTGTCTAGCTCGTTTAGACTCTGAGGCAAAAGAGTGCCCTATTTGCCATAAATGGCTACCCTTACTTAGCCTGCAGGTCAATGCAGTTTATTGGAGTGTGGCAACCTTAGACCATATAAACTTATAGACGCGCCGTGTGCTATTTCCTGCTTGTTGCGTAGTGAAGCCAACATAACATTGTATGCCCACAACTGACGTCACGCACTAATTATGGACATATGTCTTATGAGTAGTTAAGTTGGTTATAACTTTAACTATTCAATTATAAAATTCAATATTTGTCTGAAATAAATAATGTTTGTTTATTGAATAATTTAGCAAAGTCATGCAATAAGTATATACTTAGTGAAAAAATTATTGGCATTTTAGTATATTAAGTGTGTAAAAATGGCTTCAACGTGTTGCCAATAGGCGTGTCTATAAGTGTGTATGGTCTAAGGTGGCAACCCCAAGAACCAGTTATCGTTATCGTCATCCATCGCCTGTCTATGAATACATTTAAAATTGTATTTTTGGCCTGTGTAGTCTGAAAAACAGTTCTTCGCTAATGTTTTAGACTGGGAAGTGATGAGAAAATTATTTGCCAAGGCTCTAGGGCATTAAAATTTGTTGCAGTTTGCTAAAAAATATAGTTTTTAAAATAAACCTTTATTTTTTAATTTAAAATTAGATAATTATTGAACAGAAATCTTTTTATTCAGTAGTATTTGTTTCTGATTATTGCACAGTTTAAAATATTTGAGGTTAGGGTATTTTAATAAAATTTATATATACTTTATTGTGCTGATTTTACTTTTTTATTTTTATTCAGTATTTAATCTTTTATCAATAGATATGCATTATATCTCATCATTTCATGTATTGTAAATAGTAATAAAAAACAAAAAAAAAGTTTGTAAGCCAATTAAAAACTGTTATGGAGTTTATACACTACCGTTGCACACAACTGATTTTTTTTTTTTTAATTTGCCGATAAACTTTTAATTGACATACTTTATATAATATGATTAAAATCTATAATGAAAATGTTGTGATTGTTGATAGATGCTGTTTATTTTAAATTAATTGGTTTATTTATAAGGGGTAAAACCACTTGCATATCCGCTTCAAATTACTATTCTGAGCGGTCCTTGTATACGGCTGTTTATATAATCTTCAAAGTATCATACATTAGAGAGTTACAGAACCTTTTGTTCATCAATGTGAGGCATGCATTCAAGCGGATTTAGAACATTTGTTTTATGTTAAATTGTATATTTTTTTAAGTAAACTTTTGTGTTCATAATTAAGACGAATTGGCATAGGTCCAATTTATATAACATTGTAGTCTTGCAATCTCGGCTTTTGTATGTCAAAGTTTGTTACAGTTTTTACTTACTTTATTTTCCGAGTAATACAATATTTTTGTTTGCAATGCGACTTGTTTCTTTTTACATTTGTATTTTACATTTAATAATTTATTAACTTTAAACGAGAAAATGCTTATTTTGTATGTAATTTACGAGTAATTGAAACACCTGTGTCACACTCTGGCCAGATAATCTACTTATAAAATTATAACTTTTCTTAAGTAAAACAAACTTTTTAAAACTGTTAAGACACGCAGTTAACTAAACATTAGTTTGTAGTTTTAATAATAAATGCATATGTGATCAATAACAATTAAAAAGTTTTTATTTTGAAACACCCCACATTTTTGTTGATTAAACAGTTGTTTTGCTTCTCAATCCCATATTTATTATTAAAATGATATATTGATTTGCTTTATTATATTTACTAGGAAGAATATGATTTCGGTATTTAATTTTCTCACATTTGCAATTATATTTTATATACGTGTGTTTTAACATTTTAATCTTTATTACTATTATTACTGAACAAATATATTAAAATTTAATGTTTGTTCAGACATTAGAAATATCTTTTAAACATAATTTATTAATAAGAAAATATAGAAACAAATAAATAATAGAACATAAACGATAAATTAATCATAATTTAAATGACCATTGATCATGCTCTGATAAGAAATATAGTAGTAACATAAAACAATTCTGTTAATAATTAATATTGTATTAGTTTTGTTTATTACCAACTTGAATGTAGCCTCTTGCATTTTTTGCATTTCTGGATTCAATAGCTTGGAATACTCAATCTTTGGCGAGAGTGGTCACACATTTAATATAGGGTCTTTCAATAGGGACATAACAATTGTCAAAACGTCGGACAAGGCTTACATTTTTATCATGATGAAGTTTACATGTTTGGAAATGAAAAAAAAAATACTAGCAAAATTCTGAATTTGTGGTCGCAACTTTAAGAGTGCTTACTCTAATTTTCGGTCGTAATAATCTTTTCACCAGATAGGCTGGCTGTGCGTGCTATAGTGGATAAATTCGAGTCAACATATTCACTATTGAATGTTCCAGTGTCAGTAAGACAACGCACCGGTCAAAGTATCGAAAATATTGCAGCCGTTAATGCTTTAGTTCAAAATGAGCCAAATCACTCGATTCCACGTCGTTCACCGGAATTGGGAATCTCTCAGTCCACATTTTGGCAAATTTTGCGAAAAGACCTTTGCAAACACCCTTACAAGATCAAATTAACTCAAGAACTGAAGCGCAGAAACGTCTCCGATTGGCCTCTGCAAAAGTTTAAAGAAAATTCTGAGTTTTAATAAAAAATTATCTTCAGCGATGAAGCGTTATTGGGCTTATGTAGGTTTGGTGGTGAAACCTACATAAGCTTCAAGAAACTCTATTACATCCACAAAAAGTGACCACATGTGGTGTGGATTTCATGCCGGAAGTGTGATTGGCTTTTTTTTGTACATGAAAATGATCGTCATGTTACGGTAAATGGAGTTCGCTATTGTGTCATGTTGTAAGAGTATTTTTGGCCAGAATTGGATGGACTTGACATCAGTGATATGTGGTTTCAACAAGATGACGTCACATCCACACAACAATTTATCTAATAAAGAAAAAGTTTGGTAATTGTGTAATCTTGAGAAATGGTCCGGTCGAATAGCTTATGCGATTTAACGCTATTGCGTTTGTTTATGGTGTAAAATTGGCTCCAAAGAATCGATTGCAACGATCATCGCAAGCATGCCACCTTGCTTGCTGTGATAGGTCCGACATTTGTTAAATTTGCTACTGGGTGGTTATCAGTTTGGAAGATTGAGGTTTCTTTCTAGTTTTTTACTTTGAATTTGGAAGTCTATTTCATTTGTCGTTAGTTGTAGTTGAGTAAATTTTGGTTGTGACTTTGAAAGCGGTTGTTGGTGTTCGACTTGTGGGACATTTTGAGTTAGGACGAGACATTAGTTTTTGTCATTCAACTTCTTTTTTTTGTTAGTTTATTATCTGGCAGTCTGGGAACGTTTCAGGCGTTTGCTGATCTGTTTGGGTGCTCACCTCTCGCATTATCTTTAATATTGGATTTATTGGATCTCTGACTGCACCTTTTTCTGTCTGTAACTTCTCTGGGTCTTTTAATTTTTGCTTTTGTATTTTGTATAGTTTTTATTTGCGCCAAAAGGTCCCCGCTACGTTTTATTAGTTTATTCACGATGGTCTGTAGTTATGCTATTTCCAATTTTTTTTTCCAAATTTATGTTTGATTTTGGGTGGAGTTTTCTTTCTTGTTTTCTTTGATTGTTGCGTAACAGTTTACTACTTTAAGCACAGGCTCTCAGTAGATTTAGATTTATCTTTAGACTGGAATTTTTTTACATGATTTGGTCTTGTTACTGAGTTTCTTCTTAAGAACGGGTTAAAGTCTGGATTCCGTTTTTGTAGTTCTGTCTTTGATATTTGTCAGATTGTTGCTTTCCCAGAATCAGTGGAGCAGATTGTCTAAGCAGTGGAAGGTTGTCCGTTTTTGGTACTTTTCTGGAGTATTTTATTTTTAATCTCTGACGATTCCATATTTTCAAATTGCAGGTCTCCGTCCATTTTATGTTTTTTGGCATTTTTGTCGTTGTTGTAGTTTCTTAAGTCCATTTAAGAAAGAAGAAAAAAAGGATAGAAAAAGATTGATGGTTTTGGTATACCTAACCGCAAGAACCGATCAGTCGTCAAGAATAGAACAAAGAGTTTTGACCAAGGAAAATCAACAGTTTCTAGAAGGAAATGGTTAAAGAAGAAGAGATAGTTAGTAGAGATGATTTGTTTGTTTTTTTTTTAATTTCTAATCTTAATGGAAAAATTTTCGCTTTTTTGTTGACATCTTGTTCAATGTTGTTTGTGTTGCTGATAGACTTATCTATCGGTTGTCGCAGTTCAGACGTGTTGTCTTTGGAACCACCAGTCATTTGCTGGAGATTTACTTCTGGCTTTGGGTCGTTTCAATCGAGCTCAGTTCTTATATCCTTCAGGTTTTGTTACTTTTTGAAGTTTTTTTAGAGAAGCTTCCGATTGATTTGGACAGACTTCTACTTTTTTTTGCGTTGGATGGCTTTGCTTTGCTTTTACATTATTTTAAGTTTTTTGTCATGAACTGCGTGCTTTATTCACCCGCTTGAGTGTTAGGTATGCAGGTTGTTGTAACCTCACTGTCGCTTAACTGAGTGAGAACTGTCATTATCAGTGGGAAGCAACATCAAATCTTCAGATAATCAATACTTGGACTTGCTTTTAGCTCATGAAATGGGTGATACACCTACCCTCTCGAGTATCCAGTAATTGTAACTACTCTGTCATTAACACTTGTGGGCGAGGCACATTATTTTAAGCCACTTGCCTAGTATCCAGGAGCTGGTTGTAACTCTATTCTTGCTTAAGTAAGCGACAACTAACATATTTACTGGGATAAAACATTTAATCTTTGAATAAGTGACCTTGGGTGGGTTGGTTTACTTGCCTGAGTGTTAGGTTATTTTAAGTGACAACTGTCATTAACAGTGGGAAGAAACATAAAATCTTTGGATAACCGTCACCTGCCCCTAATTTACCCACTAGTCTGAGTGCTAGGTATCTAGTTGGCCACCGGCACATATTTTATGAACTAAGTTTTCTACCTATCATACCAAGTGTTAGGTATTCAGGAGTTGGTTGCATCTCCACTCTTGCTTAACTAAATGACAACTTACTTTCATAGTGTGGAGTAACATCTTTGGATATCCGACACTCGGGCGGGTGAATGGGGTACAGTATTGTAAGTGTTACCGGTTCGCGTCCACGAAGGGTTGCGGGGGTGACTGGTAAAAATCCGGAAGCGGCGCGGTTGCCTTTGCGGTTTTTCTTTGGTGGTTGGAGGGAGAGAATTTGTATTAATTTGTAATAAACGAATTAATAGTTTTGACGGACGTATTTACTCAGAATACTCATACACACACACATGCACCCAGTATGGGCACTCACCCAGAGTGCAAGTTCACTAGGACTAAAGGTTTTGGCTTGAATCGACGTGGAAGTGCATATATCAGTTACCAGTGGTTTGTTTGCTCCGGAATCTCCAAGGGTCGAATGTCGTGGAGGTTGACGGCACCGTTGTGGTCGTCACGGAAGCTGCAGCGCTGGACAGTTAGGTTATAGGTGGTGGTAGCAAGCGGAAAATTCAGACTTTATGTCAGCCTTAGATTCTTTTTGGTCTGTAGTTGTTTGTTTGGATCCTGGCACATCCAGGTTCAAGCGGAGGTCTTTACGGCAGGTTGTCTTGTGGTTTTCCACACAAGTGTTCTACTCGCGGTACTGCGTTGCGGGTACGCACAGACTCTACCCGGGTAGGCGGTTGTTGCTGGGCGACTTCTTTCTTCTCTTCTGCGGATGTTTGCAAACCAGGTATGCGATGGTTTGCCACGGTTTGTTGCTATGGTCGCGCTTCCGTTTTGGCGGTTCTTGCTTAACATAGTCTTCGTTAGCAGGAGTAACCGTTGTGACAATGTCGGGTGTACGAGTGTGGGCCACGCGTATAATCGTGAGGGCATGGCTGATTCAGCTGCAAGATCTGCGGTGGGGTTGCTTGCGATGTTTTCTTGAGTGTCTTATTCGAGGGGAGACGGTTCTTTTCCAGTATGAACTACTTCCGGCCTCTCTTGCAACATTTTGCTACTGTTGTCACGTTTTGTGTTTGGACGTTGGCCGTGAAGTGGCTTCCGTCAGGAGCTCATTGTTTGGTTATGTCGCTGATGGTAGCGCCTGCAGTTAGCACTGACTCGAAGCATTCTGCTTCTTCGTGGTACTCGGTACTGACGGTTTTGGAGATGTAGACATCTTGTATTGTTATGAGTGGTATGTCCGGTGTCAATTCTAGGACCTCTTTGAATTTCACGGTAGTCTTGCAGACGGTTGTCATTGGGATCTGTAATTGCCATGACAGAAACTTGATAATGGATGGCGGATGGTTGCGCTGTGAGCAATTTGTCTTTTTACGCTCTATCAATCATCAGTTGTACTTGATTGAGTATACCAACAAAGGCTATTGCAAGATCACGATCTAGTGATTTGAGACTATGGGCGATAAGGTCTGCGACATTTTTGAGTTGCTGGTGGTTTGGGTCAATGACGCGACTCAAATGACATGTTGGTTGGTATTTGCAGGTGTTTGGCCGGCCGGCTTGCTTGGTTACAACTCAATATCGTAGCGCTAGAAGTCGGCAAGGTATTCTTCGAGCGACTGTTCTTCTTTTTCTTCTTCTTTTTTGTTTCTCTCAGGTTTTGTTTTATGGGACCGTGAAGGCATCATGCTAAACAATGCCCAACGTTGGGCGCCATTTGTTACCAGCTCGCTTTCACAAAGTGTTGCCTCGATGTTGCGTGCACGTTAAAGAACCCAATAATTTATGTTGGAATTCTTGATTTGCGACAAAATTACCAGATGTGGTAGCAGAAATAGCAATATTTTCAAAGAAATTTCATAAATATTATAGATTACTAAAAATGTGGAGAAACTGAGGATAACTTCTTTATGTAGATTTTATTTTTATAGTCGATGAACAAAGGAGTAATAACGTTTGAGCAAATTTATCATATACATAATTCGGAAGCATTAAATTAATTAATTTAACAAATTTCTCCATAAAAGTGCTGCGCAACGCCTAATCCCTAGATATATTTAATGGGTGATTTGTTTGTTTATATTATATTCTGACATGCTATGAATTAATAATGTAAATACCTCTTAAGGCTTGCTGCTTTAATTTATACAAACAAATTCAAAATATACATTGCTAATGGCGTGCGTGACATATCGATAAAATTGCGTGCTGATGTATTTGAGATTTAGTGCTTTATAAAAAATAAAGTTTGATATTAGTATTAATTTTATGTTTGAAATTTACTCTGTATAATAGATGTCAAGTAAGACGAAATATATTATATTTTATTACATTTTTTAGGGTAAAATATTATTTGGTTAAATGGATATTTATGATAAAATTTATGGATCCATTACACATGAATGAAAATATATAATAAGAAATATAAATAAATTTTAAAATAATAATTGGTTTTTGTGAGATATGAGTGTACAGTATTTACGTGAGCGTTTTTTAAATTTATAAACTGAATTACTTTTGTAATAGATTTAGATGAGATGCCTTTAACGAACTTTATGTTCTGAAACAAATTATTGTTATAGTAAAAAAAAATAGGATGTTTGTTAGGTGGTTCAACGGCTAGTAGAAACAGAGATTTTTAATTATTTAAATCATTATTGTAAGTTTTTTTTTTCAATGTTTTTAAATACTTTACAAACTGCATCGAAGAAAAGTACGTTGTAGAAATAAATAAATGATTTAAATAATTAAATTTTTTTGTTCTAATGGCCGTTTAATTACCTCAACCGATAATTATTTTTTCTTTTTAAAGGTTTTACTGACTAATCTGTTTATTGAGATTGTCAAGATCCTAGTTGAAGTTTAACTTTGAACTAGCCTGCGAGTGAAGTTTGACTTTTTTGGTATTCTAGTTTGTTGTTTGTAGAAATGCTGTTTGTTAAGTTTGTCAATTTTAAGTAGTTTTTGTTTATTTTTTAGTAGATCCATGATGATATTGAAAAAATCTAATAACTGAGGCATAAGTTTGAATAATGTATTTTGTGACAGATTTTTCAAAACGAGGTTGTTGAATAACTTCTTATCTTATAAGTAATATTTGTTTTTAATTTGACTTTTTGCTTTTTTTGATATTAAAGGGGTTTTGGACAATACTACCTTAGCATCCATTGGTACGGCACTGGAAAACAGAGACGAATTGTCTCTTGCCAGAGATTGGGTAAACTTTATGTTTTAGAATCTTAGATAGAGGCGCAAGGCTAATACATTTCTGCGTGCTTGTATATGCCGCTCCTGTAGATGTATCTGTCTTTCTTATACACTGCTTATTGACTATTTGCTATCTTTGAGTTTTGAGAACTTTTTCCGAGATTTGGCAGATAGTCAATAGTTATTGTGTGAGAAGGACATACCGCAGCGGCACAAACTTATTAGCTTTGCGCCTACAGCTTACTGCAGCTACTGAATGGGCTTGGACGTTTTTGCTTTACACTACGGCGGTGATCTTACTATCCTGGTAAGCGTATGGAGTAACTGTATCTAACATGATGCAAAACACCGTAGAAAGGAGGGACTCCACGCAAAACGACAATCATCCTTTTTACAAGGCGAAACGAAATTCAGAAGACTTTAAAAAAATCTTGATGATAATGGAAGTAAAATACCTGGGACTCATGCTTGACACTTAAACTAACATATTATACTTATCGGGATAATGTGACTACGAAGGCCATCTGCCTGGGTGCCTTTTGCAACCAAATCGATAGTTGGACGAACATGGGAGAGTGACACCCGATATGACTAGATCGTATACAGTAGTGATTGACCCATCATCGGTTATCACATACGGAACTTTCGTATGGGCTGAAAACTGCACTCTCAAGCAAGAGTACGGCAGTAAAACTAGGTAAAGTACTAAGATAAGCATGTTTGCTGATATCAGAAGAATGCAGGCAACTCTCACAGCAGCCATGTAAAGACTGAATTTGCTCATTATTGCGCTTCACTGTGATGATGGAAGCAAGCAGCGTACCGATTACAAATAAATGAATACACTGTACATCTCGGGGTTTACCGACCGAGAATAACAAATGTGTTACATGAAGAAGAGACACTTAAGATAATAGGTTATTGCTTACAGAAGTCATTTGATGTAATAATATTGTCACGAGACGATTGGACAAATAAATAATATTAGAACACAATCAAACGAATGTTATATGGAGACGGCAGGAGTCGAAGGGATAATTAATTGCCATTGCATGGCACCGCTAGAAACATGGTCAGATTGGGACAAAGTCTTAACAGACCGACAACCATTGTGTCGGGCAGAAGGAGATAGGTTTATTAGTTATAAAATCTAACTTTGTGATAGACTGCTTAACTAGTCTAGAGGCATTAGCCACAAACATCAGGGTACATTTTATCTATATACCAACGGATGAGGGTATAGAAGGGAACCTTATGGCAAACCAGCTTGTCAAAAAGCTTTATACGTGGTCAGAAAACTCATCTTTAGTAAGTTTGAAACCAAACACCGCAACTTGTAGAAAAACTGTCAAAGAACGAAGCACACTATTCGTAACAGGACTGTGACACATTACTCAAACCGTAGTAGAGCAAATGAGGTGAACAAAAACTGCGTAAGCTTACAGGATTTATAACTGGACACTGACTTGAACAAACACATGCATATAATGGGAATTCAAACCGATTCATTATAACGCGGATTGGTGGAGGACAAAGAAAAGAAGCTTTGCTAGATTTGTTGATTTTTTTGGCAAGCAAAAGCTAATCAAAGATGAGCTTAAGACAGTGTTTTGGCAAAAGATTTTGGACATCTTTTAAGAAACAAAACTACTAGAGGAGTTACAACCAGATGTGCACAATATGACAAAGAGCTTACAGTGCAGGGACGTTAAACGTCATCTCGAGAAGGAAAACAATTTAACTTTAGGAGAGAGATAAGTAGTTTTACAAATTTTATAGTAGTAGCACTATTAACGGTCAGAAATAGAACTACTAGAGGAGTAATATCTATATGTGCACGGAATGACCAAAATCACACAGTGCAGGGACTCAAGACGTGCCATCTCGAAAAGGAAAACAATCTAACTTTAGGTTTTAGATTTTTGTCATGGGAAGTGAGCAAATTTTGTTTGCTGTACTATTTTACTATTTTCACTAGCTTTTCTTGACATACTGTTGACCTTGTGGCGATTCTTGTCAAAGGTACAACTTTCAAGCATGGGTTTGAGAACAGTTGAAACTAATGTCCCGCAATCAATGCACTGAGTGCTTAGCCCACTGCCTGTTTGTTATCAACAGATTGGATCTATCACTCTGAAGAAAATTCACTTTCTGGATTTCAATAATACTTGGGTGGGTGGTCGGTGGGCAAAGTAATTAAAACAACTGTTCAGCAATCAATGAACTGAGTGCCCTGCCTATCTACTCGACTAGTTATTAGTTATTAAGAGGTTGGACATGTCACTTTGAATAACATTTAGTTTCTGGATCATTAGTACTTGAGCGTGTGGTAGGAAATTCCAGTTGAAACTACTGTACCGCATTCAATGAGCCACCCCGGCCATCCACCCGACTGCTTGTTGTTAAAAAAATCTAAATTCTGAATTACTAACACTTAGGCGGTTTGGCGGATACCACAGTTGAAATTATTGTCTTGCAATCAAGGAATTGAGTGCCTTTTGTCACTTTTTCGATTGTTTTATAAAGAGGTTGGATATGTTACTCTGAAGAAAATCCAATTTTTGGACTACTAACACTTGGCAGGCCCAAAATTCCAGTTATTGCTTTGCTTATCCACCTGATTGTTTGTTATCAAAAGGTTGAATTTATTACTATAAAAAAAACGAATTTCTTTAGTTAAAACTACTGTTCCAAATCAATGAACTGAGTCATCGAATTGCAGATCTAAATTATGGTTGGGGTAATAAAGTTTTAAAACGAAAAAATTGAGACAAAACTGGGTAAGGTTAAGGTAACAAACCACGGTTGGGCAACGAAAGATAAAGTTTAGCACATTTTTTTTATTGGTTTACATGGAGTATTGTCGAAAAGGGAACCAGAGAAGTTATAACAATATTTAACATTACACGATTTATGATACTAGGAGGCTGTATTGGTAGCCTCTTAGCTATATATAAATTACTTGGGACAGTTAATCTGGTAGAAAATAATAAAGTGAAGGAATTAGATACAATCATCAGTTACTAACACTATGCTACTACCTAGAATGTCCCAAAACTGAGATGAGATTTACGTAACTCTAAAATTAAGAGACCAATACTAACAGGCTGTTTGGGGCTATTTAAACTTTGAAAAAGTTAGTTAGTTAGTTTAGATTTTTGGCATATCAGCCTAAGAAGACTATTAATGCCGAACTTTGAAATAGGTTAAGATATATAATATAATAAATTTGTAAATTTTCAACGTTTGAGAGAGTCGAAAAGCATCTTTTTACGGTTTATTAGTAATAATTTCTATGGTAGGAGTTTACAATCACTGATAATTTGTATTTCTAACCAGACCGATGTTGTTGAAGAAATTTGTGTTGTCATGTCAAATACTTTCTGGTAGCCTATGATGTCATCTTGGCTTTTCTGGACCAGAATCTGGAGGACAAAGTTTACTAGGTTTTAGTGTTTTAGAAAGCTAAACTATTTTTTCTTTTATTTTTTGACTTTCAAGAGTTGTAATTTTATAGTTATTGTACACTCTACGAATGGTTTATTACATGTTCATATTACGAGGGGAGTTGTTGACTACTTCTTGAACAATTCTTGATTTATGCATCCTGCAGTTGTGCAGAAAAGAGTTTTCTGAACATATTTGAGAGTTTTTTTGTGTATATGCATCTTTTAAGTTCTCAATTGTGTCTTTGTAGACATTCTCCGATATTGTAATGTTTTTTTGCATATACTCAATTAAGAGAATTCTTTTAGCGTTTCAGAAAACTGGTCTTTTTTGCGGAATTGCGTAGTGGAGAGCTTTTATTAACATTAGATAGATACTCGTCTCCAGTTACAATTCTATAGATAGAGTTCATTTTGGGATAAAGCAGGCATATGTTTTTTGCAAATTTGTCGTCTACACGGTTTTTGTTCGGGACGGAACAACTTTGTTGTGACACTTTGCTCATTTCTAAATCTTTATGTAGAATTTAAAAAAAAAACACTTGTTCTTGATATTAACTGTCCAGGTGGTGTAGTGGTTAGCGTACTCTACTGCTACACTAGGGGTCTTGGGTTTGAGTCTTCTATCTGTAGGGTCAGTTTTTCTGGTTAAGAAAAAATGTGTTTTGATGAGTGCGCTTTTTTTCGGATAAGAAGAGAAACTTTAGTAGGTCCTGTGTACTGTCGGTTACGGGCACGTTAACGAACCCAATAATTCAGGTTGGAATTGGATGTGGTAGTCTTATCTTCTGGCATCGGTGATTAGCACTGGCAGCAGAAATAGACCGACGTTAAATAAATGAATTAACTAATTAACTAAATTAACGTTATTGATACTTCTATGTATCTAGCAATAACTGAAACTTTTATTCGACGGTCAATCAGTTTTTAACTTTGTTGATGAAATTGTCAGTTTGTGTTTCTAGAGGTCTTCCACACTTTAAGTCATCATGAATGGATTCCTTGTCCCATTGGAACTGCTTGCATCAATATTTGACTTGAAAATAGGAAGTACTATTTTCTCCATACATTGCCACCATTCTCTCATGGATATTTTTTAGGCTACTGCATTCTTTTGATAAAAAAATTGATATAAAAATGACAAATGATTAGAACCAAACTTTGAGATGACACTATAAAATGTCACAAACACTTAAAAATGTTCGCGATAGCATATTGTTTTTATAACTAGGCAGATAACAAAAAAAACTCTCGTACTTTAGAGTTTTAATTTGTACGGCGAATATATTTGAATTATAAATAAAAATTAATACGAATCATTTAAATGCACTTTTACCACATTCATTATAAATATTAAATAAATCATTTTTTTTAAATTGTTTTGTATTCATACTATTTCTATACATATGGTAATAATGCAATATAAATGTAGTATCAAGTAGTAAAATGAAAAATATTAATATATATATACTCCAATTTGAGTGCGGAATCGAATTGCATTTTATTTTATACGATTGTGCACTTGGGTCTTCCCTTAAAGTGGAACAGACCATAAAATTCTATATATGCAGCCGGGCCGAATCATTTGGGATCACTAAAACATCAAATGTAGGTTTGAAATGTCAACGTAATAAAATTGTATATGTTACGGAATGGCATGTGGATGTGTCCTTTAAATTTAAGCTGCGATTAATAAATTTATTAAATAAGCTCAGATATTCGACTACAAAGTTTGTAGTTGTAGCCGCATTAATTGATGTAATTAAAACAAATACACGCACGTTAATTGTCTCACCTAGATTCATTATCTACAGGACCTTCGGTTTGTTTAAAATGAGGTTGTTAAGATAGTTAGGACACGTTTATCATACTTCTTGTTAACAAGGGAATTTGTTATTTAAATACTCGTCTATTTACTACGTAAATGCCAAGCGCATACATAGTGCATATTTGGGATAATGTAGGAGGATTTTAAATGATTGCTAGATAGTGCTTACTTCATATGAATGGTGCTTGCATGAAGTACGTGATTTAAATTTGGATGCGGCTGATGTGTTTTATTAAACTTGTTTTTAATCTAATTTAATTAAAAATCGTTTTTGGGTATCTTAATAAGGCTTATTAAAAACGGAATTTTATTATTTAACGCGTATCGTAATGGAGTAATTACAATACCAAACTAGCTTTTGGCTATACTATTCCTATTTTTTTTGTGGGGTTCCTAGTATTGATTTTATTAAAAAAAACTATGCAATAATGAGCTCATTATGAAACGCACTATTATATTGTTAAGTAGGAATACAATATAAAATTTTAATTTTTAATAAAAAGATATAAATGCAATAAAATTATTTTATTGCATGCATCTGATACAAATTGTTAAATTGGCATTTACTATTTCTATGTTTGTTTAAAAAAAAAAAAAATGCATTAAAAGCTTATTATTTGAACGACTAAATGTGACTATTATCATATTAATTTAATATTAAATATTGATAGATCAGATAATATAAAAATGAAATATATTATTTTTTCATGTAATGGCATATAAGAAATCCGCTTCATCAAAACTATATCTGTTTAAAAATGTTCGTAAATAAACAAACCCTCATAAGTTTATAAATGCGTGACTAGATACAATCATATTATAGACCTAATATGAAAAAATACCCGGAAATGCTTAACTATTTGGGTGTTTTCCACACGAGTGCATTGCACCCCTAAAATCTATATGTTTAAATATGTAATTGTAAATCGTTTCTTGGTAATGATAACACTCAATCAATCTAATTGGGACACAGGACATTAACTTTTAGGAATCATATAAAAATCGTTATTATGAACATAAATAAAACTTTTATTAAGTTTTAAGAAAAAAAGTGTACAATTGTTGTTATAAACAAATCACATTCTTCGATTAAGGATAATCTAGTACAGGGGTTTTCAAACTTGGCACCCTTGTCGTGATATAGAAAATTTGCGGGACAGCTACCCTTAAAGCCGTTTGAATTCTTAGGAATAGAAAAAAATAATGCAACGAATGAAACTGTTTAGATCAATTTTCTTTATGTTTATGGGAAGTTTAGTTTATTTTCTCTCAAATCCCAGATAGTTTGTTCTGTATCTGATTTTTATGTATGCGTACGTTGAGAATGCAGACTTATAGAGGTAAGTTGAAGTAAAACGCACAAGTCTTTATACTGCAGCCATGCTAACAGCATTGTTTTCTGAATACACTTGCATTCAGAACTCTTCTTGGCTTTCTTCACTGTATATCTGTTTTAAATTGCTGTCTTTGCTGATCTTAAGCAGATTTTGAAATTTTATTACCAATTTTGGTAGGTTTTTGTTTGGGTTGCATGAAAGCGAGTTTACCATCCAACCAACTATAAATGTCATCAGGGTCAATATCGGGAAAATAATCAACTATGCTTCATTCCAAACCTAGCAAGTGGGCAAAACAATTTCAAGGAAGTTGGTTTGAAGGTTGATATTATTTGTTTTGACAAATTCTTGCAACCTAGGAAAGTTGGTCTCAACATACTTTTTAAAAAATTTAATTATTTTTCGGAAGTCTTTATTTTTTTTTCTAATTGTGCTTCTTCTTTACCTTAAAGAGAAGTCTTCATCAGTTAATTGTAGGATAAAAGGCTTCTCTGTAAATGTGACCACTAGTGCATCTTCTAGTTTAAACAGTTTGGCTAAAATGTTTCTTTTTGATGAGGTGGTAGTGATCTATACCTACATCTTAGGCGGTAAGTTTTAAATGACTTGAAGCGGGCGGCTCTCAACACAATTAATTATTTTTACAGTAGCATCCAATACAACTTTTAAATCTTACGGCGTCCTTCTAGTTGCTAGAGAATGCCGATGGATGACTTACTTGCTTTATTCTAGATACGATCCACTTCACTTTCCTTACCATTGCAGTTCCTTTATTACTGCTAATATTCACCCACTTTTCTGTACATATTTGTCGATAGCTTTAAAAATGTTGTCGCCAAAAAGTACCTCAACGAGCTAGAATGATTAAAAAAAAAGAGAAAAATGCGTTTTGTTTCATTACATTTATTACAAAACGGCTGGTGTGATTGCGCTACTTAAACAATTCTTTTTCGGAGGACAACATTATTGTTGACTGGCTCTGCATAAACCTTTTTTTTATTATACTTCATACAAAAAAGTTCAAAAGAGTCATGTCGGAAAACGCGAAGGCCAAGGTCTCGACCTCGACAAATCGTATCTTTCCGGAAACTTATTGTGCACCCACTGCTGGACCGGTAGAGTGTAGTGGGCTGGAAATCTATCTAATTGTAACAACTCTGTTTACTCAATTATTTAAAGACATGTGGTCTAAAATTGATTAAAAATTATTTTTGGAAACGACACGAAGAAAGTATAAGTATAACTATGGATCATCTTGTATACTACTTTACGACTATTACGTTTACATATTTATCATAGGCACTGTGACACATATTGTTTATTATTATGCAAGTGTCTCACAGCAAAACACTTCAAAACTGATACAAAGGAAGTGGACCTGGCAAAGCCCCAATGAAAATGCTTAAAACGAAATTGATTACGTCTTCAGTGACAAACGAGGAATATAGATGTATCGGTACTAAACAAATTGAATATCGGAAGTGACCATAAAATAGTTAGAGCTACATTACAAACGAACACACAAATAGAACGTAAGTGTGCGGACACAACGGGGGTCCTAGCTCCGATCATCGAACAGCGCTCCGAGCATAGAACACTAAAATTTGTTCTAAGCTCGGACTCTCGCTCACCGCTTGAGCCTCGTATTTATATTGATTTGAAACTTTATTAGCGGCGTGAGTGTCAAATTATTACATTACATTTTTTACTTATAAAATATTCGATGATCGGAGCTAAGATTGCTGTTGTGTGCGCACCCTAAGCTGTTACAAAAACTTTGATATGCAACAACGGAAGAAATTGTACGAAATCAGAGCGAGTATCGGGAGACACTTGAAACAAAACTAAAAACAACAACCAAGTCATTACAGGACATGGATAAATAAACGTCCTGACACAAAAAATATCAGAAAGCATCAAAGGCACCAGGCACGATTAAGTTAATAGATTAGCGGAAAAACATGAGCAGAGAATTAATAGAATATAACCAACTAAACAAAAAAATTAAAAAGATAACACTGCCTGGAGATAGAATAACGAGCGAAATGATGATAATGGGCTGAGAGATGTTAGAACACACAATCAGAATATAAGGAGTATTCTGATTGTACCTTCACTAAGGAAAAATTCCAGACACATGGCAGAACGCAGAAGTTGTACTGTTTTTTTTTTAAAAAGTGATAAAGCCAATATGGAAAACTACTGGCCTAAAAAACTCTATTTCTTCATTTGGTATGCATCGATTATCACATTCAGTAAAGACGTGGGCATTCTTAACAGCAATTGACGTAGTCAGGATAGACTCGAGATACTTTTTTTTTAATTGGGTTTATACAGCTAGGTGCCGCCTTCTCATTCCCACACGCCATTCCCGTCTTTGCAGTTCTCGGCGGTTGCCATTCCCATACTCTTCGGGGTCATCTATCATCCGTCATCCGAAGAGCATGACCGAACCATTTCAGGCTTTTTATTTTCACTCTTTCCACTAGTATTTGTTCAGCTTCCATTATCCGTCAAATTTCCACATTTCTCACTTTCTCTATTCTGGACTTTCTGGCGCTTCTTCTTACGTAGTTTATTTCTACGGTATTTATTTGTTTCTCTTTTATCGCTCCTAGTGTCCATACTTCTGCCCCATATGACACCACTGTATCTACCATTGCGTGTCCGTTTCTTTACTTTTTTTTTATGCGCTTGTCCCACCAGATCGAGTTTAGACAGCCAACTACTTTTTTCTTTTTTTCTATCTTGTCTCTAACTTCCTCTTTTGCTATTTCATTTTTTCTAATTGTGCATCCCAAATATTTGAAGGTTTGTACCTGCTTTACTTCAATTGTGTCGTCAATAATTATTTGGAAGTTTGCATCAGTTCCAGTCACTAGATATTTATTGAAGTTTATGCTTAGTCCCCATTTGGTATATGTTGCATGCAGTCTTCTAAGCATAAATTCTAAATTATATGCGTCCTGTGCTATCACAACCTGATCGTCCACCCATTGGCCCGCAGCTGTTTTTCCACTCTTTAAGGCATGCTTCCAGATATATACTCGAGATACTCTAACCTTATAAAATATGTACATATACCAAAACGCAATAGTCCAAGTTATAATTGACGGAAGTGGTTTACGGATCAAAGAATAGACGCGGCGATCTTCTACCTGCACACGGAGACGGAAATAGCTTTGTGTGGGTGGAACAGCGATATTGCTGAATTAAGGAAAACTTGTATGAAGGCAAGACGGGCACTTACCAGAAGTCAGGGTGGATAATTACTAAAGGAGGCAGCTCTAGCTGACCTACGGTGAACAAAGATCGGCCCTCAAAAAAGCAGTTAAGACATTGAAGAAGAAATCATGGGCCAAGCTATGTGCAGAGGTGGAAGACAATTTATGGGGCACTGGATATTAAATAGTAACCGGAAAATTTGGAACACGCTCTCCGTTAGCCCTGTCGGAAGAAAAATAAAGACGTCTGGCTTCTTAGCTTTTTCCACAACATGCTGAATGTCCGGAGAGAGCTATAAACGCGGCAGAAATATTTCCGTTCACCTGCGACGAGTTAAGGCAGATAAGCCACTGAAAAGAGGAAAAGCTGCAGGTGGAAAGCATTATTATGGAACTGGAGAAGAGGCAAGTGAGACCGTATCTTGTCAGACAGATTTGCGACTACCTTCATAACAGGGTAATTCAGGTTGGCAGTGGTACCACAGAGCTCACTTTTTGGCCCCACCTTATGGAACAACTACTACGACGGGGTACTCAGAGAAACCGGAGGATACAACATTAGTAGGGTATGCGGATGATCTTGCTATGGTTGAAGAGAAATCTGAGTACGCCGCAAACCGCGTAGAAATGTGGCTGGAAAAGATTGGAATTGGCCTCGCACAAAACTGAAGCAGTTGTATTGATCGGACGTAACGCACTCAAATCTTTGTCCGTAAGAGTAGGGGATATTATCGTCACCACCAAATACCTTGGAGTATTTCTTGACAGAAATCTACACATTGCAGAGACTACCAGAAAGGCTGGGAATGCGGTAGCATCACTTGCTCAATATTGGAGGAGCTAGAGCGGGCGGAAAATTGGCTATTAGCTCGATGGCCAACTGTATTGTACTATACGGAGCACCCATGTGGAGCGACTGCACACAGATCCCAAGGTACAGAAAAATGTTAGAACTTGTACAGCGAAAGATGGCGATGATACGTGGGCAAGCGCGTACCGGACCGTGTTCACCAGAGCCATACAGGTGGTAGCAGGGTCCATCCCTATGCACCTGATGGTTTTGGAAAGGAAATACTTGGCTGGAACAAAACTAGAATGCGCAGAAGACGGTGATCGGAGCTGAAACTCTGTTGAAGTGGGAAGTCGAATGGGACGTGGAAGATGGACAAAGAAGCTTATCTCAAATGTGATTTTATGGATTACGAGTGGGATACTACCTCACCCAGATCCTAACAAGGTCACGGCTGCTTATGTTAGTCAAGGAAAACCAAACTGCCGAGATTACTAGGTTGATACGACTAAGTTGGGCTGCACATGGAAAATTTGGTCATATCCTTAAAGATAAGAACTTAACGATAAATCTGAAAAAGAAGAATCAATGACATCTGTATCCTAACTGTAACTACATATGGACTAGGGACTTCAGCCTTAACTCAGAAAAGGGACTTCAGCCTTAACTCAGAAAAGTGCAAAACGCCTCAGAACATCACAAAGAGAAAGGTCTATGCTGGGAGTTAGCTTAAGAGACAAGATACGCAACACTGAAGTTAGAAAGTGAACAAAGATGAAAGATAACATAGAGCGTATAACTGAACTCAAGTGGAGATGGTTGGGACATGCAGCTAGATAATATCATAATAAGAACGGTTAAATGGCGTTCACGACTGAGAAATAAAGTATTTAGATGAAAATTGGTTTTACTTAACTATCTTTTATGTTGCTCCTGACGAGGAAATACGAATTCGATCTTGAAAAAGTCAAATGCTGTTGCATAACCGCGGTACGATTCTCATCGAAAATTTGGTGTTTAGATTTTTGTGGTTCAAGAACCAGCAAAAAGAAACTTAAAAAATCGCCAACGTGGTACTTTAGTGACGTCGGCGAAGTTACTCGATCAGTCTATATTTGAACAATCGCAGAGAAATTAATTTCCATGCTAATCAAAATCCAGCGAGATAATTCTAAACCACATTGCAGTGTTGATAATTATTTGTTAACTACCAAACAGTCCTGATTTCAATGTCCTCGATTTGGGTTTCTTTAACGCCATTCAATCATTACAACACAAAGAGTCCCTGTCCAGTATTGATGAATTAATTGCAAAGCATGAGACGAAACAACTTCGGAAAAACTAGACAATGTTCTTTACGTTGCAGACGTGTATGGAATGGCTTCATAAAGGAGGCAACGATTATAAGCTTCCTCACATGAGCAAGGACAAACTGCATTTTTAGGGAACATTGTTACGCATTACAGTTTTTTCCAAACCTGCAATTCAAGTAACACGTCAGAAACTTGACCGATTATAGTTACTAATTTGTTAAATATTACTCATATGTGTTAATTTTGAAATGTTTTCTATTTTATGGTATAGTTTAGTTGTGAAAATGTACATTATATATCCATTGCTACATTTTTTTAATGAAATTGGACACTCTAAAATAGGAATGTTTCTAAATCGGACACTTATTTTGGAACGGAGGGAGTATTATTTTTATTAAATTTGTTTTAATATTACTATTATAATTTTTCAATTATGTAAGTACGAGTATATTCAGGAAGTTATATTAATGGCTGGCTACATACCTACTGGCTCATTAGTTTAACTTGCGTGATTTTTTCTGGAATTTTATAATAAATTTATAGTTTTATTATATTTTGAAATTAAGATTAATTTATTATTATAAGATTATTATTAAATATTTAATATTTAAATTATAACTAAATGACGAATTAAACATTTTATTTTTTGATTGAGGTAATTATTCTCATCAAAATAATCTAAAATATATAAAATTGTTCAAACGACAATAATCGATTTACCAATCATACATGGAAAGATTCCCATATATAATATTAAATGAATTTCTTGAATAATATTTGGATAACGATATATGTACAAACTTTAACTAATTTAAATTTTAAATAATATGAAAATAATTCATAATTTTTGCATTACAAAAATGAATCGGCTCATTTATAATTGTTGAATATTTCTTCAGAAATGTGTTTTTTCAACTTTTTAAGACGATTTTTTTATTTTAATTATATTTTATTTCGCATATATGAATTATTAATGCTTTTTTGGTGGCATAATGATATTTATTATCTACGATTGTTATTCAAATCACCAGATTTTAAACTGAGCGGATCTTTGCTAACTTGATTTGATTCTTGCTGTAAATGCCTTACGGAATTCATTATTTTAGCGACTTTATTTTTTCCAAATAGTTCGTGCGGAAACATGAATTAGTTAAAATCAATCTGGTTCTACACGAATCTATTGCAGCCATAATAAAGTTTTGGCACGTTTTTAGTTTAAATTTTGTACATTTTTGACAATTTAGTTGTATTTTAGGCAAGCATAACAACCACTATATTGTTCATTTTCAGACTATTAATAATTTATAGTTCATTCTATTATGCAATTTTGTAAACAAAAGCTTGTAATCATTAATAAATTTATTAATACCATTGTCGCTTATGTTTGATGTAATACAAATATTACATTGCTATTTTGAAATATAGTGTGATAAATATTTATATAGTTTTTAATGGATGTTGACAGGAAATACATAATTTTGAAATTATAGATTTAATTTGTTTATATGTTATTTTATATTTCCTTTGTTATGATTATGAATGATGGGAAATGTACTTTTTTTTAATTTCCTAATAACACGAGATAAGTTAAATACATATTATGCAGTTATCATAATTGATTTATTTATTTGCGAATAACAAGCAAGATGCGACGAGGATTTCAACATAACACTAATTGTTCGTATAATGTATACTATAATTTAAAAAGTGAAGGAAATGCTTAATAAATGCTGTTCATTAGAATTGTTAAAGGACGAATGCAGCAATATTAAATTTATTTATTGATGTTTTATTAATGTTACTAATGACTACTTTTTCAACAATTGCGAATATTTTTAGTTTTTTGGTAGTACTCTTTACGCACCCACTTATCAGTCTTGATATTGCTTTTCATCCAGCACAGCTCCATACCATTTTTTTGTTTTGTTTATGTATTAGCAGAATGGTATTCTAATATTTGGCTTGTTAATAGCGAAAATTACCGCTTTGTACATTAATCCAAAAAATATGTGGTAAATATTTTTTGGGTTATTATTTCTATCATTATCTGAGATGATCCCGCCTATCTTGTCTCGAAGGATAGTCGTATGCATTCATAGCGATGAGGATAAGGAGGCATCTATGTCTTGTGAATAGATTCCTGTTTCTAAGCTTTTGGATTTTTAGAACCATTAGTGTAGAGTTGTAGGAGTTTATCTTTATCTACGTGTTGCTCTTGCTTTTTCTGCATTGTAAGGACTTTAAAATAGAGGGTCTTTCATTAAGAGCGCTCTCATTTGAAATGTAAATAAAACGAGCAATTGATGAGATATCAAAGATCTGTTTATTGTGGGTTGAAGGTGACACTATACCATTAAGAATGGAACAGAACATCGTTCAGATGGCCACCTCTGGAACGCCGGCACGAATGGAGACGCTGGACCCAATTTTCCATCACTTTTTCACTCAAATCTGGCGATATGTCAGCAATGGCTCTTTCAATATTGGTCTGGAGCTCTTCCAATGTTGTTGGTTTGTTGCTGTAGACCACTGACTTAACGTACCCCCAGAGAAAAAAGTCTAGGGGCGTTAAATCGCACGAACAAGGCGGCCAATTGGTTGGGCCTTGTCTTGAAATAACACGGTCTCCAAACTTTGTCTTCAATAAATCGATTGTTTGGCAGGCTGTAGGGCATGTGGCCCCGTCTTGTTGGAACCACATATTGTCCACATCGAAATCATCCAATTTGTCCCAAAAATAATCGGTTAACATGCCCCGATAGCGATTGCCGTTGACCGTGACGGCATTACCTGCATTGTTGAAAAAGAAATAAGGGCCAATGACTCTGCCGGCATGAAACTGTTTGGTGTGGAGTTTTAATGGATACAAAGGTGACTGGTTGATTTCCTGAGGATTTTCCCTTGCCCAAATGCGACAGTTCTCTTTATTAACAAAACCGTTTAGCCAAAAATGAGCCTCGTCACTCAGGATGATTTTTCGATGAAAATCATTATCCATCTCCATCTTGTCTAAGGCCTAATTGGTGAAATTTCTGCGCAGCAAATGGTCATTCGGCTTCAATTCTTGGGTTAGAACGATCTTATACGGGTGTAGGCCCGCAAAATCCGCCACAATGTTGTTTGGCTGATCTCCAACTCCTGAGAACGGCGTGAAATCGAGTGTTTTGGTTGTTCGGCTACAGAAGCTCGTACAGCGCCAATATTTTCTTTGCTCTTGGCTGGTCTTGCTCTTTTCGGCACGGGAACATCCAATAATGAGTAGGTCGACTCGAATTTAGCCACTAAACGAACCACAGACGGTTTATCCGGACGATTATAACGACCAAAAATCGGAGTCAACGCACGTAAAGTTGCGGTGACCGAACTCGAATGTTCGTAATAAATTTTAATAATTTGTAAACGTTGTGCACACGTGTACTTCACCATGATGTCTCAAACAAATTGACGTTTATAATATGGAGCTAACTTCACACATGTTCAAATAGCAGCTAATCAAAACAGGGGCGTCCCTATTGGAAAATCCTTTACTAAGTACGGTAACATTGGGTTTAGAGCTGTGGTTTGAGGTGGTGTATCATGTGCCCGGTATACAGACTTTACAATAGTAACCGTTTTTTTTGTTACTAGTTGAGTTGGTTCTTACAGCTGTAACATCGCTGATGGAGAGCTGTAGCACAAGAAAGGTTTAGGTGTGTCAAATATCTAATTTTGTTATTTTTGGATGTTGCAGGTTACAAGGAATTATATTAGTGTACGCGTAATTTTATTGGCTTTGGAGTGGTCTATCTTCTTTTCTGAAGCTTTTTCAGGGTGGAACAGTTGCTTTCACATCACCATTGCTTGATTCTAACTCGCCACCTTTTGTGCAACTTTATTGATTGGTCTCAGGAACATGTAGCTCACTCTATTACACTTTCTATTTAGTTTTTTTACATTACTATTCTTAGGACGAAGGCTGATTTCTCTTGCTGAAGACGCTTCAGTTTTTGATGCCGAGCTTCTGGTTCTGCATCCCCGGGCCACTCATAACTAGCTGCATAGCATCCAATTGTTTCGGAAGCCATGGCGTGGCTTTTGTCTGCCTATACACGATTTATTGGTAGAACGCCTAATTTTAAATCTGGCCATAGTAATTGTAGGCTGGAGATCACCTTATGTAACTATTCTAGGGATGCATCTACATCACAGGTGGTTTGATCTCTCTTGTGTGTGACCACTCTTTAAACGCAAGATTTGCTCCCTTGGGAGCTGATAAAGTTTTATCGATCTACCGAGTGAGGGCTTTTTCTATTAGCTGTATTTTTATTTGGCAGTTTTACCTTGGGGGTGCGCTATGCTGATACGAGTTCTTGTAGCTCGCGGAAACTGGGCTACTGTGGTTGGTAGTTACTCTTCTTTTGGATAAGATGAGAAACTTTAGTAGGTCTTGTGTACTGTCCCGATGTTACGTGCACGTTAAAGAACTCAATAGTTTAGGAGTTTAGGAATACCTTAATTTGCTGCAAAATTTTTAGATGTGGTAAACACAACTTCTGGCAGCAGATTTGAAATAAATAATTAACTAAGTTACCGTTTGGGATACCACGAAGTCACTGGGCGGAGGTTGTCGGAGATAGTTTACTATCTCGGTCGGCTTAGTGGTTGGAGACTGCGAGATCTCGGTCGACAACGGCATCTTCTAGGGTATGATTTGTTCTGGAACAGGTGCATTGGACCGTCGCGGCCGTCAGATGCAGCTTGGCAATTGTTCCTTGGTTTCTTGATGTTTTCGAGTGGAAGTAAAAGAGTTGTTAGGGCTTCAAATGGTTGGGTGGTACTAACTGTTGAGGTTTGTTGTGACGGACGATTCCGTTTCTGTCTTGTATGGTTCACAGAGTGTCGTACGTCTTTCTGGTAGCCACTAATGTTTTTTGCACTTTGTTTCAATCTTCTTGGAATTCCAGGATTGAATCACGTGTAGATGAGCGCAGTTTTTTCACACACTATTGTCTTGTCTGAGTGTCACATTTGAGGTTTGCGGGCGTCGGGCTTACGTAACGCATTTCTAGTTTTTGAATGGTGTGGTGCCGAGTCGGTGTTTGCGACTACACGGCTTTGCCTGAGTTGTTGCTAGCGACGTTTTTTGGTTTGTGGTACGGGGTTTTCTTTAGACTGGGGTATTGTTATAGGCCGGGGTGACCCTGGTGATGCCCCAGGGGTTTTACTCTATTGGGTTCCGTGTTCATAAGCGAAAGAACCACGTTGGAGGGTGGTGGTTTCTGCTGGGTTTTGTTTCCGGGTGCTTGCTTAAGTTGGCAGTTAACTTGCAGTGGAGTTTCTCAGCATGGGTAGTCGGTTGCTTCATACAAATTCTCGAATGTAAGATTCTCAGCTTTTCAAGTCGGGGCTTTTCTCAGGACCTTCTAATAAGTTTTGTTTGGGTTCTTTTTACTTTAGGTTTTTAGGCGAGGTAATCCTCCAGGGTTTCTCGCTTATGAAATCTTGATAGAGATCGTCCAACAGGTCTTGGTCAGGCTTCTTTAATGTTGAGCGGGTCATAACTAAAAAGTTATTATTTTATTTTTGATCAACAGTACAATGTATAGGTACTAGTTTTTTTTTACTGCGAGGGTATTGGATCACATTTAGCAAAATTTATGTAGTTCTTTTCTTTGCCGATCAGGGTGTGCAAAAAGAACGGATTAATACGCAGTTACAAATTTGGTTAGGACTTTTAATGACATCTTCTAGGTGGTAGCCCCGGGGGTCTGGAAGTTGTTCCGGTGATGGGTAACCAGATTTTTATCGATATAAATTTTTACGATTCTTTGAGGAGGTTCCACCAGGTCAATGGGATTTCTTGGTGACGGGTGCGCGGGGTTGAGGCGCTTTTACTCCAGGATGCTCTAGGCTGGGCGACATTTGTTGCTGTTTAGTTCTTTCTGTCTTAGTTAAGTTTTTTTAAATTTTCTTTCTAGGTTGTCTAGGTAAGGGCTCAGATGTCGAGTGAAATGTTTTCTTTTGCTGATTTTGTTTCGGAGGGGTCTTTTAACTAGGAGGATTGAAACCTTCATTTTTCTTGGCTTGGTTTTGACGCATTCTGTGAATGGTTAGCAGAGGTTCCAAGCCCAGTACGCAAATTGAAACTAAATAAAATTATTAATATTTTTTAGGTTTCTGCAGTTTTTCCAAATGCTTCGTTCAGTTGGCTGATTTTCTTTGACGATCAAAAGAAAGTTCAATTTGATAACTTCTTGTTTAAAAAAAAATGCGGTTTGGTTGATTGTTTTCTTTGGCTATCAAGAGAAAATTCAATTAGAAACTTTTGCGTTTTTTTTTTAAATTTTGACAAATACATAACAATGCAAATGCTCAAAGCTATTGACGATTGAAGCAACAGCAGATTAAGATTTTATGGATCTTACAACAAAAATTTGATTTTGTTCTGTATCAACAATTTTTTGTTGAGTAAACCCGCGTTTTTATTTGTTGATTAGTGGTTTTACTGTCGCACATTTCTTAATTGGTTGATGAACTGCAAAACCGACTAGACCTAATAAACTATGAAGTAAAATTTGGAGGTTTGAAAAAAAAAATTTGTTTGTTTGTTTCACATCACCATATAGTATAACCAAGAAATTTACTTTTAATGATTTTTTTTTAATTGTTGAAAAATGTTTTGTTTTATATTTACGGTTTCTTACGTAAAATAGGCTTCAGGTTTTGATTTTGGGGGTCTTACTTAGATATTTTTAACGTTCTTGTAGTTATCATAAGTTTTTCGAAAAAATGCTTTTCAGCGATCAACAGCAAGTATGAAATTTAAGAATGTTTTTAAATATTTTTTTTGTTTTTTTTTTTTAAAAAAAGGACATTAAAGAAATATTAAATTGTTTTTTAATCTTTTATTTATGCTTACATATTTATTTGTATATTAGTAAATTTTGAATTTAAAAACATTGACAAAAAATTTGTTTGCTGTTACTAAACACAAGTTTTAGTTCTATGTAGTCTTTTACTACTTCTTACTTTAATGAGTCTATTATGCAACTGGTATTGTTAAATATTTCATACGCACACATCGTGCGTGTTAAAAGTGTCATACCGTTTTTAAATTATCAAAAAAATGATTTCGAATCGATTGACCTACATTACTGAAAAATACTAATTATTTTTTTTTTGCTGTAATTATTTTACTTCAAACTTATTCAACATATAATTAATTAGATATATATATTTCTAATTTGTATTTTCTTTAATATGTTTTATATCTGTTTTTTTCCACAAAATATTTTTTATATAGAAAAGTAATTAGATCATAAATGTATACAATAGATTAGTAAGTTTAGTCATGCAAAGGTATTATTCCATACAACGTTAGCACGAATTATGAACCATCTTTTTTATTTATTTAATACGTAGAAATAGACGTTATAAAATATTTAGTTGTTTATTTTATAATAGTATATTATACGCATATTATAAGTTTACCAAGAATTGATTGTAATTAATATACATAGGTAGCATCGAAAAAATATCGAATAGGTTATCAATTAGAATCTCTGTATATGGAATATTTTTAATAATAAAAATGTCTAGTCTGTTATTCACTTGGTAGCGTTATGCTTTACATACATGCATACGTGATGTAGAGTCGTAAAGATCAAATCCTGAAAATGTATAATCTTAAGAAAAGCTAGTTTGCTTGTAAATTTTTCTATATCGAATACTACGAATACTAATATTTTTTTAATTTTGTTACAGGTATGTCTTAATAGTTTGGTGTTCATTTCATTTACATGTTTGGTAGGTGAGTTTTTAATTTTTAAATTTGTTATTTGTTCTTATACGTTGAATATTCAGATCTAGAATTCAGAACTAACTAGTAAAAAATGTGGAATAACAGTATTGTGTAATTTTTTTAATTAATAGCTAATAACTTATCACTTAACTTGAATAAGTGCAAAAAAATATATTTTTAATACGTGAGCGTATGGATATTCTTTAATGGACTGTTGTCACGGGTTAGCACTATAAGTTATTTAGGTATTTTGTTAGGCTTAAGCATATTGGCTTTGTAACGCGTAATTCTAAGGTTTTTCAACGAACAGAAACAAGTTTTTGTTTACTCAAAGTACATCGGCATGCGGAGCGGTTGCTGTATTTTTGTATGTTCCTAAACTATGATTTTTGAAATTATGTATGTACTTTATAAGCGGATTTCAATGGTCTTAGGTCGGATTATGTCTTTAATATTGATATTCTTGGCTTTGAAACATCATCAAAATCAACATGATGCATTCCAAATCGCATTCTGTAACAAATTATTAAAAAAACATGTTTAAACAATAAATTATACTACAGAACTTTTAAATTTAAACAAATAACAAAAAAGTAAGTATCTATATAGTTTTAATAATATTGATTAAATTAATCAAACTAACTTACGTATAGCCATCAGACCATTCAAAATTATCCATAATACTACGCAGTATACGCAGTGACGTTGCAGCCATCTTCATGAATAGCCTCTAATACTGAAGTTAGACATTTCTAAAATCATATTAAGTAATTGACAAAAATTTATAATTTATATTAATAATATTTTATTTAATATATTGTATTGCAATAGAACCACAGTTACTAACAACTTACATTGTGATATGCAATTCTTGCAAAATCGTCAAGTCAACAGTTTCATTCATAAATCCAGCATATCCATTTTCAGTTATAATAACTTCAGGGTTATCTTTAATCCAGTTTAATAATTTTCTTAGTCCTCATGGCACCACTCTAAAACTTTCTCTAGCTGATGTTTCCCAGTTTGGATCTTGGAAACAACGTACTCCAGCGTCATTATATAAAGATGGTATTTCATTTGTAACTTGCTCAATGTTTTCACACAAGGCAGTTGAATAATGATTTAATCCCAAGAAATCAAAACTACCTTTTATAGTTAAATTTTCATTTTCAGTAAAATAAAGAAGTCTTGATTGAGTATACCCTTGTTTTTTACTCTTTTCATCAATTCTTTCCCGCATTATTTTTGGATAATCACCTTCACTTGAGAATATTGCATGTGTAAACCAACCATACTATAATTTTAAATATATAACATTTTGTTATTATTATAACTTAATACGTACATAAAATTGAATTCTTCTTTCTGCAGCGTTTAAATCGCTAAAAAAGTACAAAGTTTACTAATATTAAGCATGTTATTAAAGAAATTTTTTATTTATGGCAGTATTTTTAAAATTTGAGCCGGGTTTCTGTTTTTCTGAAATTTTTGAAAAATATTTTCATATATTATTTTACTATTTTTAACAATTTATGGCCGCTATTTGGACAATATTTTGATACTTTATGATCGGATTAATTATATTTTTGATGTTTCATAAAAATTTTGAACTTTTTAAAAGTTTCTGACAATATTTTTATATTTCATAGCCAAATTGTGCTAATTTTGACTTTTTATAGATAGTATTTTGCATTTTTCAACGGTTAATGGCCGGATATTTTCTATTTTTGACACTTCATCAATAGAATTGTGTACTTTTTAACTTTTAACTTTTTTTTATTTTTATACTTCATAGTCGGATTTTACAACTTTATAAATAGAATCTTGCATCTTTTGACAGTTAAAAGCCGGATTTTGTTTATTTTGACATTTCATAAACAGATTTTTTTAATTTTTTGACAGTTTATGGCCGAGTTTTAGCTATTTCTAGCAATATTCTGATACTTTTGCTAAAATATTTTATTTTTAACATCTTGTAAATAGAATTTTGCACTTTTCAACAGTTTATGGAGTTTTTTATTTTTGACATTCTATGAATAAAATGTTGTACTTTTTGACTGTTCATTGACATTTAATAAAAATTGCATTTTTTGAAAGTTTATAGGCGGATTTTGCTGTTTTTGACTTTTTATGTATGCATAAAATGTAATTTTACACTTTTGGTGTTCTCTGATCATGTTTTTATATTTCATGGCCAAGTTTTGACATTTTATGAATATATTTTTGCACATTTTAACAGATTATGACCGGTTGTTGGTAGTTTTGACATTTTATAAATAGACATTTGCACTTTTCAACAGATTTTTCTTTAAATATTTTGATACTTTATGGTCAAGTTTTGCTATTTTTAACATCTCGTGAATAGAATTTAGCACTTGTTCACAATTTATGGCCTGATTTTGCTATTATTGACATTTAATAAATAAAATGTTGCATTTTTTAACAGAATATTGATATAAAGGGTCCGCCAATAAGCGCGCTCGATCTTTAAAATAAAATAAAGCAAGTTGTGTGAGAGGTATAAATGAAATTTATTTTTTGTTTGAAAGAGTATTCGAAGGCATTATGTATGGAAAATAATATCGTTCAAATGGCCACCTCGGCTTCGCTTGGTGGCGCGCATACGAGAAGTCCAATTTTAAATGACTCTGGCGCACAAATCGGGCTGTATTTCATCGATGGCGTGGCGTATGTTGACTTTGAGGTCATCAGTGTTTTGTGGTTGGTTTGCGTAGACCTGCGATTTAAGAAAACCCCACAAGAAATAGTCTAGTGGGGTTAAATCGCACGATCTCGCTGGCCAGTTGATGTCGCCTCCGCGCGAGATAACCATTCCTCCGAAGCGCTCGTGCAGAAGATCCATTGTGGCGCGCGCTGTGTGGCTCGTAGCGCCGTCCTGCTGAAACCACATATCCTCAACATCCATATTGTCGATTTCATGCCAGAAAAAGTTCGTTATCATGGATCTGTATCGTTCGCCGTTTACCGTGATGGCCACACCATCGTCGTTCTCGAAAAAATACGGCCCGATGATGCCTCCGGCCCAAAATCCACACCAAACAGTTACCTTTGCTGGGTGCATTGCGACCTGGTGGACCTCCTGTGGATTGTTCTCGGCCTAATAACGGCAATTCTGCTTGTTGACATTCCCATTTATCCAAAAATGTGCCTCATCGCTGAAGATGATTTTGCGACCAAACTTGGGGTCGACTTCCAACTGCTCTAAAGCCCAATCAGCGAAGATACGGCGCTGTCTATGGTCGTTTATTTTGAGCTCTTGTGTCAGCTGGATCTTGTACGGATGCATGCCCAAATCCAGATGCAAGATTCGGCGAAGTGATGTTTCCGAAAGGCTGAGTTCCTGTGCGCGACGTGAAATTGACTGTCGCGGATTTTCACGCACACTATCGCGCACAGCGGCGACAATCTCGGCAGATCGGACGTTTCGACGACGCGTCGGTGTTGGCTGATTGTTCACCGAACCGGTTGCCTTGAATTTGTTTATCAAACGACGGATAGTCGACTCAGCAGGACGACCAATTGCACCGTAAAATTGGCGGAGCGCGCGGAACGTTGCCCGAACCGATGAATGATTTTCGTAATAAATTTTAATGGTTTGCACATGTTGCTCGCGGCTGAATTGGTTCATGGTAATTTGTGAAGATACACTAAATAATAACAACTACGTTTGACAACTCTACCACAAACAACATGGCCGCCATGAGCTGTCAAAGATCGAGCGCGCTTATTGGCGGACCCTTTATTTAAAAGTCTATGAACAAAATTGTGTAGGGCGGATTTTGATTCTGTCTAACAATATGTTAATACTTCTTATACGAATTTTACGTTTAGAAAAAAGATTTTTGCATTTTTTGACAGTTTATGGCCTATTTTTGCTATTTTTGTCAGTTTATGAATAGATTTTTGAACATTTTAACAGTTTAGGGCTCGATTTTAATGCTTTTTGACAATATTTTGGTACTACATGGCCGAACTTTGTAGTTTTATGAATAAATATATTACAGTAATCCTAATCAATATTAAAAATGTATCCAATTCAGAACAAACTTACCCGCAAAGCCAGGCACAACAATTTAGAAGCTGGATTAACAGTTTAGCAGCAGATTTATACACGTTGTTAAAATGGTTTTTGTTTTTGAAGACCTCATTTATATTTTAAAAGTCAGATTAACAGTTTACCATATAATTTAACATATTAGTTAGCGGATTTAAAATTTAAAAGCCAAATTTACTGTTTAGCAATACATTTAACACTATAAAGACCGGGTTTACACTTTCAAAGACGGATTTACAGTTTTAACTGCCAGATTTATAATTTGAAGATTGGATTATTAGTTTGGCAGTAAATTTTAACACAGTATTTACTGGGTTTGCAGTTCTAAAAGCTTAATTTACAATTTTAAAGACTGGATTTATAACTTGGAAGCCGGATTATCACTTTGCCAGTAATATTTAATTTGTTTGTAGCCGGAATTACATTTTTAAAGAGCGCATTTACACTTATAAAAAGCAGATTGGTAGTTTAAAGGCCGGATGTTTACTTCAAAGACTAAATTACCAGTTTGACAGTAGTTTGAATGCCGTATTTACAGTTTTAAAAGCCAAATTTGCAGTATTTATGATTTGAACAAGTTGGTAGTAGAATTTAACAAATTGATGGCCGGATTTTTATTTTTGAATGCTGCATTTACACTTTTCAACGCCTGATTGTCTAATTTGACTAAACACAAATTTTTTATTTAAAGGCTAAATTTGCAGTTTTAAAGGTTGGCTTTATAATTTGAAAGTCGGATTAACAATTTTGCAGTAAAATTTAACAAGTTGGTGAAAAAAAGAGTATATTTTTTGTTATTTTGAATTAAAAAGAATAAAGAGTATTCTAGCTTTCAAAAGAGTATATGTTACTAAAAAAGAGTATGTCTGGCCAGTCTGGTTTTACGGTATTTAAAAGTTCTCTAACTTATGCATTAGGCGAAGTACTTGTTTGTTGCTGGTGTGCTTTATTATTTATTTTAACCCGAAGCGTTTGCATCAGTTTTTATTTTATTTTGTAGTTCTTCAATATTTTCTGGCAACTATGCCGTAACATTTGTTTATCTGATTTCTTTTCTTCTATCTTTATACCCTCAGATCGACTTTCTAAAGTTTTTCGGAGTATAAGCTTTGAAAACAGGTTAAATAGAACAGGCGACATAAAACATTCCTGTCTAACTCCGCGTTTTATTGGAATTTTGTGGCATATTTTAGCGTTTATTTTAATCTTTGCGAACTGATTATAGTATAAGGTTCTTAACAGTTTGATGTCTTGGTTGTTCAGTAATATCTGTTGTAGTTTATTAAACAAAAGATTATCTGAACACTGTCGAACGTCTTATGAAAATCTATGAAACAGATGTAGGTATTCCGAGACCATTACGGAAGCTAAATTGGTCTTAGATTGTGTTTACAGATTTTGTATATACGGTTTTGTATGATCTTCAACAGAAGTTATAAGCTGTAGGTCATAAGACTTATGAGTCTGTAATCATCATTTATTTGGTTTATTTTTCTTTGGTAGTGGTATAAACATCGAGGTTGCCCATTCTTCTGTTATACAGCAGCTGGAGTATATTTTATTTAAAAATGCTGTTAGAATTGTAGTGCATCTTTTAATACCATAGAACTCTAAAAAAAGTTACGCCACTGTGTGTGTGTAATGTTATTAATTTTTAACTTGTGCAGTTTGTGTGAAATTTAGTGCCTATAATTCTAAAGTTTGTGTCATTCCGGCTGGTAATTATATTAGCAACCAGTCATCTTTACAATTTTAAGAAAATTCACTGGTTTAATTATTTTTATTATTGTAAATGTATTTAACCTAGAATTATAGTTTCCCGCTTACTGTTTTGTCGCGCTTCCCGTGGCGGTGATTTTAACTATTCGTACCAGTTATCTTCCATAACAGTTGCGCTATTCGTTACAAGAAATGTAATTGCGGTAATTTATTTGAATTGGATGATTCCGAACTTCCTAAACTTTATAAAGAAAATATTACTCTTTACCAAGTTTTATGTGATGAGTTGAGGTCGAGCAATACATTACTCTTAGATAAAATTACTTATCTTGAAGAGAAGATCACCGAAAAAGATAAAACTATTTTTCAATACGAAGCTCGCAGTAAACAACTAACTGCTCCCACTACTGCGCCGCTCACTAATGATACGGTGCATTGATTCAACCTGCAGTTTTTCCTTCTTTAGCAAGCTCTGTTGTTAAGGGAAAAACTAATCAAAAAACTCAGCCAAGAACTCAAACTATCTTTGGTTGTGGCCCAACCAATGACAAACTGCAGGCTTATGTGCCTACTTCTTACGTACATGTTTCTAAACTTAGACGTGGAACTAATAAAACTGATATAGTAAATCATATTAAATCTAAAATTTCTACGATATCAGTTGATGTTGTTGAGTTAAAAGTAAAATCTGGAAACTACAGCAGCTTTAAAGTTTCTGTTCCAGCTAATCATGCTCGATCTATTCTCTGCAAAGATTTTTGGCCTGCAAATATAGCGGTCAAGAAATTTTTAAATTATGGGCGAGTTAATAATGTTCCTGCTTCATCTTCGGTGGATTTTCGAAATCTGGATCCAGCAAACAATCTAAACCCGTCACCAGAAACACCAGCGGTATCTCCATCTATTACCAGAATGTCGGGGGTATAAAAACTAAACTTAAAGAACTTATGCTGGCTGTAGCTCCAACTACTATATTATTGTACTGACCCAAACCTGGCTAAATCAGGACATCAGCGATGCGGAGCTACAATTAATTGGTTACAGTTTGTTTAGATGTGATCGCTCTTCATTAACAAGCCCTAAGCTTGACGGAGGAGGTGTCTTAATTGCTACTAAAACTTGTTTTAATTGTACTTTATTACAACCTACATTTTTAAGTGTTGAACATTTGTTTGTAATTGTTAAGTTTAAGTTTGTATCATATATTATCAGTGCAGTCTACTTACCACCTAACTCGGCATGTGATAAATATTTAGATCACTGTTATTCTGTTGAATCTATCGCTGACAAATATCCAGACAGTAAACTAATTTCACTAGGCGATTATAATCTACCCGCAGCGGTATGGGTTAATGATGAGTTAGGCATAAGTGTTATTTGTAATGATACTTATTCTGCTCATTTTGTTTCCAACTGTTATGGATTTCTAAACTGCGCTCAATGTATTTCTATACCTAATGATGGTGGTGTGTTCTTAGATTTATGTTTTTCTAACATCTGTGATATTTCTGTGATTAAAGCTGTGGATGTTTTGTTAAAACTTAGCCAACATCATATTGCTTATGTGATTGATGTAAAATGTGATACTAGCCGTGATATTTTAATGTGTAATTATGTTTTTAATGATTTTAAATATGCCGACTTTAACGCAATCAATAATTTTTTGTTGAATGTTGATTGGTCCGCCCTTTTTTATAATTGTGATGTTGATAATTGCGTTAATTTATTTTACTCTGTGTTGCATTTTGCTATTGACTGTTTTGTTCCCAAAAAACAATGGCGAGAAAACAATTTTCCGGTTTGGTTTAATAAAGAATTGATTTCACTTACTAGACTCAAAAAAACTGTTCATAAACGTTATAAATCTTCAAGACTATTGTCTGATTATAACGAGTTTCAATCAATTCGTACTTCGTGTAAAAATCTCAGTACATGTCTATACAAGCAATATATTACTCGAACAGAAAACAACATTCAAAGTAACCCTAAACATTTTTGGAAATTTGTTAGCGACTCTAGAAAAACTAATGATTTTCCAGCCACAATGTATTATAAACAAAAAACTTGCAGTAATGGAGATGACTATGTTAATAGTTTTGCTGAATTCTTTTCCTCTGTTTACGATACACAAACTCATCCAACTCCTTTGTTTGACTTTAAGAAAAACATATTACATCGATTATTTTCAATTAGTTTGTTGGATGTATTTAAAGAGATTGAGAACCTTAAATGTAACTTTAGCACTGGACCGGACGGTGTTCCATCTATGCTGTAAAAACAATGTATTTATTCAATTTCTATGCCATTGCACTTACTTTTTGAGGCTTCTCTTAATGAAGCCAAGTTTCCTTCAGTTTGGAAACAAAGCTACATTATGCCTTTACATAAATCTGGAGCTAAGGAGGATATTACTAATTATAGAGGTATATGCATCCAGTCTGCTATTCCTAAGTTGTTTGATCAAATTGTAACTGGTCAAATACAATGGATGTGCAAAAGCATTTTAGTGGAACAGCAACATGGGTTTCGCGAGGGTTGTTCTACTCTTACAAATCTTCTTTGTTACGAAAATGATCTTTTGAATGCCTTTCAATCAAGAGTTCAAGTAGATTCTATTTACACAGATTTTTCTAAGGCTTTTGATCGCGTTAATCATAGTATTTTGATTGCTAAGCTTCGGGCTTTGGGTTTTCATGAATCTGTTGTTGCGTGGTTGTCGAGCTTTTTGGAAAATCGTACACAGTGTGTGAAAATTAATAACTTTTTATCTCAACCAATTGTTGTTCCTTCTGGGGTTTCTCAAGGATCTCATTGTGGACCAATTCTGTTTTTACTCTTTATTAATGATCTTGTTTATTCTATTAATTCTTCGTCTTATCTTTTATTTGCTGACGATCTTAAAATTTATAAAAGAATATCATCTATCGAGGACTGCATTAGTTTGCAAAATGATTTAGATTCTGTTCATTTATGGTGTCTTATTAATAACTTGTTGTTTAACGCAAATAAATGTTTTTCGATAAGCTTCAACAGAACTTAATGTAAAGTATCGTTTGACTATACTATCGATAATAATGTTTTGGAGCATGTTACACAAATAAAAGATTTGGGCGTAATTTTTGATTCAAAACTAACTTTTGTTGAGCATATAAACTATATGTGCAACCGTGCTATGAAAATGTTAGGATTTGTTTACAGAATGTCTACTGACCTATCTCCTATCACACTCAAATTACTTTATTGCGCTTTAGTACGTTCTCATTTAGAGTACGCTCCGTCAGTTTGGTGTCCATACTACAGCGTTCATATATGCAATTTAGAACGTATTCAAAACAAATTTTTTCGTTTATTATCGTACAAATTAGGCATTTCATCCGAAAATTACGATTTTAACCTCATTGCATTGCAATATAATCTTCCGCCGCTGAAAATTCGGCCCAATTATGGATTTAATAATCCAATTGGTAGAATGTGTAGAATTGCTAATAGTTTCTCTAATAATATTGATTTATTTTGTGTTTCAAAATGTAGTTTTAAGTGTCATTTAAAATGTGTTGATGAATAATTTTATATTTTGTTTTTATTTATGTATACTTTTTTCCATGCTTTTATTTTTCAATATTCTTTTATATATTTTTGTGTAATTGTAATATTGTTCGTAATTCATCGTTATTTATGTATATAATGATGTAGATGTAAATGGTTTTTGTATATACCGTGAATAAAGTATTATTATTATAACTCTACGTTTATGTGAGCCATCGCTGAGTAGTAGCACTTATAACTATTTGTTTGTAATATTGAGCTTTCTCATCTTACTTTGCTTACTCTTTCTTTGATATGTTCATTTCTAGGATTAAGTTTTGTATCTTTCTTGTCTTGTAAAAGGTGCGCACGTTTCATGTGTCAGTTTTGCGTTTTTGCCTCGGGATTCTTAGAACAGGGCTGGTTTCATTTAATGGATAAAATGATTTTTACGATGTGAAGAAGTTTTTGAGCTTTCGAGGTTATCTAGGCTGCTAGTATCAAAAATTCTGTTACTTTACTGTTGCGGAAAGATGGATGGACGCTTTGTTGCTAGTCTTTACAATACCGTTGGGATGTACGGTCTGTAACTGTACGTATTAACCAATCCGCCGGACTCAATTCTTCAGCAATCATAATTTTATAAGTGTGTAATTTAAGGCCAGTATGCAAATTTTTTTTTACTGTTTGAGGCATAAAGACATGTTTCTGATCAAAATGCTTTAAAGAGGGATTTATTGTCGCTATGAGTGCAGCAAAGTTTTTAAGTGTTCTTTTTGCTTATGTTTACTTACTATAAAATGTTAAATGAAAATGAAAATATAAGGCGTTTGAAATAGTTAGGCATTAATCAAAATGGACTCGGAACCCACTTAACTTACAAAATTTTGTTATCTAATCTGGCGGATAGTAGAAAAAATATATATTTGGGATTAATGGAAGGCTGATGAAAAAACCACTCGGTCTCCGCTACATTGGTACCGCTTGCTCCTGAAATACTTTGCGATTATTGCGACAGTTTACTATTAGTGTGACAGAGCACGAACATATCTTAACAAAATGTTGACGTTGACATATAATCTGCCGTTTTGCGATAAATAGTTTTAGAAAATGGTGTTATCTTTAGGATTAGTGTGTCGTCACTCAGATCTTCTTTCTGATCCAACGACTGGACATACGCCTGGTGACATATTTTTGTAACATCTTTTTTAATTTTATTTATTTTTCTCCAAGCCATATATTACTTGTTTGACTTTGATACGCCATCTGCTTCTAATTGCTGTGTCTGGGACTGCTGTTTTGATATTTGACTGAAACAGGTTTTGTATTGTGCCAGTCCATCTGGTGGGAGACATCCTTCTTCTCCGCTTGCCATCAGGTTTGCCTTGTACTATAGTTTTTTTATGTTGTTGTCTCTCGTGGTATGACCAAAAAACTTTAAAATGCGGTCATAGACTGTACTGGAATGTCGTTGTTTGGGTTTAATATTTTTGATCACTGATACATTAGTTTGCATGGCAGTTTATGGTGTTCTTCGTAGGCGCCTAGGTAGATAAAATGATCAACAACCTTGTAGTTGCCAATTTGATGTTTATTATTATTTATAGGTTTATTTCTAGACCGTATTCTAGGATGATGTTTTCTAATCATTCACTTAAACCTAAAAGGTTTTCTTTGCTGCAGGCAACTAGTAGCGTATCGTCTCCGAATCTGAGGTTTGATATTTGTTGTCTTTTTATATATTTCTTAGATTACATTGATTGAAGACTTGGAAGAACGTTTTCTGGCTGCTACATTGCGAAAGGTATTTTAAGGGAACGCTAGATTTGATCACTTTCTTTGAATGATCACTAAATTGACTTGTAACTGGTTATCTGAGGACAACAACAGGATACCATATTGTGTCTTATTGGGTTTTTGTACAGCATGGCTGATAAAACTGAAGAGTGCATAAGTGCAACTAGCACATAGCTTGATAAGTCAAGCAAACGCATTTTGTAGTGATTTTCTTTCTACTATTAGTCTACATAATTGTTAGTGAAGATTAAATGCTAATAATTATTTCTGCAGGTCGTTAAATAATCAAGAAATTTATTGTGTGATACATCATTAACAGAAAACTGATTTACTTGATTAGTCCACAGCAGTTGAATATTTCATTATGTAATGTACATATAGTTTTTTTCTACAAGCGATCATTAGGCAAACATAAATTACAATAATGAAATACCCCACTTTATTTCATGCCACAGTACATAATGAAAGCACTGCTTAGCAGCTGATAAGAATATAATTATGGTACTTTATATATTTTATATTCAGATCACATAATAATAAATTTCATTTTTATTCATATATTAATATCAACTTTATACAAAATTGTGAAATGGATTTTTATTCTATGTTATTATATTCAATCAATGACAAAATTATGTTTGTATTCTATTTTTCGTAGCTATATAATAAACGACCTTACATATTACTCATATAATGTGTTTGCAATTACCTTTTCCACCCTACTTGTGGCGAAGGCAATTCCATGCATCGGTGGTTAAGCCAAGTTAGGGGTAACGAAATAGTGTTTATGTTGTCTCATTTTCACTTGTATTTTTTTAATAAAATGAATAAATAACATTTCCTGATTTGAAATTGAGAATCATTTATACTAAACGCAAAGTTATGAATGAATTTTTTTAAATAGTTATTTAAAGTATTTTTTATATAATATAAATAATAACATTTCTTTATTTGAGAGTGACGAAAATATTTGTTATATAAAATTAATTTTACATTATCCTTTTTTGATGTTTACTAATTTAGGGTAGATTTTTTGTGTTATTATAAATGTTCTCCGTAAGGGTCGGGTCGTATATTATTTCTTGATAACATGAGCTTGGTTTATTTTTCAATGGCGCAGCAATATATCATTTCGTTAGGCGCCTGTGTTAATGAAATATGCCAAGAACATGTAAACAGACCCTTGCTACTAAATTCTTGTCTTAACTTAAAAAACAACCAAAAAAACTTCCTTAATATTGATAAATCAGTAAAACAAATATAATTGTTGGGGTTGGGATATTACATTGGAAATGGTTTACTGTTGCAAACTAAAGGGTTATGCAAATTGAGTTTTACATGTTTCAACAGATGTTGCAATCAAATAGTTTAACCCTTTTAATTGTAGAATTGTGTATTCGTACACTTTGTGAAATGTTTGGTTTAAATGAATGCTCAGTTGACAATGCTAGACAGGTATCAGTAAAGTATCTTTATAGTATAGAAATTATTGATATTGCTCACGAAAGTATGGAAGAAAATTCGAATATATACATTTTTGTTGTTCTCAATTCTTGTCACTTTCTTACACGTATTTTGCATTGGGAAAATGCACCCACAGACTATAAACTTACATTGCATCGAAACGCTTTTAAAAAGTGACCTTGATGGCTTCAGCTGTGCATGATCTCATGTATTCTAAAAGCACAAAACAAACCCTCCGCCGTCGGTCACGCCTGAATGTTATTTAGTTATTCTTGCAAAAATTACTTTTTAGATGCATGTTTCTTCTCTTACAAGATTCAAATGACGCATTGACTCATTAGGTAGAAGATGCCAGTAACCTAGAGTTTTTGATTTGGTTTAATTGCATAACATATAATTAATAAGAAGTTAAAAATTTTCTTTAAACTTTATACAGTTTATTCATTTTCTAAACAATTTTAAACGGAGTTCTTAAAATAAATACATTTTATGATTTTTTTTGCGGTTTTTAATAGTTTTCTGAGATTTTGTGGTAGATTTTGTTCTAGAATGTGGTTTATTGGCAGCGGTTTTCAGTAGATTTAAATTAAGAAACATGGTTTTTGGTAAATTTGTATTACGTTTCATACTGTTTAGAAGAACAGTTTTGTATATATTTTAAGCAAATAATGTTCAGTAAGCGGTTTTTAGTAGATTTTATTAAAGAATCATGTTTTATAGGTAATTTTAATTTTGTTTTATACAAGAAAATGATTATTTTAAGCAATTTAATTGGGTTTAATAACTATAGTAAATGTTGGAATATTTTGTGAAGTCTTTTTTCGTCGGTTTTTCAAAAAGGCAAAATAAAATAGAAAAAAGTTGAAAATTTCAAATGTTAATTATGTTTTTATATTTATATCTTTATCTCTTTTTTTGGTGAATTTTCTTTATGAGCACCATTAAAACATGGTAGTGTGCTAATTTTTCTACATGGAATCAGCCGATAGGCTTTTTACTGTTCATTCTTTCTCTTCTTTCTGTCTTTGATACAATTTCTTATTCATTGGTGTATTATTCTCTATTGTTAGACTTCTATTGATGTAGTTTTTAATTTCCTTTTTTCCATTGATGGCAATAAAAGAAAGCGTGTTTTGTTGTGCCTTTTTCATTACAGTAATTGCATTCTTCATTTTTCTTCAGCTTAAATCTGAAGAGTATTGCTTTGAAAGTCCCGTGCTTCAAGGAACAGTGATACAAAGCAATCTAATTTTCCGTGCTTCTTCTGTATTTAGCTGGCGATCATATTCACAAAATATTTGTCAAATCTTTTTTTTTCAAGTGCTTCAAGGATCTTTTTCCATCTTGCAGCGTAAAACGCATTCTTTATATCAAGAGTTATTAGAAGAATTAATGCCCTGTTTTTGTACGCTTTTTATATATTGCTATCGAAGATTTGGAATATTGCTTACACAATGCATTCAAAGTTGAATGGTCTTTCTGAAGCCAAACTGATTTTCTGACAAGCCTCTTTTATCTTTAACACTTTTGCTGCTAACTCATTTTTAATGTCGCTCCTCAGGAGCTGAACACATTATTTTTTCAAATCATTTATATTCTGGTATAGGGTGCCAGTAAGTAAGCCTTGACAATATTTTTTTAAATTTAAATAATAATACGATGCGTAGGTAGCATATAACGCAAAGTGCGCCGACGCACCCTATGCGTCGATAGCGCTGAACGTGTTAAGAGTTTGGTTCAGTCTGTCTACAATCATACGTTCAAGGATTTTGTTCATGCAGACTAAAAGTCTTACTATTATTTTTGTTTTTGGGCTTTTCCAGTAGTACTATTTTGGCTATATTGCATCTGGCTGGAAAGGTGCCTTCTATTAGAGTTGACCTCTAAGGTTTAGGTTCACTCATTTTAGTGGTTGGTTCATCGCCCGAGCTTATCGGCCATTTTACGTGCTGCTAATGTAAGGGCAGCACGACATTCTAATATTAGCTTTAATGTAATTTTTGGCTTGCTTATAGCTAGAATTGCTACTTTGTTGTCATATGCATTTCTACGAATGAAGATATTGAGATATCTATGTTTTGAGTTGATTTTTGCTTCAGAGCATTAGGATGTTTTAGAGTTTTATTGTGTATGTTTGCACTTCTAGCATTTGTGGATTGCTAGCCCTCCCTGCAATGTAATGTAAGCCTAGTTGCGTATAGGCTTAAAGTTGCCACTGTAGTTACTTTTACAACGTAGATGTTAAGGGATGACAAGCACGCGATAAAAATGCTTACATGGTTGCTGCAGTTGGTATTATTTCTAAGCCGCCTAGCGCGTGAAATGACACAAAACATTTCTACTGCTAAATCTTCCAAACTGCCGTTTTACACCAGCGACTTCTTGATACCTACTGGATATAAACCGCTGTCATGTCACACGATGTGCTTTTTGTCAAATACGAGATTTAACCAAGGCCAATGGTTGGGTTGCAAAACCACCTGCAATGAGCGTGAACTACGACACTCAGATACAAAGCTAAAATGCTCAGACAGCAAAACCTGACATGTTTAGCTGACAAAATTAAAGAAACTTGACATGATTTGAGGCAAAAGAAAGAAGAGACGCGAGGACTCAGCTTAAGGAACTTTATTTCTGAGCTTTAGCATCCCTTCAATTCAAGGTGCTGGATGTGATTGGGTTTTAACAAACTTAGTCAGAATCAGAACTTTCAACCTGATTACATCTTGACACCAGCAGGTAAACTACCAATTGCGATTGTGGTGTCATCCACATTGGAGGTGACTTTCTTGGGGCAACTCTCAGAGTTGAGGCGACCAGACGTGATCTTGGTTTGTTTTCTGAGGATTGATTAACACCAGGTAGATATTAACGGATATGACGCTTAGACAGGACTTCACCATGCCGATCGTATCACAATCGAATGGAAATGACGTTACTATTTTGTTCATGTACAGGGTGCGGTAGCATAACTTCTTTTTTTAAAACTTAATAAAACCTATTGTATGAATCAGAAATTTTTTATTTGTTTTTTATAATGTAGTCGCATACCTAAAGTTTTGTTTTAATAGTTTTGAAGATCAAATCAGGTATGTTGGCAATTTCTTCTTGGATGTTGGCCTTCAAATCTTGTAGGATTCTTGGACGGTTCACATGAACACGGGATTTCAAAAAATGTTGCTCTTGAAGTGTGTTGTTGCACCGTCTTGTTGGAACCAAATGTTTCCTAAGTCCAACTCATCTAGCCGTGGGAAAAAAATACTGTAACATGTTTAAATACTTGTCCGAATTGACTATAACTGTGACTTCATTTTCCTAAAAGAAGCAGGGACTTGTCGCACTTGCAGTTTGTCTGAACGTAATGTCCCACGTAACAATTGATTTGTGGTCCGGGACAGTGGCCAACGGGGATAAATTAAAGCGATTTTGAAGAGGCGCTGTTTACTTATTTATTCCAAGAGTGTTATGAATAATTTTTGTGAGATAGTGTTTTTTGTCGCACGTTTCTATATTTTTAATTTATTTTATTTTAAGTAATAAGAAATTTTATTTATTTTTACAGATTTTTTATTTATTTGCAAACTCTGCGAATTCTTTTTTTTTTTTAATTTAACTTTGCCGTTGTTGGTCCTAAGCCCATTTTTAAAAATATCAATTTTATTGGCGCCACTAGGCTACCACTTTGCAAACCTAATGTTTGCATCCAGAAGTTAGGAGACAAGCAAAATATTTACAGGAAATTAACTTATCTGCTGTTGTATGGTCTGTGGTTGCTAGCATATGTATCCAAAGCTACTCTTCTCGGACAAGGCTTGGGCAACACCCACCGGTGCTGCAAAAAATCGGGATTGACTAAGGAAATTACACAAGCCGGGAGCATTGAAGTTGTCCAGAGCCTGCAGGACGGTATCTACGGATGCCTTGGAAGTCTTGTCATCTGTTATTCCAACCAATATTTTGGTCGATAAGAGAACAGCAATTTACAAAAACTGAATGAAGAACTCTATTGCCAGAGCCAGATCAATGAAACGTTGGCAAAATGGGAAGAACGAAACGAATAATGTCACACGATCCTGATCTCGGACGTCGAGAGTTGTTACAGCTGGATCCATGGTTTATTAACTTATTGGCTCTCGCAGTTATTTACGAGCTACGGGTGTTTCTTCGGTTACTTATAGCAGATAGGCAAATTTTACACAATAGAAATATGAGCGTTCTGAGCTTGTCTACTGTGAACACTTTGGTGCCTAACTGGTCGCGAATGCGAAGAAGTGGGACGGTGTTGCGGGCTTTGCATAGAATCTACTTGACCTTCTTAGGCAGACCTCGGTTAACAAAGATCACCTTAAGCTCAAAAATAAAATGCTATCTCATTACATTTACTCAAAGAAAACTGCAACGCACAGCTAGAAAACATGCAGAGCAACTGGCGACCGTGTAGGTTTTCTCCTCAAATCTTTAGTCTTAATAAATATTATGCTATCATCCATTCATCAAAAACTTACCCACAAAGGTTTTGAATTAAGAGATACTTTACAGTTTGTCCAAACCTACAAAACAAGTTATTTTAATTTCTTTAATCATACAATCTGAAGTCGTACCAACATAGTCTTAGATGTCCCTAAATATACTTTGGATGGACAGTAACGGAGAATTAAGAAAGATGAAGCAACAGTCTAAAAGTTTTTTGTCAAAATCTAGTAGAAGACCCAAAGAATAAAACATTAGAAGTATTACAGGTTCAAAACAAATTATCCACATCACAGAAGTCAACTACCAACAAACGTCTAGATCATTCTGAAACACTCTATGAGATTGAAAACAGTGAATCCAATAAAGAAAAAAAAAACACGTTTTAAAAAAATTAGGCTTGCAGCAAAAGAAAAAAACAAAACAAATGGAAATAAGCGAAAACTAGTACCAACGAGTGCCACACCAGATGCTAAGTTCTTTCAACAAAAGAAACGTGGTACCTGAAAAAAAAAGAATTTTTATTTTTCAGAAATCTTTCAAACTATCAGCAGAATAATCAAAACTCCGCTGCATAAGATATAGATTGTTGCAAGCGTGATAGCAGTGTCCAGGATAAGAAGAAAGAAAACCTAATACGTAGCCTTTTCACTATTAAGGTGAACGTTTTGTATCCATACAAAACTCACTTATTCACAGCCATTCCAGATCTAGATGCAAGAGCGTCCATTTCAAGCAAACCGAAACTTAGAAGAAAAGTTAAATTGGCACACTTTGGCATCCTACCAAAAAGCTTCCGACAAAAAACTGCTACGTTTGGAAATAAAGATACCTCCGCAGTTTCTAATGCATTTTTTTCTACAATAAAATAACATAAAAGTCACCATTGTTCTGGAATCTCTAACTCTCTTCCTCAGGAGATTATCACTCCTAGCAGGGTTCACTACTACTTGGTATTTAAAGCAGCTCTTACTCCGCTATTCTCTGACCGCAGAATACTTCTATTTAAGATAATTTTAGGTCACTCCTTAAGCTCATACAGAACTATTGATAAAAAAAAAGGAGATCTTTAATGGTACTCTGCCATCAAAACTCCCCAGACCACAGTTCGAATATTTAACGGATATTGCCAATTTTCTTTGTTTTTTTGCCCAAGCGTGACTTAGAGTTTGGTATCATTCTGCATTACCATTGTTGTTGTTGTACATGTCACCGCGTAAAGGCGTGGTATGTACGCGACTATGGAAATGAAGTCACGCCGAAACTAAAATTTATTCTCATTGTTATTCATGTTCAATTCTAAAAGTTGAAAAACCTGCCAAAAATCCCAACTGCAACACAAAATCAGCTACAATTAACTTTTTTCAGGTAGATAGCTCAAGTGATTTCAGAAGAAAACTCTTGAGAGGCATATACTATTATTTATTAAACATTTTTATTTTATAGAAAATGTTATTCAACATTTTTATCTAATATCATGTATCACAAATTACCATTGTTGACCAGTTTATTTATTCAGATCTAAAAAAAATATTTTTGAACGTACATTCTCTCTTTATAAATGAGGATTTGCATATATTTTTAGTTTAAGTAATTACGACGAAAAAATACACCTTCTGCATCATTACTTTTATTACATTTTTTAAATTATACCTACGCATGCAATATGGCAAACTGTTATAATAAAAATATTGGAGTACAGACATTTGGGTCAGTTCCAAGTAATTAAGAATTGCAGTAAAGCAATTACGGTATAGAACTTGGCATTGTTCTAAAAATATCGAAGGTCCACGAAATATAAATAATCTATGCAAATGAAATTGCGTTCTTTTTACAATAAAATTAATTTTAACATCAGGCATTAATAACCGATGCTAACTAGCACTAATGGTTTGTAATGAACTTTCTGTAATTAGAATTTTATTCGTTTGCCAACTGTTGAAAGTATTGTTTATTATGATTGGTTAGTGGATCTAAAATAAGAATATTTTCTTAAAGTTATTAATAAATGTATTTATAGCTGCTTATATGTATTTATAATTGTTTTTACGGTTTTTTTAGTGCATGTTTATGTTATGAATAGATATCTACTACTTTTGCTCTAAGGGAAGGAACGCATTGCAAATTAAAGGAATCGGTTAAATTGTTATATTTTTTATTTAATTAACTTTATTGTTGTGGGTGTTTTGTCATTCACTTTTATGTGGTGAAGTTTCTATAAATATGCGTGATAAGTTCTGTCCTTATTGAGGATACATGACGATGATTTTTGCGGGTTTAACCGCTTTCAAGTTGCAAGTATATTGTTTATAAAACCGCGGTTATAATTTTTTATGCTGAGTATTGAGTTTTTCCTTTCTTGGTAGGTGGATAGCCTTTATGATCTATATTCTCGTTTTGTTAATGGGTTGGGTTTCAGTGGTGTATTTAGACTTTATTGCCAGTTACAATTTTATAGAAGAAGTCTTCATTTTGGTACAACTTTGTTTATTCCCAAGTCTTAAATAGAATCTTAGAAATACTTGTTTATATTTCTTTAACAATAACTGAAAGTTTTTTTCGGCAATCAGTCAATCTTTAATCTCACTTCTAATGAGTTTTAGGTTTGATCTATACTTTTTTGTGCTTGGAAGTTAAGCTAAGATTTTTACTATATTATTTGACGTTGGCAAAAATATTAAATTGCGGAGGTCCGTGGACAGGAGCTGGCCGACTAGTGCGCTCTGAGCTTTTCGGGATACATGGGTCAATCTTGCAAGATATTTTAGAATCGCTTGGAAGTAATAAACAAGTTGTCATTTGCATTAGTAATTAATTCTGCGTACAAACTTTAAAGTTTTCGTAAATAAATCCTGAATCTTTCAAATTATTGACCAAGTACGATTTTCATATTTTTCTTCTTCATTTTATTAAACAATCTATTTATTCATACAATTTAATTCAGTGCATCATTCTATTTTTAAGAAATCATTGCAATATAAGGTCACTACATAATGAATGAATCAAATTTGCGGGAAATTTAAAAAAAGCGCTCATCTATTCTACATGGTATATGTGTCATAAAATATTTGAATACACTATCGCAATTCGTAGAACAAAGTAGTAATTGCGGTCTAATTTTAAAAATAATTAATTACAAACCGCATACATCAGGTATTCTATAATTAAACTTAATAAGTTTACATTGCGCTTAATGTGTTTACATCAGTCAACCAACAAGAATTTTATTAATATGCTCCAATTTAAATAATTGCTTATTTAAAAAAAATAAATGATGTATAGATTAGAAAATATTTAACATTGATTGAAATGTGTAAACAGAATCCAAAACGTTAATGTATTTTAAAAATAATTGACTGTAATAATTTAACTTTTTTTGTGTTAATTATAATAGTAACAATTAAATTCAGCAAAAAAGTATCATTCAGTAATCATGACCGACTTTATTTTTCTTTGTCGATCAATTTATGCCGTATAAATCATAGGTAACGCGATATTAATCTATGACGTCAATTTTCATAAAATTTATTCAAATAAATAATTTATTCTTATAAACTACTTAACTATTTTTTATCGTATAATAGATTAATCATAACTAATTAATTAACTTCTATATAATTGTTCTTTTAGAACAAGCATATTATATTTCTTTGTTTTTAAATAAAATATTGAATCGGTCAATAATGTAAAATTCAATTTCTTAGTTTTCATTTAATGAGTTTTACATGCAATGATGAATGGAATTGTAAATGTGCAATAATGTCGCAAATAATAAATTAATTCAATAAAGCAGGAAGTGTAGTTAATTCCTTTTATGCATTTTTGAAAAGGAAAGATACTTTAATGTTTTAAGTTTTATATTTAATATTTAATTTAATAATTTATATTGTGAATTGTTTGATGAAAATTACAAATACTCAATGTTTCAATTTATTTGGTAATGTTGGACACTACTAATTAACTAGTTATTGGAAGTCGGTTTTTGTTCTACAAAACAGAGACCTTGGTAGAGTTATGCCTGGAACCAAGGATGCTGCTATTATTTAGTATCAGTTAATCAAAAAAGTTTGTGTGGGTTTTTATTATAAACTTATAAAAATATTATTAGAAACTAGTAATACACTTCTAATGAATAAGTATCTTAAATGAGGCAAAGTACTCGGGCACTTTTGGTACTTTTGCCAAAATTTAGAAGTTATCTTACTTTTAAAGAAGGGAGACAATTAAAATTTGGAAAATTACAGACCAATCGGTTTAATATTTTACATATACAAACTACTAACTAAGGTTTAATAATAATAATAACCACCTATCGAAATAGCTGAACTTCTACCAACCGGTGTAGCAATTGGCCACCTACAAAGGCTGCGCAATCTTATCGAAAAGAGTACCGAATAAGGGGTAGTGAACAAGGCTGCCCAAATGAGAACCTCACCTGCACGCGGTACACCCTGCTAGATGATCAACGAGGCTCTGTCGACCGAGTAACTACTAGCTCTATAAGTAGTCCCCACTAGATGGTCAACAGCTACGGGTGGACGAACCAACTAGTGGAAGGGCACTCCTTTGTCCTAGGACTGAGAAATTGGCTCTAAAGGCGGATGAACCAGCTAAATGGTCAACGGCATAAGAATAGGTAAGGCAACGAGAAACCAACGTATTAAAGATCTAAACGGATAATCTCTAGTAACAACCATCACGGCTGTGATCAATAATAAATTATCCGGAGCAATTAGTCCTTCAATCGAATCCCGGGGAGGTCACTTTTGACCAAAGATATGATGAGGAGATACAAATAAGTACCTAGATCAAAATAGGCTCTTGGAATGTCAGAACTATGCCACAACTAGGAAAAATCAATAATGGGATAATGGGAATTAGTGAAATGCGCTGGGCAAACTCAGGATGTTCTGATATTAACGAACACAGAATATATTACTCAGACAGAACAAATAGACGACAGGCATATGGAGTAGGGGTTATTATAGACAAACAAGTCGCGAAATTTCGTACCAATATCGGAAAAAATTATGATACTACAGATCAATGCCAGCTCAGAACAAAAGAACATTATTCATGTATATGTCCCAACAACAAAACACAGCGATGAAGAAGTAAAAGAATTCTACTCTCAGATTATACATATACTAAGAAAAATCTCAAAACAAGAAATAACAATAATAATGGGAGATTTCAACGCAAAAGTGGGAAAAGGAACACAAGGCGAATCTATAAGTGCCTTCGGAGAAAGGGATGAGAGAGGAGATATGCTGAGTATGTTTGCAGAAGAACAAGGATATAGAGTAACGAATATATTTTTTACACTTTTACCAAGAAGGCTATATACCGTGGATATCACCATAAGACTTACCTGAAAATAGAATAAGAAACCAGATTGATTATATTCTTGTAAACAAAAGTTATCGAAATAGCTGCGTATCAGCAAAGACTTAACCAGGAGCTGATATACAATCTGACCATAACCTTGTAGTATGCGTCTTTAGAGCAAGAATGAAAAAGGTGCAAAAGAAAATTAACAAGAGATATGACCTACAGAGAATGAAAGATCCCCTAATAAAAACTCAAGTTGAGGAACATCTAAACAAAGAACTGAGAAGTCATCTTCAGCATCAAAATGCTATTCCAAAGATGTAGAGATATGAATTGTGACATCTATGCATGTTTCATTGACTACTAGAAAGCCTTTGACAGGGTTAAACATCATAGAATGGTACAAATATTACAAGACATCTGACTAGACGAAATAGATCTAAGAATAGTCAAAAATCTCTACTGGAACTAAACTGCTTCCGTAAGACTGGACGGGGAGAACACGGAAGAGACGAAGATTTTACGTGGAGTGAGACAGGGGTGTATATTGTCTCCGTTGTTGTTCAATATATACTCGGAATACATCTTTAGAGAGGCTCTAGAAGACATAGACGTAGGAATTGCTTTAAACGGAGAAAGGCTAAATAACATCCGCTGCGCAGACGACACTGTGATAGTTGCAGACAGTCAGGAGAATCTACAACTACTAATGGATAGAGTGACAGAAAGCAGTCAAAGACAAGAATTGGATATTACATTAACAAAACAAAACTAATGGTCATTAGCAAAAAACAATATCACTAGATGCGAAATATGAATAAACCACCAACCCATTGAAAGAGTACAGAAATATCTATATCTCGGTACCACAATAAATTATCAGTGGGACCATTTGCATGAGGTAAAGGTCCGCATCGAAAAGGTTAGTGCTAGTAAAGAAGCTGGTTTGCCAAGACAACAACCGAATTATTTAAAGCAGCAGTGAATAAAGTAATCATAGCTAGGATGGTTGCCAACGTCCGGAACGAATAGGAACCGCAAGAACCAGAAGATTCATCTAGTCATTGTGGATTATCATAAAGCCTTCAATTTGGTTGAAACGTGGGAAATTTTAAAAAGCCTTAAATGAACACGAATTGTTTTAAGGCATACAAATTTGCTGAAGCATACACTAAATCACCTTACAAGTGAAAATTAACGAAGATGTGAAAACAGTTACTGTACATGTCAACAGAGGGGTTTCTCAGGATGACAAGATATTTCTGTTTACCTTCGTACTCGAAGATATGTTCAAAACAAACACTACCATAGTACAAGTTGGGTCTGAACATCGACGGATCTTAACTAAGTCATCTCTGATTTGCAGTCACATTAGCAATAACATTAAAGAATTGGAAACTATTCTAAGACATAGACGGATTACACATGAATATGAGCTAAACTAAAATCATAAGTCAGGAAAGCAGGAGGATCACTATTGACAACAATAATTTTGAGGCAGTAAACGACTACATATATCTAGGCACAAAATTAAACTGGGGAAAGACAATGAAACAACATGTTTTCAAGAATACAGACATCCCAACAATCCCTGGTCGTGATAACATAAGGATGCTGGGGGTGTCTCTCAGGAGTAAAATACGGAATGAGAACGACGGATAGGCAACGAACAAAAAACACGAATATAATGACGAGAGTGACTCAGTTAAAATGGAAATTGGCAGGTCACGTGGCCAGACAGGACCACAACAGGTGGAGACTTAGAACTACAAAAAGAAGTATAGGTAAACCGCAGAAAAGGTGGCTCGATGACATCAAGGAAATGGCAGGAAGAAGATGCTATCAAGTCGCGCAGAGCAGAAACATATGTAGAAATATGGAAGAAGCCTATATCCAGCAATGCGGAGATCAAGGCTTATAAGAAGAATACACTACTATTCATTGAAATAGTTATTGTTAGACTGAATGACTTTTTGCCAATATGACGCAATTTTTTGTATTTTGTTGTTGTAACTGATTGCGTTTAATACATTCACAGACAAGTTTAGAAATGGTTTTACGTGTCATTTGTTTTATAATTAGTTTTACTTGCTGAGGCTGTTTACAATAGATCACAACAATGATAGTATGACTAGTTCCCAAAAACCCATTATGTACAATTCCAGCTGCTATTCACCAAACACAATATTTTTTTTTTGGGCGAAAGGACTTTGGAGTTGGTGACAAGGCCTAGTCTGTTGCACACACGAATTTAATCGACTGATTATTGACTTAGTTTATGGCTTAAAAGTAAATTTCTCTAATATTTGTGGTTTAAAAAAGAAATTAAAATTTGAACATAGAAAATCACTCTTTTTGACTGAACAATAAATACTAAAACGCATGATCGGCTGGAAATATTGCAGGGTTTTGATGTTTCAAAACAGCAGTTTTTTTCTAAATATTAAATCTAAAAGTTGTTCGTTCTGTAGCACTTGAAAACTTTCTACTTATTCTACTGGCACATGTGGCGCTGAATATATAGTTTGCTGCGTTTTATCTCGATATATTCTTTGTTTAGTTGTCTTAGGTAGTTACACGTACAGCATTAGAAATTAGATTTATTTGCAGCAAATACGATAAAATTGAAAGGATGACGTGGATGATCTGTGAAGTGGGATAATGTTTTCAATGCCAGTTTTGAATTTGGAAAGTTTGAGTTTTATTGAGATAGATATTTTTTTTTGCGTGAGAAGGGAAAAATCCTTAAAAAACACTAGGCAGCTCAGGCTCAGTGAAGTTTTTTTTGAATAAACTACTTTGGTTAGGTTGTGATTACCAAAGGAGGCTGTGTAGCAAGTGTAGCGGAGTCTCATCTTTTCCGAGGCATAAGATTACAGTGCCCGGTCCTGCGAGCATTTGGTTAGGTTAGGAATAATTTTGAGTGTGCCAATCACATACAGCTTTTTTACAAGTTTTTGCCTCTAGTCTGCTGCAGATTATTTTCTTTCCGGTCTCGTTTGGGGCCTCGAAAGCAGTTTCTGGTTCAGTAAATGTCCTTCTTTGCTTCATCTTTGGCAAGCTGATTTCCTATGAGGTTTTCTTTTGTATCTAGACACCTGAGTTCAGGTTGTGGCCACTGCTTCTAGACTGTTTGTACAGGCCATAACCAGTTTGGATTTTATTAATGGTGTCTGCAATGGTGCTTGATTATTTGACATTATGGTTATTTGTCTATTGGGGTATATAGTCTCGTGCCAATCATGTTCTTGGCACATCACTTGATGGTAGTCACCTGCGCTTGGAAACCTGAGACATATTTGCCCAGTCAAGTTTGCTTTTCTTGGTCTTTGTCTTTGTAGATTCCAGCTCAGGTGCAATTCTGGTCTTTAGCACTTTAGCCACTGTTCCCAGGTATCTTTTGTATGTCTAATTGTTATCATATCAAATATTTTTTTGGTGCAATGACCGACTTCATAATTAGAGTTTTGTTCTCATGCAGCACATTTGTTATACTAGATAGATGGATAGTCAACTATGCAAGTTTAAGGGTTCAACTTGTGGGTGGATATAATGATAGTAAACATGGATTGGAGTTACTTTTACAGGTCTAGGTTTTTGGATTGTCATTAGTTAAAACTTCTTTTTATTTTGCCAGCTTTTTTGTTGTGCTTCATTTTTTTTATGGTGTGGTGTGTTTGAAAATAAAATATTAACTAGAAGTGATAAGATAATATAACAGTTGGCGGTACCTTAATAGTTGTAAGTAATTCGAAGTTTTTGACTGCTTTTACTATGGAATGTTGTTAATTAGCTTAAAATGTATACAGAAAAGATAAACTATAAAAAAATGTAACAGGCTAGTATCTAAGTGCGCTTCTATTATTCATAATACATAAATAATAAAAGTTTTCATTCATATTAAGGTTCTTGAAGTTATCGATAGAAGAAAACGATTATCATTATTATTCAAATAATTTCAAATGTATTTTTATTAATATATGTTTTCTTTTGTTTTAGGTTAGTTCTTGCTTAGTCTTTTCTACTGGATATTAAAGTTAGTAAGGATTATTTAATTTTTTTTATTACCTCACGCTTGTTTTTGAATATATTCCTATAAATTAATTACATAATATATATATATTACCGAATCCGTTAATTGAGAGAATGGAGACGCTATCGATACTGACTAGGCCTAGTATCCATTTCCTTGCGCAAATCGGACAAATTTAATTTTTTTGTTTTTTCATTCTTTGTTGCGCTTTTTAGCAATACAGATTTTTTGACATTGCTTTTAACTGCTTAAAAGGAACGCACTGTATCTTAAAGCGTGAAATTTACTATACCAAAATTGTTGCCGACAATCTTTGCGATAGCTTCTTCTTGTGGAATTTTAATGTTTTATTGTCAACAATGCCACTGTTGATGGAGAGAAAACTTTTCTAATCCTTTAAAACTATTGTGCAAATAGACTTCTTAATGTGCGTGCGTCAGACTACTAAATGTTCTTTATGGTGCGCATTATTTGTCTTGCCTTCTAAAAGTGAAATTTAAATTTGTCGTTATGTTTGGCTTTGTAACTTGGAAAATATTAGTCTGACAAAAAATATATACAGTTTTTTTTCTAAAACCTTTTTCTTGAAGTGCCGTGCTCGCTACGAGCGTATAGGCGCCCCCTTTGTATGTTTGTTATGTGCGGTACTACACAAACTACCACCACTAGGCAAATACTTTGCTGGTTTGCCGTAGCTTTGCGAAGGAAATCGAAATTGCGGTTTATTAACTTTACTCCTACTATGAGGGAAATTCAATATTTAAGTTAATTAAATTTAAAATATTTCAAGATCTTTTCTGCATCTAAGTTTAAATCTCACAAGTTTTTATGTTGTTAGGAGAAATTGTTTAATAGTTTTAAGCTTGCTTGCAATCGGTTGGTTTCGGTGCTAGTGACAAGAAAAATATTGAATATACATTTGGATTTGGATTAATGACGTAGATCTATAGGAATAAGATGCAGCAAATTTGACTAGTGAAACCGCGAAGTGACTCTCACTCTGTCACAACACAGGGGAGGGGTCGGAATATCTTAGTAATTATTGATGCTAGAGCGATGAGTTAAAAAGAGTTAATGAAAGTTAGAATTAACGTATTTAAAGATTATAATCGGAATTTTTCAGTTTTAAGGTGATGCAAGAATAGAAATTAGTGTGATTTGAGGATATTAGTAGATCGGCATTGGTAGGAAGTTTGATACCACATAAAGATAAGTTGTTAATTAGGATGGTAGATTGACCATTTATTTAGTCACATCCCAGTAGAGTGGTCAAGTGTTTCTACTTCATCACAATCACAGGATTGTCAGTGATGTCCGGAACGACATGTTTCTAAAAAGGTGCCAAGGTGTCAGACAGTAACCGGATTTTAATCTGCTAAGCAAACGAACCTCTATTTTTTGTGGAGAGGTAATCTTTGAACCAGGGATTGAGGCTAATTTTATTAATGACTCCTTTATAGTAATTCTTGTAGAAATGATCTTTAAACGTGTTTTGGCCTGGGTTTTATAACTTTCTAAGCAGTTGTTGCAATTAATGGATAAATTGTGGGAAATACAGGGTCCATTATGAAAGTAATACGCGTTTTCTATGAACAATAGATTTATTGATAGTACTGGTACAAACGCTTAAAATTCTTTGAAATACTCTCCCCCTGCATCAATACACTTTCCGAGGCGTGTCTGCTACGCCTGGAAGGCACTCTGAAACTTCTTGACAGGAATGTCTTTTAATAACCTTGTACCATGCTTTTGAATGTTTTCCACTCCTTCACTCCACCGGGGTTTTGCTTTGGGTCAGGAAGTTTGTAACGATAACGGCATTTTGACTGGGTCATTGTCATGGTGGAGCTTAACCGTGTTTTTGATGTCAGTCCTCACGCGCGCAATTCGGCGTTTCAATCTTTTGAGCACCTTGAGGTAAAAGGTTGAGTTGATACTTTCTCTTTGCGGTACAAACTCAAAATGGACGACTCCTTAGACGTCAAAGAAGATAATAAGCATTGTTCTGATGCGAAACTTGCTCAATCGCGCTTTCTTGGGGCGGGAGGGGATGATTTTGTGTGCCACGCGCTGCTCTGCCTTTTCGGTTTTGGGTTGTACTCGAACATCCAGGATTCGTCTCTGGTTACGACGAGTTAAGAAAGTTCGGCTTATTTTGAATCAAATCCAAAAATTCTTGGCAGCGCAAAATTGCGCCGTGTTACATAGTCAAAAAACACACTTCACGCGGATACACGTCTTTCCGCTCAGAACAGTCGGAGCAAGTTGGTGACCCGGCTGCGTTGGAAGGGCAGATCCTCCACCATATTTTTTGGCCGAGTTGGGATGGATAGTCGCATCACATTAAAATCATGCGCATTATTTTCATAATGGATCCTGTAATATCACAGTAAAGTGATGATTAATGGTCGCTGACACTGTTACCCTTGCTACTAGTTGTGGAATAAATATGTTTTTCTTTTTGCACCACTGCTTAAGCTGGTGTGTGACTAGATGTAAAAGCAATGTCGGGCGAGGCGATAACTAAATTGATGACGTTTTTATAGATGTTAGTTGGAGAACCATAATTTCCAAGCCATTGCGGTTATGTTTGTGGTGCAAATTAAACATAACGTCTCCCGTTAAAAGAAAGAATTTTAGATTTCACTCTAAGAGAGTAGTGAAAAGAAGATGAAACTTTATCGTACTCATCTTCTCTGTTATTGTGGAAGGTGCTAAAGCGAGGTATTTATTAGGACGACTCGCAAGTTTTACTAAGAAAAATAGCATTAATTTGATATTCTTGGACCAAGTGGCATACATCAGGTTGTTTACTACAACAGGGTTGCATGTTCTAGCCAATTTGCCAAATCGACCACTGAGCCATTCGGTGCTATTCTCTATGCATAATGCTAGAATGTAAGCAAGATATATTGCTAGCTAACAATATAAAATGTCATTTTAACAAATCTTGCTCGCTAACAATATAAACTGTCATGTTAACAAACTTTGTTTGCTAACAATATAAACGGTCATTACATCAGGAAACGTGACAAATCTCTAGATAAAATAATAATAATATAATTAAAAATTAATTTTGTTGAAGTGTCATTTTATATTGTTAGTAATCATAATTTAAATTATGTAATAATTACAATGTACATAGAGAATAGCCCCGATTGATAGATTCAGATAAATTATGAATATTGATTAAAAGAGTATTTATGTGAGCTGAGCTGGATTGGCAGCAGAGAATTGTTGAATTACCTTAATAAGAGTTTTTATTTATTAATAAAGTTAGTAATTTTCTGGTTTATCAATAAGAAAAGCTGGGGGGCATAAGGTACAGAAACCGAAAAAGAGGCTTTAGGGATTTTGCGAGAGAGGGGTTTTTCTTCTACGTTTTGGAGATTGAACCAAAGTTGAGTTAAAGTCAGTGATTTTACTCAACGGGCTAGCTAAGTTGCAATTAGAGTTTTACTTTGTAACATATTTGGGGAGAAAAGCATCTGTTTAGACTCCACTGTAGAAACAGGTTGCGAGTAAGAGTGTAAGCCGGTTCTACTTCTAGTTAGGTAGAGGGGAAATCTCTAGATAGTTGAGTGGAGTCGGTATTTTTTGAAAATTATATATTATATTTTGGGAAAATTCTATTTGCAAGAGAAGTTCTATTTTTGTTACTAAAGTGCTTACAGTCACAGAAAATATAGGCAGGAGAATCTTTAGAAAATTGCCGCTTAAAAAATTGTTAGTTTCATCAAACTTCTTGAAGAAGATAACGACACTATTTCTACCTCTGGAATCAACTTTATCCACAGTTTTAATGATTTTATTTTCAATTCTCATTGAAGTAATATTTGCGCTGATATTATCAACTGGTTTGACATAAGTTTGATATCATATTCAATAAACTTATCCACGAGCTAGCTGTGTTTTGGTCGGTTTATCTTCTTTATTTGCAAATTTCCACCCTCGCATTCCTAGATTCAATCATATTGGGGGCTTTTCCGAGACAAGTACACCCAGGATTTAAATAAATAATTTAAAAAAATTAAATTTAAATTAACTCACCTACCCAGATTAGTTAAAGGGTTTAATCGAGACCGGAAAATTGGGTCCGAGGAGGAACGTACACCGATAGCGTATTATTTACAGAATCGAATTGTCCCGCTTTGTGATTTAACTAAAAAATGTTGCTGCAAGTTCGCGATAGTTACATACACTTCACTTTGTCGATTTTTGAATTTATTATATTTAGTTATAACGCGGTATGATCCTAACTTCCATCCATGAAAAAATAAATTTTGCAAATATTTGCAGTTTATTAGTTTTTTCATGAACTGCCTAAAGATAAATAAGTTAAATTTTAATCAATTTTAGGAACGAAAAGTTTTATAATTTGGATAAGAAAGTAAAAATTGATTCTTAATAAAAACTGATATTGCTATTGTTATCGAACCTAAATAAAATACGAGTTATACGATGGAAAATAAAAAGTTAAAGAGTTTTGTTTGCCTGAAAAAGATAAATATTATCATAATACAAGCCGTTAATTAAGCAAGAGTACTTGTTGGCCGCTACCCAACTTTTAAGCTTTAAGAACTAATTTCCTTCAGTTTTTCATTCGCATTCAGTACAGTAATATTAAACAAAGATAACTACTAATAAAAATTGCATATAAATTGCAACCAATTTGATTTTATATTATAATAAATGTTTATTCAATCTTGATAAATATTGTATAAAATAAGTAATAAATTACATAATTTAAAATTAAAGCAATTTGGTTGGAAAATATGGATCATAAATCCTAAAAATATTATGTTTTGGATTCATTTTATATTTGATTCAGCTTGGAATCCCTTGACGTAATTAGGTCGCTACATAGAAACCGCGTTAAATAAAGAATAATATTTTTAAATCTCACCTTACGTTTTTAAATGATTGGAAAATACATCTCACAATAATGTTATTATTCTATTACTATACCAACATCGTAAATAAATAAAGTGCAATTTTCGTAATCATAACTGTTATTGCATATTGCTTTTTGCCATCTATGCAACATGATTGAACAAGGAAATAATAGTGTGCAATTTAATTATATTTTACTGTGTTTTTTACTTTCCAACATATAATATAAACACTAATAATTATTTTCATTTTTATAAAGAGAATTTTAATGAAATAGCTTTTGTGGAATAATGTGATGTGACTTTAAAAAAGCACATCTGTTGTAAAACTTGTTAAAAATGTAAAATGTGGCCACCCTCCTTTATAAATTTTACATTAATCCCCTATAAAATCGCGCTTCATCTCATAAAGGCAACGTTATTTAAACCGTTAACCCGAAATAACACCACCCCGCGTTTTATAAATTGTGATTTAATAATTCAATATAAAGCGATCCGAATATAGGTTTACAGGGTGCTTATCTTGCACCTCTATGGATTAGGTTATGGTGTTCCTTTTGTTTAATAATTCAAATCAAACGAAGAAAACGAAATATAGATTGATTTGCGGCATTGTTTGGCGCAATGCGACACCACCACCTGCTTGAAAATTCTATTAGCAGTATTCAAGGTTAAGATTTAGGTTTGTGGAATGTATACTGGATTTTAATAAATTAAAAACACGATCAACTTGCTTTTTTTCAAATTGAAATATGTTAAATCAATGTTGATGGGTTTGGTAAGTTTCTTAATTATAAATTTCATCTAACAAAGTATGCACGTGTATGTAATTTTAGCAGTCGCTCCCATTTAATTCCATTAGTATATTAAAACAAACAATTGAATTAGTATAAAGAAAATTATTTCTGTATTATAATCCTTCATTGTTTGTAATATTTGTTATGTTAGCTTTTTTTATGTGCGTGCTGATTATTGCAAATTACTGCACAAGCACTTAAATTGATGTTTTATTTTAAATTATTAATAGTGATGCGCATATTTATTACCTATTTTACTAGTACTTGATCATTTACATAATGCATCACATTTGCAAAATATTTTCAAAATCAAAAAAATTGTTTTAAATTTAGCAATAAAACAAATAATTTGTTTTAAAATATGGAAGACTGCTAGGAATTGTGTGTGTATAACTTATAGGATAGGCGCGCTTCTTGTTGGTTATTGGAATCAGATGTTGATATGGTTCTTTGACGAGCTGTTGGAGGATATCTACTATTTTTATTATGTAGATTGGCTAGAAATGATCCTCATAGTGAAAAATCTGGTATATTATTGGATGCCTTCGTATAATCTGTGACTTGGATGGGTTGCAACACATGGAACTGTTTCTCAGGTCGTTTAAAAGTTTTTCTTTTTTAGTTACTGATAGTCGTGGTCTTTAGATATAGTGACTAGTATAGTAGACTGGTTCCGCTAATGTTTTGTTATAAATATTTTGATCTTGGTGCACTAATTTTTACATTAATAGTTTTTTTAGGTTGATAATAAATCTAAAACAAATTCTTAGTCTTATGAATGGCAGAAAAGATTTTGTGATGTGTGGAGGTGATTTACTAGCTTGAAATTTACTTTATTTATTAATTGTAAAATTTAGTTTGACCCAAAAAAATCTTATAACTAAATTTTGTTATTATTCAGAAAAAAAAAACTTTTTTTAACAGTTTATGACTTGAGTTCTGCTATTTTTGACATCTTATGAACAGAATTTTGCACTTCAACTATTTTTGGCCAGATTTTGTTTTTTTTAATATTTTATGATAGAATTTTGCCATTTTTAACATTTTATAAATAAAATGTTGTATCTTTTAACAGTTTATGGTGAATTTTGGTACTTTCTGACAATGTTTTTATATGTTACGGCCTGATTTTGTTATTTTAAACATTCTTAGAACTGAGTTTTACACTTTTTGAGAGTTTATAGCCGGATTTATTTGTTTTTGTTTTGATTTTGATTTTATCTAAAAATATTTCAATGTTTAATGATTTTTCATTTTTCAACCGTTTATGTCCGGAGTTTGGTGCATTCTTAAATAAACATTTTAATGTTTTAAAGCTGGTTTATAGGCAATCCATGTCTACATATACGACCTGTACGAGACGTCTTGGTTGTCAATTTCACCAACTGAGACATTACTGGAAGTTATTGTTTAGGAACCAGGAGCTACTGGTCAGAACAAACGGTCTACGGAATTAGCGCTCAGCATTCAAGAACACGGCGCGCAAGAAAGCGACATCTGGCAACAACGATCTTAAGAAAGTAATTGGGACTGAGATCTTAAGCAAACAACAAGAATGAAAGCGGTGATAACTTTGCTTGAGGGTCACACCTGAAGTAACTATTAATAGCTGCGACAGTGTAGGACAGAACCGACACTGACCGTCCGCCAATCTTGATGGCAAACGAAACAAGGCAGAGAGATCATTGGTAGAATGTTGATAATCTCCGTTTTGCACCACACAGGTGCCAGAAGAAGAGGAAGCTGTAAGAAGAACACTAAGTAAATGCATAAGGGCATGTATTAAGCTCGCTGGCGCGGACACGTTTTTAGAGGGAGCCCAATCTGAAGAAAGAAGCGGAAGCGCAGCCAAGGGCGTAACCATTAAAGTTCTTAAACTATCTTGGCGTTTTCATGCTCCTTTGCCACGGGGTGTCTGTTGTCTTTCAGTGGGGAACTTGAGTCGGTATTTTACCTCATCTTCTACTCTGGTTACTGCTGCAATCATCGCTGTGACAACTCTCCTGAGTATAACCTTCATATTTGCGTAGCAATTGACGATTGCTGGTATCGTATGGCGGTCTTAGAACTTCTTTAAATCTTGGCATGTATCTCTCAGCTTTGCCGGTCAAGCTAGTTTGTAAGACCTGTTCCTACTTGAATGGCGGCACGTGTTTATTCTGGAACCATGCCTCTAGTGAGATACACCGGATTCTTGTGTGTTGAACTTCGGGATTGTTGATGTATCGTGGGACTAAGGGGTGAATTCGTCGAGATATTGTTCTAGCTTTCCAATGATATTTACGAACAATTCGGCTGTTGTACCGGCATCGGCTGGTGGCTTACTCAGAATACGGTTATTCTTTGGCGGTGTGGTGGCGAATGTAGTTACTTGCATTATCGGTTCGGAATTTGATCCGCTTATTTTTGGTTGATATTTTAATTTTTAACTTAAAAATTTGTCTTGGACGTGGTAACAGAACTTGTTTCCCTTACATTTATCGAAAAGCATTTCTTGTCAGTTTAGTGAAAAAACTCAGGTCCAAAAAATGTTTGGTTTTGCTCTTGGGAAGGCTTACTGTCTATTTGGTGAAAAAATCTGAGATGTCCTCCGGGTGTTAGAATTCCATTTGGAAGTGATTTGGTAATGTTTGTTAAACTTTTGTTAAAACTTTTTGAAGATGATCAGGTGGTTGGGGATGATGTCTTCCGACGTTGGGTTGGCTTCCGTCGAGCGCTAAGAATCTTTGCTTTGGTCAATGAGGTCATTCGATGTGAACCAATCTTCCCATTAGTTAACAGCAGATGCTCCTTGTTGGATTATAATTATTACCAGATGCCTTATTTATAATCAAACAATTAAAAGAATAAAACAATCGAATACAACGTGCCAGCATACCTATGTTTTGTCGACCACACCAAGGCAGTTGACAAAGTACGCTTGACTGACGTTATAGATTTACTAAAAGAGAGAGAAACGCCCAACAACATTGTCAAAGCTATACACAATCTAAATACCGGCAACTACACAAAGATTAATGCAGGAGACAGCTACACGAAAAACATAAGAACACCAGGGGGAATCAGACAGGGAGATAGTCTTAACCGATTTCTATTCAACCTACTAATGGACAAAATTATAGAAGAATCGTCAGCGATGGCTCTAGGTTATCGAGTGGGCCAAAATAAAATCAGCATAATATGCTACACCGACGACGCAGTTATCATCGTAGAAACAGAGGATAACCTGCAACTACAGCTCCATAAATTATATCTAACATCAGCAAAACTAAACATGTACATATCTCGAGCAAGTATCCAAGTTTAAGTACGTGGTCATGGACATATCGAACAACCATAACCCAGTAAATGATCTGAGGAGTCAGATCAAAAAAGGAACCGCAATAGCAGGATGCGCTTACGACAGATGGTATGGGCAAAATATATGCGCACTGACAGCAAGGTCAATATTTACAAGACTTGCGTTAGGCCAATCATGACCTACGGTATTAAAGTTTGAGAAAAGACAACTAAAACAAAGAGTATGCTGCCGTGTACCAGAAATGAAAACCCTGAGAAGCATACTCGGAAAGACAAGAAGAGACCGAGTCAGGAACGAGGATATAAGAGATGTAAGATGTAAGGTGCAGGACGTGGTAATATGGGGAAGGCAAAGGAATCGACAATGGCACGATCATGTAGCCTAAATGAGAGAAGATCGACTACCGCGGATAGCAGACCAGCGGGAAATAGACCCACAGGAAGACCACCTAAGAGATGGAAGTACAGTTGGCAACCGACATTCCATGAGATACCAAGGCGCCCCAATTAACAGATTGAAAGATCTAATTAAAGTAGAAGAAGAAGACCTGAGTCGCCTGTTGCTACTGTCGAGGTGGCCAAGTGCTGTCGCGTTAACAATATTTTATTTACGAGTTCTTAAGTTCTTTGTGGGAGGTGATGCGAACCATTAGTTAACTTGCAGCTTGTCTAGGTAATACTGACGAGTCCGCCCGTCCTCGATCGATCCGAGCTTGCTCACCGACGCTTTTTCTTGGGCCGTTCTTTGCCACTGATGCCGGAAACACAGTCCGGCAGGTACCTTTGTGTTTGAGGACGTAGAGGTTGGCAAGGTAACAACTAGTGGTCTTTATGAATAGCACTACTTTATTATTATATAGTTATTCCTATACGCGGCCATGATGCCGATAGACGGGCGATTCCTATACGCGGCTTTGATGCCGATACACGTGTTTGACTAAGAGGTGGGTTAGAAAGGTGTTCCCGCTCACTCGCCCAATTGTTTGTCATCAAAATTTTGATGTTACTTCTTCATGCCGCGTTCCTATAGATCACAAACATAAGAGAATAGCTAACGAATGTCATTAGGTTGAAAAAAGAAGCGGACTAAATCAAATTCTTGACACTTGGTTTGGTGGACACAGCATTTACTTTTGGTTTTTATGAAAATTATTTTAAATTTTTCAACTATTTTCGACCTGTTTTTAGTGCTTTCTAACAATATTTTGATGTTTTAAGACTGGGTTTTACTATTTTCGACATTTTATGAATAAACTTTTGCACTTTTAAATCGTTTTTTTCCGGAAATTCTAACGATATTGAAGCTTTTGGGCCTGATTTTGCTGTTTTTGACATGGCCGGATTTTAGTTCTTTCTGAAAATAGTATGTTTCAAATTCGAATTTTTAATATTTTATAAATAGAATTTTACACTTTTTAATGAATTTAGTTTTTTCTAAAAATATTTTAATATTTTATGACTGTTTTTTGTTATTTTATGATTAGAATTTTACAACTAAAAATATAATTACAAAATTGTGTACGCTTTTTTTCAAAACCGTCTGAGGGGCTCATTTTTCAGAAAATTATTAAATTACATTTTTTCCATTTTTCAGGGTATTATTTTTGTTATTATTACAATTAAATACAGTGCATAAAACCTTTTTAAACAACCTAAAAATCGCATGCAATACTGAAAGCACACAAAAATTGTTTATTGTAGATGTTTAATGTCTATTGCAGTGGTTACTGATAGTAATTGAATTGAAGTAAGCGTAAATAAATTATGACAAATAAAGGTTGAATTTATTAATTCTCTTAGATGATTTACATGATATGTCATACAGATATAGAATATAGGTTATAGAATAGTTTAGTTCCAAAAATTAATTGAAATTGTAAGAAATAAATTATAAAAATTGGCAATTCAAATTCTTGAACTGATAATATATTGTTTGGTGATCTTACTTGTTAATAATAATATTTTTATTCTCAGAATTGATATATTTGTTAGGAAACATTTCACGACATAAACTCTTTGAAATATAATCAAAATGAGTCGTACTTGTTGGACAATCTTATATTTATTTTATTATCTTGGACAGGAACTGCTATCAACTGAATTTGTAGTCATACATTGTAGCGTGGAGCTATACATGATAGTCATGAATGACCACCTGAAAAGTTTGTAACGATGTTTTTTTATCTTTTATAAATGTAATTGCTGTCGTGATAAATTAAAATAATATATCTAAAGTTTCACTAAAAATGTTATTTTTATATTTCTTCTATTCATTGTGTACATTTTTTTATTATTTAAATTAAATTTTGATACATTAAAATAAATATTACTCATCCATCGATATGATTTTGATTAACATGGCTGATGACTGCTTCATATACATAACTTGATAATGCAGTCTCATTTTTTTATTGACATGGCTTAATTCGGCCATGTAATAAAATCAATTGTCCTAAATTACACTTTGATTGACATTTTTTATCATTTAGGCCAAATAAATATGAATTTCAAAAGTTATGTGTACGCAATAAATATCCTTGCTTATGTATTAAAATTAATTGTTCAAGCGTGTATTTTTGTGCGGTAATTGCAGTTTTTTTAATTGTGATTCTACCCGGATAACACATATTTGTGAAGGCTGAGGTCAGTGTGTGCACTCCTCGAATTACATTGTTAAATTGTTTTATGTAACTAATTATTTTATAATGGTATAGATTTATTCTCATCTTAATTAAAAATAGAGTTAGTGGTTAATTTTTTCCGTAATCGATAATATTGTCACCTGGCGACATTGATACGTGTAATATGAGTCAATGATATTCAACTTCGTACATAATTTATTATAATTGGTGTTCTTTAGTAAATTACCTTTATTTCTAGTGATTGATATCTTTTAGTGCTACCATAAACATTTGATTTCTCTAATTAGAATAAAATAAATAACATACATATATGTTGGCTCTAAATTGTATTATGCGTTAGAATTTTATAGCAATAAATGCAATCAAAATTGATTGTATCATTATAGATCAATTTTTCCTAATGGCATTTTAATACAAATATTTTTATAGAGCATACGTATCTAGGTCATATTTTGTCTGAAATGGAGGTGTTTATAAATCATATTTAAATTACCTAAAATGTTTGTAAAGATAAAAAGTTAGTGTTGTTCTTTATTTAATGGAAATATATATATTTTTTTTTAATTGATTGCATTTTAAAGAATTGCATACTAAATCAGCACACCTTTACTCTCGTGCATTTTTCAACCACTTTTATACTATTTTGAACAAGTTGTTGCTCTGGGTTGAGCGAATCTAGTACTGATATTGCAGAAAGTTGTTTTATACATTTTTATTAAACCGCGATCAGTAAAAACCATGTTATAGGACTTTTGCACGTTATCTATCACTTGGAAATGAAATTGAATTTGATTTTAATTGCGGGTTTTCCGCCCAAATCAAACAATTTAATTTTTTTTCTGGAGAATTAATAGACGTTTTAGTTTTCTTATATATACATTTTTTTTAAGTCTATGAAATCTTTGTCTGAAATACAACAGGCATTTCAACAGCTTAAGAACAGCAAAGCACTAATCGAAGATCAAATATCCTCTAAAATGATCAAACTGGGGATGCGGTACTAAACGCAATAAGACTACTACTAAATAAGTGAATGAAAGAGAGAAACACCCGCCTACATGGGAAGATACAGCAGCCATGAACAAGCTGGATTTTGCAAAAATTGCTGCACGACAGACCACGTACAGACTGTCCGCACACTAATAGAAAATACACCGAATACAATGTTTTCCTGCACGAGATACACCAACCTAATAAGACTACAAAAGGTTCCATATACACACAGACGAAGTCACATATACTAGCAAGATTAATACAGATACAATCTTGCCTAAGCTGTTCACTATCGCACTGGAAGATATTTTCAAGGAAGTGCCGTGGGAAATGAAACATAAACGGTATTTAAACCACCTCTGATTTGCAGACGACAAGACCTTAGTAAGCTAAAACCCACAAAAACTTGTAGACATGCTCGAACAATTAAACATAATATTAAAATCAGTGGGTTTGTACGTAAATCTAGAAAAGATCTAGGTCATGGGTCTGGAAATAATACACGAATACTTGATCTTGCCAAAACCAAACCGCAGAGGTCACTATCAGTTTGCTGATGTTGATACATTATCTTTGTAAAGAGATCTTTTTTAGACTTTTTTTTCAATCCAGGCAGAGCCGGTGAAGTCATGGAGATTTTTATATCTCTTACTCAAGAGATGATAGTTTGGAAAGTTTAACAAGTGCGGGTTGTTTCAGAGATGCTTGTTTGCAATATACTGGCGTTGTATGGAATTGAGTATCTCACGCATTATGAGTTTTCAAGAATTTCTGGAAAAGTAAATTTTTTAACAGTTTCTGTTAGCACTCGAATTGGTCACTAGCCCCCTCGATAACTTCTGGTTAAGTAGACTTTAAGTACTGTTCTCGTTCCTGAAATTAATCGTCTTCGTAAACATTCTGAAGTTTCACGGTCGCAATTGTACTTAATTGGACAAGTCAGTTTATCATTAATTCTTTCTTGATGTTTTGGAAAAGTCTTTATAGGCGACCTCTAGGTGTAAGTCAACCTCATATATTTTAGTTTCTTCTGCATGTTTTCTTGTTTTTCAAGGAAAACACTTTGGAGATGATTTTTAAGTGTTGGCCAGTCTACTCTGAACGTTAACTGGCTTAGCTTGAATATATATTTTTTTTGTTTTTTTAAATTTTAAACTGTGATTTTTGAGTTTTAACTAGTGAAACCACACTTGCTGAAACTATTACATTAAATACTAGATTTAAACTGCCTGTGAACATTGTCATTGAACTTTTGCGACTAATTAAAGCCTGGTTACACAGTGCGAGCTAGCATCCGAGCTACCGTCATGACATGTAACTTGTATGATGTGGCTACACGGTGCGAGTAGGTGCACTGCAGTAACTGACTAGACTAGCTCGGATGCTAGCTTGCACTGTGTAACCAGGCCTCTAGTCTTAAGAAATACTTAATGTTGAAGTTTATTTCATATGTCGATAGTACGCGATCTCATAGGTAATTTTGTTTTGAGTTTCTTTGGTAGTTGATGGAAAATTTTATGGTAATGACCCCTTGGTTTAGATCAACCATCAACCGCAAGTTGAAGCTTTTTGTCAATATTTTGAGTTCTATGGCACGATGTGTCCGACGTTGGGCGCCAATTGTCATAAATTGGGTGTCGTCTAGGAGAAGTTTTTGGAACGCCGGGAAATAGAATCGCTTTTTTAGATTGAGTTTGATTGCTTTTTGTTCGGACGTTCTTACACATATGGTTACACATTGTGTTTTGAGTTGTACGACGTTTTAATGCGCAAGGCGGCTCACAGTGGCCGTATAGAAACGTCTGTGTTTGAGGTGCAAGACTAACACTCGCAGATGTTCTGGACGTTTCTTGGTGTTGATCCGTGGTAGCCTGGTGGTTATTAAAAAGGTGGTGGAATTGCTTCGGAAGTTTGATTTAACTTGCGGTGGTCAGGTAGTAGTGTGGTGGCGGTTGCGATTGGGTATATTCTTCAAAGATGCTGCATGTTCTTTGCAACAAATTTGAAATCCAAACAAAAATATAAACTCAGGACAAATGGATACACAAACTAACGCGTTGGCGACTACGGATTAGCAAGAGGTGTTGGGGGCGACCGCAGAAAAGATGGCTCTACGACGTCAAACAAGTAACCGGATAAAATGGAAGGAATTAAGGGAGGCCTACGTCCAGCAGTAGAAATCAACAACCTTTTTTTAAATGTGTTTTTTGTGCATCATTTTTTTAATTTAAGTTTTAGGCAATAATTTGGACAGATTAACTCAATAAATAAGTTCAATTTTTAATCAAGTTATCTTAAATAATCGGTTTACCTATCAGGATTCAAGGAATTCAAGGTAGAAATTTAGACAGAAAAGCAATTTACACGACTATCTGAAACGGGCGTAAACCACGACATTCCTTCTGACACTAGAATTTGTGATGTTGAATACAATCAGCTTAAAAAAATTAAAGAAAAAAGGACCAAAAACTCTAAATAGAAGATTAGCCCCATGGAAAAAAGAATGGGCTACTTCATTCAGAAGATACATTACACCAATCCAGCTCAAAGTGCCGGACAAAATCAGTTTTGATGAATCACAAAAAAGAGTCACAAATCTTACCATAAACTAACAAAATAACGACCAGTATCGACGTTTTCTTACCGCTCATAGGAACGAACCTGTCAGCAGAGAGGACTGTTGCATAAACTTCTGGAGTTACTTGGATCACTTTAGTGACCAACTACGACTTGGCTATAAACTGACACAGCTGGTTTCTGAGTTTAACTATTAAGCAGTTCCAACTCACGTAAGAATATAGGACGTTTCTTTTACATGAAGAAGAAATTCAACTTCGTTATAAGGAGAGGCCAAGGAAGTGCCAGCATTTGGTTTTGCTACATCCAGAACCATTGCTTTAAAGAGAAGTTATTTCTATTGGCATCGCTCTTAACAACTGCTTGTGGTGATTATAGGTACTTGCTTTTTGACTACGGTTGTTCAGTCGGGGTTGTTTTTAGACTTTCTGCTTTTGCCATAATCGATTTTTTAGTTTCATTGCTATAGCCAGCTTACAGTTAACTCCGGGTAATAATATTTGATAGTTACGGTCGCAGAAGACCGACGACCGAACAAAGACAAAAATGGATGACAGATAACATAATAAACTTCATAGAAGAAAGAAGGCATTATAGAAACAAAACCCAAGAAATGTATAAAAAACTGCGCAAGAAAGTACTTAAGACAATTAAAGAAGCTAAAGAGCAATGGTTACAAGAGAAATGTACCGAAATCGAAATTCTACAATCAAAACACGACAGCTTCAAAATAAGAAAATAAAAGAAGCAATAGGAAGCAAGCAACGAGGAGGAGGAGGCGTAATCCTAGACTTAGACAATAACATCATCACAGAAACTGATAAAATACTAACAAGATGGAAACAATATATGGAAGAGCTTTTTGGAGACACAGATGTGGATAACAATATGACCACAACATTGGGTGACGAAGGGCAAATTAATACTCAACAAGAAGTAGAAGCAGCAATTAACCGATTGAAAAACAGCAATGCTCTACGGGGAAATGCTCAAACTACTAGAGCCAGGACAAGTGAAATTGGTGACTACGCTCTTCAACAAAATCTACACAGAAGGTCAAATACCAAAAGATTGGCTAATATCCACATTTATTCCACTCCCAAAGAAAGCGAACGCAACAAAATGCTCAGGACACAGAATAATCAGTCTGATGAGTCGCGTTCTAAAAGTATTCCTCAATATCATAAAACTAGACGACAACATCAGTCATACACAATTCTTCTTTAGAAAAGGACTAGGAACTAGACAGGCGTTATTTGCCATACAAGTCCTTATCCAAAGAGCACGCGACATCAACGCAGATGTATTTGCATGCTTTATTGATTTTGAGAAAGTATAAAGTTCAACATAGCAAACTCAATTCTACGTGAAAGCGGAATCGACAACAGAGATATAGACATAATATCCAATCTGTACCTACAGCAAAAGGCCATGGTCCGGGTAGAAGACATCCGAGGAGTTTAGAGTGAAGAGATGGGTTTGCCAGGGTTGTGTACTATCACCACTGCTGTTTAACGCATATTTAGAATAGCTATTCAAAGAAGCACTAGACAACGTAGAGGAAGGTCTAGTAATAAACGGCGAAACAATAAACAACCTCAGATATGCGGACGACACTGTTCTGATCGCTAATACTGCCGAAGGACTTCAGAGACTGATAGACTGCATAACAAACGTGAGCGAACGATACGGAATGAAGTTGAACTGCAACAAAACGCAAATTCTAATCATCAGCAAAAACCGCATAGATAACCTTCGGTTTACTGCCAACAATACAACGTTACCAATGGCTGAAACAATTATATACTTAGAATGTACCCTTGATAAAGAATGTGACCACTCTCGGGAAGTAAGATGCCGAATCGAGAAAGCAATAGGCTCATTCAACAAGATGATGCACATACTATGTAACATGTCGCTCAGCATACATACCCGACTAGGGGTTCTTAGATGCTATGTACTATCAGCCCTTCTGTACGGGACGGAATCATGGACCCTTACCGAAGCCTACTGCAAACGCATCAACGCCTTTGAGATGTGGTGTTATCTTCTCATGCTCAGGATTTCATGGGTTCATCACGTGAAACGAAACGGTACTACGGCGCATTGCGAAAGAACTTGATTTCCTAACAAATGTCAAACATAGGAAAATGGGGTTCTTTGGACATATTATGAGGAATGAAAAATACCATCTACTGCAACTAATCCTGAAAGGAAAAATGGAAGGAAGAAGATCAGCAGGTCGCAGAATATTATGGCTAAATAATATACGAGTATGGACCGGAATGAGACATCGACGGCTTTATTTAGAACAGCAGTAAACAGATTAAAGTGGACCAATGTGATTGCCAACATCTATAGAGGATAGGCACTTAAAGAAGAAGAATAATATTTGAGGATTTTTTGATGTTTTCTATACCGGAGTCGTTTTTGGACGACGACTGTAAAGGTATATGCTTGAGTGATATAAGTACATAGAGTATTAGAGTTTTATGGAACCGTTATCCTATGCACTAATGTACAATTTGCTTTTGAAATTGTCTTTATTCATTAGACTTTATTTTGGTCTTTTTATGTATTCTTGTGAATACCACACACATTTTACGTTTTAGTCATAAGAGTGTGCATCTTTTCTAGTAATAGTTACGATGCATCTCTTCTATGGAAGTGCTTGCTTGTGTGATGTAGTTGACTGTTTAGTTAGGGCCAACATTGTTCTAAAGGTTGTGGGAAGAGTAGTTGATATTTGTGCAGTTTTGCAAGATGACATTTTCTATGGAGGTGGATGGTCGACACGCAGCTGTCGCAGGGAAGCAGTTGCATTTTCTTCCATGCAGTGGATATTTTCAATAGAAATATTTAAGAGGCAACGCCGATTATGTGTTATACTACAAGTACAGCTAGACAGGAATAGTGTGGCCTGTATAAAAGGCAACTTAATATACACAAAAAATATGTTTATTGTGCTTGCCTTTGACCGTTTTAGCATTTTTTATTTGCGCTTACATTTTACACATTCTATTGGCGACGTTGTTGTGAGATTGAAAAATGCTAAAATGGGCAAAGGCATGAGTTTAACCACAGCCAACATAATTTTTGTGTAAGAGTTGTCTATTATACCGGCCACACAATTTGTGTCTAGCTGTAGCTGGTTGGCTGGCCACTGATGTATTGCTACACCTAGATAGTATTTTGTTTTCCTCAGGATTTGTCAATATTTTATATAGCGTTGGCTGGTAAAAGTTTCTATTAAAATTGTCAAAATTATTTATAGCCAAATACGTCAGTTTTGGTAAACTCTAAAATGAAACTATCTGGCTACCATGTAAAAAAGCAAATCTTACTACACTTTATAAGAAGATAACATTGTAATTTCTTTGGTAAAGAGTTTATTGCTTCTGTTTGAAATGCTTTCCAAGAAAATCAGAAGCTAGAAGTATGATCTTTAAATGATTTATAATGAAATACAAATATAGTGTGAAGGTTCAAAAAAGATTTATTGTAACACTCTGTGTGGTGAAACAATTGTAGTATTACAATCAATCTTCTTTGAACCTTCACACTATATTTCTGTTTTGTTATAAATGTTATAATGGAGTTCAAACATGTATCAGCCTGAACCATTCAATATTTGATCTTATATGATTGGACTAGCAACACAACGTCATTTCGATTGCGATCAGAATGGCCTGCCCAAGTTATCATGTTAGTATTGTATATAGTTCTGAACTGTGTATTATACAGGACAAAGTCTATGCCAGTTGGTTGACATTATCAATTTAAATGGATGAAACACCTTGTATAATAATAAATTGTTTTATATACATTTTTACTAGATATCTTTAATTATACTGTGTAATGTATTGTTGATTAATTTAAATATGCAATGCAATGCGATCTTGAAATTGATAAATAATCTTCTTGAGAACGCTGAGAACCAGATTTTATATTAATGAATGGGCAATTTTTTATAACTTTATTATATTTCATAAATACCATAACTGAAAAAAAAAAGATTTCTTTTGTGGTAAACTATTATTAACGGCAGAACTCTTGATATAAATCAAGGCATTACATCATAGGAATGCAATATATTTCAATTGAAAGATGAAATATAATTTTAATTAAATTGTATTCAGCTTTCTTAAAATTGAAGATGATTTTATGAATAAGTACTTAAATCAGAATATACAGAGCATGTTGTTAAAGATCAATTGGTGTTAATTGATTAGCCTCTTCAATTGGTACAACAAATCAAGTTTTACAAAATTATAGTTTTTTTTTTATTTAATACGTTTTATTTGATATTAGATTCATAGTTATTTATAGTTGGTGTATAGTGTATTGACAAATATTTATTTTGTCCATGAATATTATTATTGTATAATTATTATTTTCTAAAATTATTCATGCATAATAATTTTAGAAAATAATTATTATTAGTAACCCATTACATTAATGTTCAATTTCTCTCTCATTTATGCAAAAATTATGATTTTTATTATTATCTTGCACTTTTAGCGTCGCAAATGCATATTAAAATGAATCTAAAAATGTCTGAGAGAATTTTTATCACACTTGAGCGGATGCAGTGAGACGAATAAATATTGTTATTGATGATCGTATTTTTAACGGAAACTGTAATAAGCGTAACATTCTAGTCCGTTGTTTTCAGTAATATAGTTGGAATGTTTAAATTATGCATGAATGTAAAGTATTCTTCTTAAGTATTAGATCAATACACTAAAAGAAAAAGTGCTTCCTCTCACTGATGATGGTTTTGTAACAAATTATTACAATTACTTACTAATAAATTAATTATTCTTGAAAAAAAATTATTATTGTGTTTTTACTTCTAATTTAAGGAACGAAATTAAATAAATTACAATCAGTTTTACAATGGAAAAATTATTGTTTGAATTATTACGATTATTAAATAATATGAATCATCAAAGCAATTATTTATTTATATATTCCAAGTAAACATAATTGTGTACTTTTCTAATACAATTTTATTATTCCGTCAATTTAGACAATAGTCTGTCTAGCGTAAATAATAATTAATGTTATATGTACATAAAAAGAGAGAAAAAATATTTGATGTGAATAAATACTACGAATGTAAAGGAAAAATACATGTTTGAATAGAAGCTCACTTTGTCAATATTAGTAAATCTTGATTATTTTAATTTAATATAGTTTTTATTTTATTGATTCGTTATTGCTTAATGATAATAATAATAATATTAATTGATGGCTATATTTTTTTATAAACAAGTACTTAATTACTTTTAATTATTAAAAGCAAACAATGTGTAAAATAAGACACTTTATTATTTTAAGTTAATTCAATTTATTATATTAGCGAATTTTTATTTCTACCTAATAACTATAAAGGAAACGAGTTAGCGAGCAAAATTTTTTTTCAACATATTAATTATTAGTAAATCTATCAACAGATACCCAGTTAAATACAACTTAGATACTTAACTAAAAGTGACGTTTTTTCTTTGTAGTGCATCTTCTTCTTCCAGCCCTCTCGCTTTCATCACATCTCGAATGGTATCGTTCCATGATCTTCTGGGTCTTCCTTCTTCCTGGCGGTTGCCATTTCCATACTCTTTGGGGTCATCTAAGTGACGTCTTCATTAGTGTTTTTAATGTTATGAAAATAGTAGGAGGGACTAAATCAGACTTTGAGGTTTGATGGATTAATGCAATTGTCGTACAAAAGCAAAGTTTTGTTATGCGTAGTCATTTAGGGCGCTTAAACTTGTTCTAGTTGATTGTTTCTCAGTAATTTTTTTTTGTTAACGTAGTTTTTAAAGGGATGTTCTTCAATCTGCAACCGTGGCTATCACAATTAAAAAAAAAATCTTTTTGCAAATTTGTTGTCTACAAAAGTCTGAAGATCTACCGTGCGGACAAGACGCCTGACATGTCTAGACAGAAGCGGACCTTCAGCTCACAGGGCAGGTGATCATGCCTTATATTCTACGCTTTCCACGACCTGCCAGTTAGATTTTGTTGAATCTATTGTCTTATACTTTACTATTGCACTGGGTTTAAGAGAAACTTTGGAGCTTGCGTTCTTGGATGTTGTTTTGAAGGGTTTTGTAGCGAAAATTTTACATGTTTTTATAGTCCTGCAATGATCACGAAGGCTACATCAAACTTTGTCATCTGATTAAACCCTACTCAATTTTATTTTGTATTTTGAAGACAGAAAACTGCATAACGTCCAAGGAACGCGTTAGCCCTAGGTTTGCTAGGCTTTGGTATGAATTCTCTGATTAAAATGCTATTTAACTAATCGTCAGCGATTTGAAGTCAAAAACTGGATTTAACTCTCCATCCTGCACTGCGTGAACAGTCTGTGTTCTTATAGAGGCTATATAAGGATATGTTGCTACTTTGATCTTGTTCAACGCGACTGACCCACTCATAACTTGAGCATCTATAATGATGACTTTGTTGCTTTTTGTTGCCGTAGTGTCTGGCTTTTGCATTCTTACTTCAATGTTGTATGATGTTTCATCTACTGAGGCTACGATTGGGTCTATGCTCTGCGGCTTCAGCTGTACGGCAGCCAGCTTGGCATAGAGTGAGCTCCTTAGGATGCTTAAGGGAAATGCGGACTTTCATTGATAAAGCGTTATTACGAATCTTAAACATAACATATTCAAATCCGATAAACTGATAGTACTGTTACATACCCAACAGGTACTAGCAGCAACTTTGTGTGCTTAGGCAAGTATCTTTTTGTTATTTGACTTGAATAGTTGTCTTGCCCAGAGCTTACACGGATTACTGGGGACTGTGGTTATGTGCTTCTCACACTATCTTAGCTCCTTTAAGAAGGATCCCGTTCTCTTATCAACTTTGTTTTTGAATTCATCATAAGTAAACATTGTTGGTGCTTTAGATGGGGAATGAAATTGACTAAATTACGGAATCCTTAATTTCTCATCAACTAAAGGACAGTGAAAATACTTACGATCTTAGGCAGGAGCAATTACCTTCTGTGTAACACTACACAAAGCCTATGAGGGGATTTTAAATGCGCGTGTACAATGGCACTAATCTCACTTGGGATACTACAAGTTATTGTCTTTACTTTTGGACCTTTGAGTTCTGTTCTTTTAGAAGAATTGCCAAAGATGTCCACTCTCGTCTCGTCTTAAAAAAAAATGCTTTGGCAAAAGGAAGATAGCAAATATCTGAATCATTTTTAACTCAAGGACATGTTCAAAGAGTTAACCAAAACAATATCAGTCGGTTTGAAAGTGGGAAACTTGGGAATGACCGAGATTTTGTTGACCTAAGGAACAGGAGCCCGAACATAAAAAATGGAAGCACGCAAAATCGAACAAGTGACTGAGTACAGATACATAGGACATTAAATAAAAGTAGGAAGCAGAAATAACTAGAAGAATAAATCAAATCTGGGCTACGTTTGGCAAACTAAAACACATATTCAAGAACCCTGACATACCACACTGTTTAAAATGGAAAGTTTACGATATGTGCATATTGCTCGTAATGACATATGGCCTCGAAACGATGATATGGAAAGCAAACCGCGCAAAACGAATTAAGAACTCGCCAAGGAGCAACGGAACGCGTACTATTTGTCATAAGCTTTAGAGACAGAATAACAAACCCATAAATTAAACTGCAAATTAAAGTCAAAGATGTGATTGAATGAAGCACTGAAACTTAAGTGGAGCTGGATAGAACACGTAACTAGAGAAAACACCTACAAGTGGACCCAAAGAATTACACACTGGAGACCAAGAACTATAAAACGAAGACTATAAAGAAGATGGCCCGATGACGACGTGAAAAATGGGATTGATGGGGGGGGGGGATTACTTTCAGAAGCCGCAGGTCGTGATTGTAGGCGATTTAATTGGTTCTAAGATTACTTTCACTTTCTTTGTTAGAGACAAGGGACAATGTTTGGCTTTTGTTAACGTAGAAGTCAAGTACAACGAGGCTCATTTTTTTGCAAAAGGCGTTTAACTGCTTTTGGAGCTTTACCTTTATTTGTGCACAAAAGAGTAGGTTGTCATCAAACGCAACAGCACTGAATAGCGATTCTTTAATTTGAAACTTTTTTGTCAAGTTTTGTCAATTTATTGTCTATTACTAAGCTTTTGAGATGTGCAATGACGTAACCTAGTTTGATTTCAGTCTCGAGGACGATTCCTTCAGGGACGTATTTAGGGTGCAGAAGTTTTTTTCAACTTTGTCAGCTGGAAAGTTTGGAGTTGCTCATCAAACAAAACGTTTTCTAGTTGGCAATTATGAGATTAAGCTTGTGGAAATGCTTAGTTATTACAGAACTGATCGTTATTGGTTTGAAATTAGTTTGTTAGAGTTTTCCTTATTTAGCAATACGGTTTGGTTTGGAGCAAGGATTTGGGAACATTTTTAAGGAGGAGAAATATGTTGAACAAATTTGAAATGGTTTGCTTATTTCCAATTTATTATGTTTTGTTGTTTTTCCAGAGGTTTTTAGTTTTAGTTTTGTATTAACTTAATTATTAAATACAGCTTAATTGGTAATTATAGTATAGCACCGATTGTGATGCTAGAATCCTCCATCATAACACTAACACATGCTATACCATAAGAAAGTATTTTTAAGAACTTTGTTTACAATTACTTAATTAACACAATGTTCTTGTTACTGCTCATTACTATTGTACTGTGTTGTGCATACTTTCTTAAGATTTTTCCAGCCAGTGTACGTTTAACAATCTTTTGCAGATGTTGTGTAACCTTAAGACCTCAAATGCCAGTGCACGGCATGCTTTTAACGGCTGTTACATGCAAGGCTTTAATGTCAAATACGGTTTTAAGACACAGGATCAATGTCTGAAATGCCAGTGTACGAATTACTATCTTTTACAGTCCAGTACAACCCAAATTCTGGCAGCGTACCTAGCATTTTTACTTTTTTACGGTTTTTATACGAGTTGATCTGTGCAAAATGATAATAATAACGTTAACACAGCGAAAAGTATGTTGATGTATTATTTGGTAGTTAGTTATATTTAGTTTTTTGTGGATAAAAGCACATTGTTGTTAGTGAAAAAGATATTTTTGAATAAGAACTACTATAAAAGAGAAATGGTCAAAATCAAAGTAAATTTTTTTGCGCTAATTCTAGAGCAAAGAATTGACCCCAATCACGACAATGCAGAGGAACCTTTTGGTTTGCAAGCAAACTTGAAGTGAAAGAAATGTTAGCAGGAGAAAGCATTCTAAAACAAATTTTGGTAACGAAAGTGAAATTTTCATAACAGCGTTCAGTTGTTATTTTACTCGTATCGTAGCAGGAAGTTGTTACTGGCATGCCGTCGGATTTATCCACTCCTAGATCTCTCTTTTGTTTTATGTCTTTTTTTTTATACCGTCTGGCTATCTTCTTTGTGACATTTCTAGACTTCTCTTAGTCTTTTTTTGGTTTTTATGTTGTTATTTTTGTTGTCCATCTTTCACTTTTTGCTACGCGTTTTATGAAGTTTATGACTTTTGTTTGTTTTTGGATTTCTTCATTTTTATCTTGTCCTTTATGCTAACTTTCAGCATTGTTTTTTTTATTGTCCTTTGCGTTACTCTTAATTTCTGGGCACTAATTTGTATGAGTAGAATGCATGCTTTGTATACTTTTCTTTTTAAATTAATTGTCATATTTTGGTCTATAAGTATGTGATTTTCTCCAAGACACTTATTGACAACAAACTCAACAGAAAATTGCGTTATAATTAATAAATATTTATGGCATTTATTTATTAGCTTATAAACCGATGCATGTATATTTATAAAAATAGGTTAACACTGCATGACATGCGACCTTTCAATATGTTCTTTACTGTGTTTATTAAATTACACATGTATTTATTAGCAATCCCTTTACGCTCTTCATTATTGAATTGTGTTATATCTTTTGACAATATTTATCAAAATAGGTTGGTTTTTGTCTTAATAAATATATATTGTATTATGCATGTGTACTAATTATAGTACACGTGTAAGGCCGGATACTTACGTATATCAACTATCATTCAGATAATTATGGTCATTCTTACATCCAACTTGTAAGTATGATAGGAATAGCAATTTTCAATGATGACTAGTCGTGGTTCTACTGTACATACCTCTAATTTTTCTGTATTGTTTACTTTATCTCATCATCAATTGCAATTTTTTTAATGATTTGCGTCATGTTAAAGACGAATTTATATTTTATTGTGTTTCTACATTTTGTGAAGCATAACACAATAAGCGAGTTTCTCATTTTGACACTAAAAAAGTTTAAATAATTTTTATAAATTTGCTTATTATAGCAAATTTCAATACTGTGAATAATAAATTCTATCCAAGCAATCTATATTACTCAGAACAAAAGCTAAGTATACTCACTAACATAGGAATAATGTTGCAAAATGTACATGTGTTTATTCTAATTTTAAAGGAAGCAATTATTTCAGTCTGTAATTATTTAAGTAATCAAAACAAGCACCTTCATTACTTCGTGTAACTGCATGCAAATTTTGCATCAGCTCAAGGTTTTGTTTTTGATTAATTAAATAACTACAAAAAAAACAGAACTACATTGTAATTATATTACTTTTATCAGGTTATTAAATAATAATTTTATTATGTATATTATAAATTGGATATATGAATTTTTATCAGGGTCGAGCCGAAATCCTATTATGGGAGATAATATTACATAATGTTTTGAGTTGTTATTAATATGTTGATTGTTATTTTAATTGTTTAGGAATCTTAAAACATTAATTAGTACTTACACATCCATTAAATCTAGCATACACGCTATTATAAAATGTATTGACTGATATTTTGACGATAGACTTACTTGAGATCAATGAGCAACTGATATTGTATCAATAGATTTATTTGAGATCAGTGAGCAACGCATTATTGTTACAAATTTGTTTAAGCGCTTATGGTTTGTACTGCAGAAATATATTGTTGGTTGTAGCTGTAGGTAAATTCACATAATTTCAAAGAAGAGGTGTTTAGAGATGTCTGATTTTAGGGTAGTTATTGAGGTCCTGCGTTATTTACTTTTTTATGAAATGTTTGTTTTAGAGGGAAAGTCTTGCATCATTTTTTGGATTGCATAGTCAGACCTAGTAGTCTGTGTGGTTGTTTGAAAGAATAGACATTTTTGGCAAAGGTTTCTGCAATTTGGGCATGTTTGGTTTTTTTCTTGGCAATACTTTTAGATTTTACAAAGTTGGACTGTATTAGCCAAGGCGTAGATCTTTTGGGAGATGGAGGCAGATAGTTTTTTTAAACAAAACTTGAGCAAAATAGTCAAAAACATTGCCGCTGTCGCTAACAATGTCAGAGACAATCTAAGTTTGTCTATACCAAGACGTTTACAGCAATTAAGGATCTCACAGTACAGCTTTTATTGCATACCGCATAAAGATCTTAGTCTACAAGCTTATAAACAGCAGATGGCGCTGGGGTTGAAGCCGGCTGATCATGTTTCTTGTACACATTTTCAGCTGGCGGGAATATCTGACTTTTTTAGAAAATTATCTTTAGAAGCTCATTTTTATTTCAGTGGGTTTGTCAATAGAAAGAACTGCCACATGAGCTTTTGAAAATTCTAGAACAGTACTCGAAAAACTGCTTTATTCCCAACGAGTTATTGTTTGGTGTAGTTATTGGGTTGGTGGATTGCTACCGTAAAATGCTAACTGATTATCTTTGGCCTGTATTGGACAGTTTGGGCATAGGCAATTTTTATTTCTAGCAGGATAGTGCTACGAAGCACAAAAGTCGTGAAACAATTACAATGCCGCACTATTCGTCCAATTTCTGAGTCACGAAGTTTTTTTCTACATTTTGTTTTTGTTTTATTTTCTTCTCTATAATGATCTGAGTATTTTTCCCCTAGCTGCATGTTCAAATTATATTAGTTTTCTGGTTTTATTACTAAAAAGTACTTCAGATTCTTTTTTCATCTTCAATCAGCCCAGGATATCTGTCTGTAGCACCCTCGAAAGCTTGTATTACTTATGTGAGCTTGTTTTAATGTTCAACTTTCCATACCATATAATAAAATAGAGAAGATATAGCAAGAAAGCATCCTTACTCTGAGATTTAGGGAGAGATCTGTGTTATTGAAGAATGTATTCATGTGTGTAGAGGCATTTCTTGCTATCTCTATTCTTGTTCTTATTTCTCTGGTTTGGTCTGTATCGCTTTTTATTCAAGTTCCGAGGTATTAATAGGTGTCTACTTTCAATATCGTTTTTAGAAATTCTCAGGCTACCAACGATGGTCTTGAAGTTTTAATATCCCATTTATTGCATACTGTACTGGTACGTTCCACAAGTTATAGGAGGTATTTTATGTTAGTGGTCAAAATATCCGCATCGTCGGCATAGCGAATGTTATTTAGTATTTTGCTATTTATGGCTACTTCTGTTTTTTCTTCTCTAAAGATCCCTTTGTTGTATAAGTTAAATAACAGTGGGGACAACACACACCCTTGACGCACTTTTTTGTACAATTTTGAATTATGCAGATGTTTCTAGTGTTCAGGTCTTTTTTAGTTTTTTTACAGCATTCAAATTAAAAGTGATGTTGAAGCTCTAGCTGAGAATGAAGAAATAAATTGGTTGATGGATAGTAGGCACTACTACTATCAATTATACTCACCACATAACAGTGAAGGTGTTGTAATGTATGTAATGGGCAACCATGAACATCTCTTTGTAAAATGAATTTTAAATTTAAAGATCTAAAAATCGATTGATTGGCTATGTTATGATAGTCGAATGCACAATGTATATCACTTACCTAGTCTACAAAGGAATTTATTCACTGAATGTATAAACCAAAAAAGGTTTCAAATAATAAAAGGACAACACGGAGGCAGAAGTTTACGAACTTGTGGAAGTTTCGGCAAAAGTGAATAATAATTTGTATACAATGTTGATTTGTGTAAAAAGTAATGAGTACATTGAACCAGATGTGACTAGTGCATCTCTTAAAAAATGGCTTAGTGCTTTGAAAGAAATTTTTTTCAAAGAAGAGTTTATACAAAGTTACATAAGCTGAAATTTGCAGCAATAAACAGAGAAATAACAAGACTTGATGAATCTGCTACTGGTGCAAGATATGTGCTGTTTGGCTGTTTGGGATACAGAGACATAAAGTTTTTAAATCACAAAGGCGATGTACGTACGAGTGTTTTCAAAACTGGGACTGAGTATATCAGAGACAGTTGTTTAACAATCTGGGAATAATGTTAGAAACAAAAGAAATTTGTACACCTCAACAAAATGAAAACATTTGTACTATTGTAGTAATTGTGCGTCTAATATTGTACACAAAAGAAGAAGCTTTTACTCCATATGAAAAATGGTCAGAACACTTAATCATGTCAAGATTTTTTGATGAGAAACATTTCTGCATGTTCTAGACAGTCTGCGTCAAAAAATGGTTAAGAAAAGTGAAAAACTAATTTTGGTAGAATACGATGGCTTGAAAAACTACAGAATTTACGATCCAAATACTAACGAGTGAAAGTTTCCAGAAATGTAAAGTTTAATGAAGAGAAGGTATTTACTGAAAGGAGTCTTAAATTACGCTTTTGAAGAAAGCGTATCTGAAATTGAAGTGGAAAATGAAGAAGAGAATACCAAAAAGTAAATGACGCAGCACTTAATAGTAATAAACAAAAGGTTACAAAAACCATAGATACAATCTAAGACAATGCGTAAAATTATTCATGCGACAGTTTGAGGTAAACTTTGAGGAAGAATTGAGGTGAATCTGGGCGTCTCCGAACAATCTATTAAATCTTAAAGATGTTTATAGGTGCTGAAGGTAGTTCATGGTGATGGCTGCAGTATGGGGTTTTGAGTTGTCATGCATAAATACAAAATTTGGGCATATACTATAAGCGGTTGGTATAACATGTTCCTTCATGACGAGGTTGATGTACCGTTTAGCGTTTAATCTTCTTGGAACTGGCACAAGCCTTGTTCGTTCATCAGCACTAATTTTGCCGTTGGAGTTGAAATTTACGTCGGTATACACGTACTCTACCATCACAACGATTTAAACGAAATTGACTGTGAAGAGTACTGGTTTTCATTGTCAAAGTTGCTGTACGACTTGTTTACGAGCAAAATGTAAACGATACCTTATTTGATACGGAATTAAATCAGGTTTTGCACACGACTTCTTGGTTTCACGTTGGCTTCTCTCAGTTTATTTCTAACTGTCTGGTCGGATATCTTCTCGTTAATAGTTGTTCTGAGCCTGATTTGATGATCTTTGGCAGTGGATTTGCGAGAACGCAAAGAGGATACAACTAAAAACCGGTTTTGAATTCGGTTTTTGGGTTTGTGAAAACTCCAGACATACTGAAAAGTTTTCTAGAAATTTATGTGGACGATGAATTGTTAGTTTTAAACAAGGAAGTAGAATTGCATTGTATCTTAATGTGTCTCAAAAAAAAATTTAAAGTAACTATAATTGAAACAAGTTGTTTTAATGGTTTTGAAATTACTCATTAACAGAATTACATAAACCAAATTGTAAGAAAATTCAACTTGGCAGAGGCAAATAGCATCAGCACCCTAGCTGATCCCAATACTCACATATCAAACTAAATTGGCAAACTTCCTTACAGAGATGCAGTGGGCTTTCTAATGTTTTCTACAATTCTAAGTAAACCTTGCTTTATCTATGCTATGTTAATTGGTATTAGGTATTTAAACAATTCAACCACCAAAAAATCAAAAGAGTAGTCAAATATTTGAAAGGTACTGCAAACTATGGAATTATTTACTAATCTGAAGTTGGAAATTATTTGCTGCAAGGTTTTTTCGATTTTGATTTTGCAGGCAACTGTGACACTAGGGAGTTACTACTGGCTATGTATTCATGGTGAACAAGGCAGTAGTTTCATGGTGTAGTCAATTTTAAAGCATCGGCAGCCTATAAACAGTAGAAGAGCAGATGATATGTTGCAGCTTTTAGTACGTGCAAAGAAGTGATTTGGTTGCAGATTTTGCTAATTGACGTTAGTGAGTTTATAATGAAACCAACTACTATATCTGTAGATAATCAAAGTGTGATCAAGTTAGTTGATAAGAACCCAGTGTTTCTTCCACGCGACTTTGTACCTATCAATATGCAACTTGCAGATATATTCAATAAACCTTTAAATTCTTAAAAAAATTATCAGAAACTATTGCTTGGAATCATAGTTGCTGAGGATGTTTGAGATCTTTTTTATTGTTTTTTTTTTTAGATTTAAAAATTTTGTGTAGTGTAGTGCAATGGTTTCAGTTAACTTTTCCGCCATCTTGAAGTTTTATTAGCGATACCACAAACATAAGAGAATGACTGAAAGATGTCATTAAGTTAAAAAAAGAAGCGGACTTTATCAATTCCTTGATAACTAATAGTTAGGTGGGCAGGCGGGGCACTTAATTTATGAAATGCCGCTTGCATAGCACCCGCCATGTGTTTGTTATTACCAAATTGGATGTTACCTTCTGCTGCAGTTCACAAATGCAAGAGAATGACTAATAGATGTTATTAACTTAAAAAAAGGAAGCGGATAAATCTACATCTTTGATAATCAACACTCGGGGGGGGGGGGGGGGGGGGGGAGGCGCTGTGGCGTAGCTATCTGTAAGCAAGGGTTTGTAATGTGAAAGAGTCTGCAAGCATACATATATTTTACTTTTTATGAATAAAATTTTATCTTTTAACCGTTTATGGCCGGATTTTGAATTTTTTACGTTTTATGAACAGAGTTTTGCATTTTACAACTGTTTTTGGCCGGTTTTTAGTTTTTTTTTTGAAAATATTTTGTTATTTTATCATATAATTTTGCCACTTTTTTATAAATAAATGTTGTTTTAACAATTTATGTTGAATTTTGGTACTTTTTGACAGTATTTTTATACTTTAGTTTTGCTGTTTTTGACGTTTTTTAAATAAAATTTTCTATCTTTGAACCGTTTTTGGCCGGTTATTTCTGACTTTTGTTTTTTTAACAGTTAATGGCTAAGTTTTGATGTTTATTGATAATAGTTTTATCTTTATGGCTTGATTTTTGACATTTAATGAAAATTGACTATTTTGATGTTTCAAGGCCAAATTTTGATTCTTTTCAAAAACGTGTTGATATTTTATGGCCGAATTTTGCTATTTTTGACATTTTACTAATAGAATTTTGCACTTTTTGGCCGTGGTCGGATTTTTGTTCTTTTTGAAAACATTTAAATATTTTATGACAGAATTTTATCATTTTTGACTTTTTATAAATAGAATGTTGCATTTTGCTGTTTTTGACAATATTTTTTTATTTTATGACCGGATTTTTGACGTTCTATGAATAGAATTTTACACTTTTTGACAGTTTATGACCGGGGTTTGAATCCGTCTTTTGCTAATTTTGACTTGTATTTTTTAACAGATTTTCTGACAATATTTTACTACTTTATGATCGGTTGTTGAAATTGTTGACATTCTATGTAAATTGATTTTTTGCTTTCTGACGATATTTTGATGTAACAAAGTCAAATTTTGGTTCATTTCAACAATATGATGATATTTTATGGCAGCATTTTGCTATTTTTGACATTTTACTAAAAAAAATTGCACTTTTCAACAGTTTAGCCAAATTTTAGTTCAATATTTTTGATATTTCATAGCTAGATTTTGCTTATTTTGAGATTATATGAAAGTCTGTCAACTTTTTTAAACAGTTTTTCAACTGGTTTTGGTGCTTTCTGACAATTGTTTGAAGTTTTGAGGTCAGGTTTTGCTATTTTTGACATTTTATAAACAAAATTTTACACTTTTCACATGAAAGTTTTTGTCTTTTTTCAATTTTATGACCGAGTTTTGCTATTTTTGAATTTTATAAATAGATTTTGCTCAAATTTTGGTTCTTTGTGATAATATTTTAATATTTTATGACCGGACTCAAAATAAAATAAAATAGTATAATAGTAATGTCCCTAAAATTTTGTAAAATTTCGGAACATCGCCATTGGCTTTGGTTACTTCTCCTGGGAACATTAATGTTATGCAGGTCTTCTTTTCTTGGGCTTAGTGTACGGTGATGAGAAATAAAATTAAATTACTGATGAAAATTCAATATTATTATTTGCGAACCAAATAAATGTCACAACATCCTCTATATAGTGCAAAAAAATTAATTCACTTTTCAATAATTATTGCTATTTTAATTGCCGTGTTGAATTATTCTGTATATAAATCATCTACCATGAATGAATCATATATTGTTAGTGTTACATAAAAATATGATATGTGAAAAGTTATTGTTATGACCAACAGTAATAAAATTAATTTAATAGCTTTTTCGATTCAATTTTAAATTATATCGTTTGTTTCCATCAATAAATAGTAAAGCGAGATTGTAAAGTAAAGTGTATTAACTATTTTTATAGTTTTCTATAAAAAAATCATCTCTCGTATTTTCTGTTTTTCCACAATAATTAAATTTTATGGCAATTTAATTATAGTTGAATAAAGTACATTTATTTTACAATAAAGGCAAACTGCTATACATAATGTTAACTAGTAAAAGAAAATTGAATTCATTATGAAATTTAGATTTAGATTGACTTATGTAACAATTCTATAAAATTATTATTTATGCATAAATATCGATAATACCAGAATTGATACCTATATACTTTTTATCAAGTGAATTGTATTTTAAAGTTCTGTTATCAATGTTTTGTATGTACTAACGTATTATTTTTTTCATTTTTCAGGTAAGATTTGTCTTCCAAAACCTCTACTACAAATAAATGATGTAAGTTATAAATATTTTATAATAGAAATCGCTAATGTGTTGAGCGAATTTCCGTAAACGATCTTCGATGCCCATCAATATTAATTTTAGAATTAAACTGCTATTGAAGGTTTTTATTTAAATCACACGGCCGTGTTGATGGAGGCCAAAATGAATTTAATATTAGTATACTCTGGGAAATACTAGTAAATAATAAAATATATAAACCTTTACTCTAATCTAGTCTAGCAATTGCTATTTTTTAATTACTCTAGCCACTTTAATTGCAATATATAATGGTGCATAAATATTGTCATGGGTAAAAATTAATTGTTCTTGATTGTAATTTTTTATTGCTTAACTACTCGTTTCATATCAAATCAACTGATGCGAGCAGTTAATTTGTCATATCTGTGTTATCTATCACCGTTGAGTTTCCTTAAATCATTACAGTAAGTTCCTCCTTTAGATAGAAGCATAGTTTGTTCATCTTGGTTTCTTAAAGCACAAATAGATGATCTAAGACCGAATTAATATTAGTTTAAAAAAATTAATAATATTTTTTTTTTAATTCTTTATATGCCAAAATAAATAACAAAAAAGATATTGTTATCTAATGCTACGAGCTCAGGCATATCTACGGCTCTAACCCAGTTTGCATAATATAAATTTTTAAGTGAGACATAAGGAGTATCAAAAACCACATTGTAATTTCCCTAAATGCTTATTTGATTAAAATAAAAGAATTTTATTTCTGGAGAAATGATATAAAGCGGAAAGATTAATTACTTAAGATAATTGTAAAATAAATAACCCAAAATTTATTTCCATTATAAATTTAAATGATTACGCCCCAGTTCTCCCAGTTTTATTTAATCAGCAAAATATTCAAGCGGAAGTCTCCCGAGAGTTATCTTTGATCTCAGTATAATAATATAGAATATGCGGAAATTCTGTAGTTTCCGATCAATTTCAAGACGTCGACGTCGCAAGGCGTTAGGATACAGTAGACATGTCCCATCCTTTTGTTAAGAGGGTAATATATTATTGATTAAATAAACTCAGTATTATTTGTTACGAAGGTCCAAATTTAGCTCTACTATTATTATATTTGTTTAGTGAACTAATTTACTGAACTACTTTCAAGAGTTTACAAAGTTAAACAAATTCCTTTTAATACAATGATTATGATTTTATGTATTCAACAAAATTTCTACCTAAGTTTATCAACTGTAATATAATGTTTAACTTCTGAATATTTTGTTAACTTTTGTCAAAGTATTGAAATTAATTTGAATTTATAACAAAATCAATGCTATTTTAAACTTTTGTAAATGTATTTTTGCAATTCACTATATATAATGAAATTGTCTTCAGTGTTTTTCTAGTTCATTCATGTATAACAAAATCTATATTTGGATTGGTAATTCTATGTACGAATTGATTTTATAAGAATTCTTTTTAAGAATATATTTTTATCTTGAAACTTTATATTACTTTGTTTTTCTTTTTTAAACTGGGTCGTTGTCAAATAAACTTTTTACAAGTATTTATTATTGAAGTGTTGTTTTGTCTTGATTTAAAAACGTTGTAACCGAGAAGACAATATATTACGTGTGCAGTAGCTGTAAGTAGTTAAATTTTGTTTAATGAGTATTGATCGATATTGCCTAACTATGAATGTAATTACGGCGTTGATAATGATATAAATATATAATAAAAAGGAGGATTAGGGTTATGATCTTTAATCTAACGTACAGGCATTACCTTATTATTAGATTAGGAGATAATGTTTTAGTTGAGAATTAAATTTTGCTTTTGTTCTGTAGCGTGTAAACTTTTCTGATCATTATATCTTTTGATGTTATTGTAGATTTGATTTATAAAATAGGTAAACTTTTACAACATTGTAAAATTACCTGAAAACTTTTTTTTTTAGACTCGGGCATTATATGATAACTTTTAACGAATTTTACCAAAATTATGATTTTAGAATTCATAAAATTTACTAAATCAAATTGCGCTCATAAATTTACATATTGATTTCAGAAGCTTGCCAAGTTATATATTTAGTTTTTGTTGGACAGGCTTATACTTTTGAAAGCATTTTTGTTAGTTGCAAGTTTTATTGACAATTACTCTGTATATTAGATTGGCAGCTTGCTGCTGACACAATTTATGTCAACAAACATTTTTGATCCAAGTTCTCTCTAAAGCTGGGTCTCTCATTGAAAATTTGAGTTCACTCAGTTAGATTTATAAAGATGTGTGGATGGGCTAATGGTTTTGGCATAAGTTCTGTTACGTATACCTTATCTCTTATGGAAATAGGCTATTTTCTTCTTTAATAATTCTGATTTTTTTACCTGTCACACAGCATGGGAGGTTTGATTTTACACCAATTCTAAAAAAAGTTTTTTTATTTTGTGTTTTACAGGTATACATTTTCGTCAAATTTGGAAGTTGTTCTTTTAATCATGTCAACCGGTATGTTAGCAATTTTGACTCGGATGTTGTCAGGTAGGTTTTCTAGGGTCTGTGGACTATTGTTATAAACCAGGGTTTTGAGATAAAGCTACAGAAAATGATTTCAGAGAGCTAAATCCTTGGTCAGGAAGATCAGACGCCCGAGGAAGGCTTCTCTCAAGGAATCTATTGCAACTTTGGATTGTGTGCGGGCTCTGACTTCATCTTGCTGAAATTGTACATTGTCTAGTTTTTTTTTTTTTTTGAGCAGTCAAAACACTTTTAAATAACAGTTTGAAATCACGCTTTCAGCACGGCTGTTTTTTGGAAAAAAAGTTAGGGCTAACAGAAACAGTTCTTGCTGCGACTTCTGCATTTAGTTATGATAATGGGGAGACAAGCAGAGTATTGACTACAGATAAATGAACATAGACAGTTAATAACAAATGCATGTGTGATAGGGAAAAGACGTTCAAGATGAGATCAGACTTCATGAATGATCATTGCTTTTTTTTTGACACCGTTCTTTTTGTTTTGTGTGGAATGACGTACAAGTTAGACGATTAGTGGCTCTGCAGAATCACACTCACTTCATACGCCACATACACAATCCTGTTCTCTTTACTTCACTATCTCTATTCTACCTTAGTATTTCTTTCTCATTTGTAGTTATTGTTTATGATTATATTTTTGGTATGCTTTTGTTATTATTCTTATCCGTGCCGCGGACGTATCTTAAGAAACTACAGGTGCACTGGGTTGGCCGCCAGCGTTTAGTAGCTGTGGATGGAGTCGCCACCTCTCACGGTGTCTTGCCGGTGGACGGAATCCGTTTGGATTTGACTTGTGCAGATGCTTTGGATCATAATCTTTCACACACCAGGTACACAACCTAGCAAAGTAGTCTTCTTTTCCTGAGTTAACTTGCACATCGAATTGAAAAGTGTGTGTGTTCTTTTTCTCTGAATCATCTCTTAGTATTCCTCGGTGCTTTGTCTGCATGGGTACTCTTTTCTCTTGCTATCGAGGTCCTTCGATGCAATTTTTTTCACGGGTGGCTTGGGTCTGTTGTTTGTGTTGATCAGCTGAGGTTTATTCCCGTTTCTGATTGGGTTACGTTAGCTCTTAGCAGTTCCTGTGCGTTGTTTGCATGGATACTTTCTTTTGCTAGTTTAATACTTGCTCTCTCTTTATCAATTGTCTTGATCACTGACAACAGATCCCTCACAGGTTATTTCTATGCATCTGATATCTTCTACTGCGAGAGTGCAACTCTGTATGATGATTGACCTGTGGGCGATGGTATTGTTATACCGGTCATCAGTGATTGTGTTCCAGGCTGAGACATAGTTGGTTCCGGAAAGGAGTCGCGCGTGTTTTTGTTTGCGCCTGTAGAAAGGGTACCGATACATGCGTTTGACTTTGTTTATTTTGTTGTTATGCTTATACATAAATTCTATACGCGGTTATGATGCCGATAGACGGGTCATTCTAATACGCGACTGTGATGCCGATACACGAGTTTGAGTTTAAATACTCGGTGATACTTGTATTGGTCTTTGATATTTTTTTTATGTGCATAATATTATTCCGATAGACGAGTGAAATGTCCGAAAGGTGCAGCCAATCGGCACCGACCATTGGGCGGAGCCTACGGATGGCCGCACTATCGTATAAAAGGACCGATTTTTTGGCCGCTAGAGTTAGTCAGTAAAATTTGAAACGACAACTCCGCGCATCTACGGAACAATTCTCCAGTGCATAACGGAAGTCAGGAGACCACGCGACGCGACGAGTGCATCCTCAGGTGAAACATCTAAAGTGCAAGACAACATCCGGGCGCAAAGACTAACTGTAGCCCCGTAACCGCAACAAACTACAGGACGATGATGATGGCCTATCGCTCGGAAATCTATTTCAGCAGGTTGCACGAGCTTCAAAACCAAACTGTTTGAGACGGTTAAACGCTTGCGGGAGGATACCTCTTGGCCGGAGGCGGCGCCAGCACTACCTTGCCTTCGGAGCGTTGCCGACGGGACCGGCTGGTCGGTGACATTCAGAAATTTTTAGACGGTTTCAGATAGCTACCGGAGAAGCAACATCATCCTAGAGGGCTGACCAGAAGAAGCAAGCTAACACCTACTGAAGAGGCTATTACTGGCCCCCAGGCAGATTATAATTTTGTCTTCTCTGGTCCTCCAGATAATCTTACCAGCAAACCCTTAAAAACACTTGCCATTTGGAGCCCATATCTTATGCAAACTCCTACGATGCCTATTAACAGCTTACCTCGCGACATCGCACTTGCCGCCATGGGCACAAGCATTATACGCATTTGCTTTGTTTGTCTCTGAGTATGTCGAGTAAATAAATGAAAAGATTCGTTTACTGATACATTGATAGATGATAGTATAAATATTTTGCCTCATGGTAAGGGAGAGGAACTAGGTAGATTATTGACTAGATATTGTTTTGCTACCTGCAGCAGATGTATTGATGGTTGTAACGGTCTTCGGACGTTTTATCATTTTTTTGGGCACATTTCGCTTACCATAAAATTGATTTTTAATTATGAGTACGTGCTCGCGAGGGAATTTTGAAGTGAAGAAGAAATGCACGATTTTTACGCAATGACGAGTGTTAGAAAAATCTACCTCTACGCAAAAACGCACTACGCTCTCGACCAAAGCATTATTACGAGTGAAATGAGACACAAACCTGCTTTTTTATACCTTTTATTGAGCCTTTCTTCACTATTTTATGACATTGACTAACATCAAGCGCTATAAAAAAAAAAAAAACTTTTTGTAATTGGCTATATATAATATGGTAGACAAGAGATTGAGGGAGCTATACAACTTTTGAAACATTCCTCATCTCATCAAAACAACCTCAACGAGCCAGACCTCAAGCACGCTTTTAAATTTGATCTTCTATCAATAATTTTTGTGATTTTTAATTTTCAATTACTTTAAGCTTATTTCACTTTTGTAACACCCTGTATAGGTGGTTTTATTTTATAGCTTGAATTAATATACTTTATATTTTTTCTAATGGCTTGTCTATAGGCAAATCAATTTATTTTATTATCACCGCAAAATCCGCAATGGATTTGCTGGCAATAAGCCAGTTTAAACATGAGATTCCATAAATATTGGATGATAATTTAAATTATTACAGTAACATAAAATTATCATTGAGATTAAATAATTGAGACTCATGATACATTTATTCTACAATGTCAACTAGTTTGCAAATTTGGTTATTAAATATAACGGTGAAAGTCAAGTTTTATTATACATTTCACTATTTCTTCAATTATACCCTTCAATTCAATTAAAATCTTGACTGGACATTAATCATTAAAGTACGTACTTCAAAACCACTATTATTATAGCCTACTTTTTTAGTATAATGATACGCAAACGATCTTATTAATAGCCTCATGGTTTCGTTTGTAGTAAAACATAATTTCATGAATTATGCACCAAAAAATCGGTGACATACATACGTTGCGTATATCACGCATATCAAACAATTTGTATTCATCCTTAATTACGCTGCGGGTAGCATATACAGGTCTATTGTTGCATGGAATAATTTTCTTAAAAATTGTTGACACATTTACGTCTATTACTAATAGATTAATTACATTTAAAAATGATTAATTTCCGTAATATTCTTTTGTGTTTATATGGATGTGGTTTTTTAAATTATCGCGTTATGTTTCAGCGAGCATAAAATTTTGTATTTAGATTATCTTATTAACAAAATTATAGTGAGAAAAAAATTACAAAAGCGAATATATTTCTATTATAATAATAAAAAAAATATATATAATACATTTTTGTTCCATAACCGCATTTGTTAAAAATCTTGTCAGATTTCGTGGATGGAGATTTTGATAGCGGCAGCGGAAATGACATAAATCCAGTTAAATATTGCGGGATGTGATGCTTAGCCGAGATCAAATTGTCACAGCCTTTTATACATTTTTACTCCACAAGCACTTCGTATGTATTACGATATATGTACTCCCTCACAGATATGATCTTGGCTGAGCACAGGATTTATTCAGAAGTTTATTTGTTGAAATTTGAAAGAAGTGCGAACTACGCTTATAATGAAATACAGGATTACTTATAGGCTGTAGAAATAATGACGTGTACGAATGGACACAGTTCTAAGATGACGACTGCTGTTTCAGTTTTTAATAATATATGTGAGTTTGTCTATAGTCGATGTGAATCTCCGAGGTTTAAACATCTAGTGACCAGAAGATTAGCGCTGTTGTCACTTACTTTTTTTATTTGGTGGGTCTGTTATAATTAAAGTGGCATAACTGGCCGTCGATTCAACGAAATACTAGTTAGTCCAATCGTTTGTTAACTCTATAAAAACAGCTTTTGAAGGAAGTTGTTTAAATACTGTCAAATATATCACCAACGAGATTACTTGGTGTTTGGAGCTTGACAGGGCAATGGCGAGTACTTAGATGCTGTTTAACAATGCCATGAAATGCGGTGACTGGGTCTCGTACAGAATCAGTCTCATAGGATATAACATATCATATAAAAAAAACAAAAAAAGACTCCTGGAAGAGATATTCAGAATAAAACTGCATGTTGTTCCCTCCAGAAAGCGCTGAGCAACATTCACACTGCTAAGAAAGGAGATTACACGGAGTTGGTTGAAGGAACACTGCAACAGCCACTGCAGACACACTTCATAGGCTCTATGTTGGCAAGGACTTTAAAATGTCTAACAAAAGGGCGAATGGGAACGTTCAAGTCACCATGAACTGACGAGATGTATTCCATCATGTTACAGAAAGGGCTTGCTGCTCTAAGAGGAATTTATGTGAAATCCTTAGAGCTGGAGAGCAGTTAAGGTGGTATTATTATTAGTCTGACATATTTTATAATTCATGCTCAAGAATCGAACTGTAACAATTACATTATACGGTAAGACTGTTGTTGCTAAGTTGTTGGCGGATGCCCACAGGTCAATGTATTATTACCTCTACTTTGGTGCCTTCTTATGGACCGTCTACTACAGTTACTGAATGACGTGGGCGTATTTTCCTTAGACTACGCCGATGATCTTGCCATTCTGGGCAGGAAATTTGGAACAACTGTATCCAACATTATGCAAAATGCACTAAACACTGAGGAAAGGTGGTGCAAGAAGGAGGTAGTATTCTTTTTAAAATGACGAATCACCGAGTACATTGATACCAAACTAACTTTTTATACTCATCTGGATAATGTGACTACCAAGGCCACCCGAGTACCGATTACAAATAATTCGACGGTTGGATGAACTTGGGGACTAACACCCGATATGGCTGTATATTGAAGTGATCAGATTCATCATTACATACGCTCGCTCGTATGGGTTAAAAAACACCCGCAAAAATAAGTAACTAAACTAGTTAAAATATAGATTAGCTTGTTTACAGGAGCAATAGGAACAACTCTCAGAACAGAAGTTGTTTGATGTGATAATAACGTCGCGAGACGAATAAAGAAATAAAAAATACCGGGCACAATTGAAGAAACCATTTGGTGTACAGATGGGGCTAAAGATTACAACTGCCCCGGAGCCTGAAGGCAAGAAGAAGCAAAAACATTGAAGAATTGGAAACTATGCTAAGACAATTACAAGAAGCATCAAAACTAGTCGGATTAATTATTAATATGAGCAAAACTAAAATCATGAGTCGTGAAAGAGGGGGATCACCATTGACAACCATCATTTTAAGTAAATGACTACATATATCTAGGCCAAAAAATTAAAGTAGGGAAAGACAAACAAAGAACCGAAATTATATGCCGATCAGGACTAGAATGGACAGCGTTTGTGAACTTGCAACATGTTCTCAAGAATACAGACATTCCAACAATCTTGAAGAGGACATTTTACGAGATGTGCGTTCTGTCCGCGATATTATACGGATTAGAAACTATGACGCTAACTCGGAAGAGCGTAAATCAATTGAGGATCTGCGAAAGATCAATGGAACTGGTCATGCTGGGGGTGTCTCTCAGAGATAAAATACGGAATAAAGATATAAGGCGACGAACAAAAATTTAAAATGGAGATTGGCAGCCCACGTGGCCAGATAGGACCACAACAGATAGAGCACTAAAATATTACTAGAACTACAAAAAGAAGTATAGATAGACCGCAGAAAAGGTGGTTTGACGACATCAAGGAAATGACAGGAAGAAGATGGTTTCATGTTGCGCAGAGCAGAAACACATTCAGAAATATGGAAGATGTCTATATCCAGCAGTGACTAGATCAATGCATATAAGATGAAAAAGAAGAAATGGGACGCTTTTCACGTTATTCTTGAGCAAATGTTTATCAATCGGAGATTGCTGTCATTGAATGGTGCCCTAGAAACATGATCGAATCAGTTCAATAGACCGATAACCATCTTGTCGGACAGCCAAGCGACACTACAGGTCATACGTTTGCCATTAATAAAATTCAAACCACAAGCCACAAACAGCAGTGTACGCGTGCATTGCATACCAAAGGATTAAGGTATAGAAGATAACCACCAGTTTGCCAATATGAGAACCACAGACACGTTTATTGGACTTGTTCTGGGTTTCTATCCGAGTGAGGAAATTAAATTAATAGTAGTAAACTTGACACGGAACATAGCAACTTGTGAAAAACGGTCAGGAAATAACGCTCACTAAGATATTCCTAACAGAACCAACATAACTGCGACAGTTTACAGGACTTATATTGGAGGCAGTGACTAAACACATGCATAGAATGAGAATTTACGCGGAGATTCTCTATGCCGCGAATGTCTGGAAGACTAAGAATTTCTACTACGTTTGCTGAGCGAGTGCGATGTTTACAATACGCTGGCAATCACAAGCTAACCAAAGAAGAGCTTAAAATAGTCTCTTGGCAAAACTTTTAGGACTGCATTATAGAAATGGAACTACTAGAGGAGGATCAAGAGACCGCAGTGCAGGGACGCCAGCTGTTCCACATCAAGGAAAAATATTCACCATTTTCTGGAATTGGGTATATTTGGGATGTTTGGTAGTCAAGTATTTTATCCGCTGACAGAGTCCATTTGTTTTTGCAATGTAGATGTCGTGGGTGATATTTATCGGATTATAAGTGGCGCTGCAGCTAACGGCATTCAGAAGTTGTTAAATAATTATTTACACTCTATTACTTATTTGTTTGTTTGCTCTAATCTTGAATTAAATTTAGGAATTCAACTTTGAATTGTTTGAAGTGGTTTCTTTAACGTGCACGCAGCATCTATTCAATGTATACAGTAGATTCTAATTTTGTAATTTGTAAGAAAGCTCACTCAAATATTTTAAGCATGTTTGAGAAAATGTTTATTGTGGATGTTTTTTGGCCTTACTTTTTATTATAAGCAGTATTTTTTTATTTCTTTGATCCGGCGGCAAAAAAACGACAAGCGATGGCTGGTATTGAAACAAACAAAAAACTTTTATTACATTATAGAACTGTTTTGTGTGTGCTTTAAAACATAATTTTTATAAAATTGGTTGAGAAAATGTTGACTTCTAAACCAAAAATATAAATGTTGGTCAAAAATATAAATGTCAAAACCAAAAATATAAATGTTGGTTTTCATACTATGACCGGGTGCAAGAATAATTATTGGAACAGAGAAGCTTATTTAAGGAAAACAGTGAATTGTGCTACAAAATGAAGTTTGCAGCCAATTTAAGGGGAATTATTGTGAATTATGCTACAAAATGAATTTAATAATTAAATTAAGGGGAATTATTATGGATTATGCTACAAAATGAATCTAGTAGTTATTTTAGGGAAAACACAATGAATAATATGAATAAGCGGAAAAATTACAGAGGTTAGATTGAAATAGGACCGTACAGGGGTATAAATACTAGTTGATTTAGTATCCATAGTTAATACGGTATTCAGGTTTTATGTCAAGTGTTTTCTAATAAAGTGTTGCACATAGATAGTGATTTTTGCTTGTACTTGCGTTATTTTGGCTCAATGTGTCTTCTTCATTATGCATAATTGTTGGACACCTTTTGATGAACCTTATTTATAAACCGTTTAGAAATGGCAGCCAATAATGTGAATTTCAGTTTTATTTTAAAAAGAGGACCTTTTTGAAGATAATAGAATTTGTCCGGTGTTGCTACTACTAGTACCAACTGGTTTTTGACTCACCGATTTTAATAAAATTCAGTTTACTGACTAATTTTGATACCAGGCCCCCGAATCTGAATTTAGAAATCTAAAAAAAAAAATTAAAAAAATTGGTTAACTTTGAATGACCATAATCGGGTTGTGGGCATAAAATCAAAATTTTGGTATAGCGATTTGTGCACATTTTTTTTTTCAATGAGATTATGATTATTCTTTATCTAAAAAATGTAGGAAAAAAAGTGATAATTTAGCAACTAAAAATTGCGTTTTTCTCAACTTTGACGAATCGTTACTAGTTTATTTGTAAAGATAACAAGAACTTACAAGAATAATCATTTGTGGAGGAAGAAACAGAAATATTTTTATACTCTCGGGAAAGAAAATGATTTTTGTTGTGTTCCTGCGCATAATAAAATTCTTCTTGTACAGAAGTTAATGCACTCGCGTATCCGTCACCAATTCCTTGGTTCCTCGTAGTCGAAAAAAAGCAAGAAAATCATTTTATGAAAATGTTTTATCTCTGGAACGAATTAATTTAAGATTTTTAACTGATTTTGTACTTGGAGTAAAAATGTCAAGAAAATGTTTTTTTTTTAATTTTTATGAATAATCTTAGTATTATGTGTTTTTCTCAACTTTGACGAACTGTAAAGATAACAAAAAATTGGATGAATAATTATTTATGGAGGAAGAATGGATTTTTCATTTAAGACTAGGCACCCAAAATTTAAAATTTAAATTGCAAATGTCATGTACTACTTACTATACATTTTAAATAATAATTGCTGTTGGTACATATACAGTTGTTAATGTCTAACTTTTTAAAGTTCTTGGTTCTTGGTCTTCCGCTTTATAAGAGCTTCGACTAGGAATGATGGCTAGTCTCACTGAAAACTAGATTTTATCGTCTTTTATTTTTTAAAGAACAATGTTGTATAGAAAACCAAATAAAATTAATATTTTTCTCAAATAAAAATAAACCCAGACTTACCTGAAAGTGGTATTTGCGTTGTTTAAAAAGTAAAATCCTTGTGTCTTGGGCGTTAATTAATCAACTTTATATTAACCACTTATTGAATGTAATAATGTACAAAAAAAAAAACTCTCTAGGGATACATTACCATCATCTGGTTTCGAATTAATATGAATCATTTATTCTAATTATTATGCCACCTCTAATCTTGTACACATTGTAATAACAATTCAAAGGACACAAACAAAAACATGTTATTGCAAATAAATTAATTTCTAGGTAATACCGTGATTCATAACAAGATGAAAAACAAGGGCAACCAACATTTCCCTCGTCTGCTTCTGCTAGTTATTTGAGCTAGTTATGCAAATCGCGTATAAATCTGAGCATGATTTACAACCAACATCTGTTTCACTGTCAATGCCATCAAGATTTCTATAAACCTTGTTAATGAAATTGTATACATGATTAACATTACAAAATGTACAAATAACTGACCTTATACATATTACGTTAGGTTTGCCGTGTAATTGATTATTCATTAACCTCTTCAATGAACTTAATTATTAATCTAACCGGTTCGTGTTTATATTTCTTAATTAATTATATTAATAATATTTTTTTAAATTATTTTCTGCTGGTTGGTTCTTATCGGAAAATATAGTACTTAAAATAATGTATGTACATAATATTAAGCGAAATTTTGCTTGGGTCATTTGATTTTGCCAATACATAAACTTTGCATTACAAATTTATGTAAATTCTATTGTCGTATCATTATAATAAAATATGGATTTATTAAATGGTGTCTTTATGCGCTAATATATTCATCCGTTATCGAGTTATTTCATGTATTAAAATTTATAAATTATATTTAAATATTATTATAATTTTAATATAACATTGTCCGCAATATAATTTCATACACAGAAAATGTTTTGAAACTAATAATTTTAGAATTAGTCGAATGCAGCAAGATGCAGCATGTACTGAATATTAATTATAAAAGCATTTTGAGTAGTTTATTTTAAACGCTTTTTCCAAAACCAACTATTAGTTATGTTCTAATGATTTAATGGAAGCTTCTAAAACATTCATGTATGTACAATATTTGGTTTTTTACTGTGAAATCATTTTAATCCTTTTGTGCATACGATAATACCATAGTTATCTCTCTCAGTTCTATATTGAAGAACTTTATTGACGTGAATATTTCTATTATTGATTATTATTTTGAATTTTTTGATAACTAGTTTTGACCAAAATACTTTGTTTCAATTTTTTACTTGAACAACTACTGTGATCAGGACAGCTTTTATGTAACATCTGTGATTTCTGCGTCTACTAGCTTATTACTCTCAACAATGGGTATAATTACCACGTGCCACCATCTATGGAATCGAATACACATAGATGATCATATTTTCAGGGTTGTGTTGAGGATTTGAACAACAAAACATATCCTTCTAGTTCTGTTTGCTTTCTTATGAATTGTGGCATGTTTGTCGGTCAGAAGCACACGGGGTAGGTAATTCTCAAGGAAGAGGATGGTGGATTTTATATGGCTAATGGCTAGTTCTACTTTCTTTTATGTTTATGCAGAGATTCCGGATTACCAATAGTAATAGAGCAAAAATGCGTTACGAGATGAATGCAGTCGCTTTGGTAGTTGACTTGTGAGTTGCAATCTGTCTGTTTCTTCAAAGTTTTTATCAATAAAAACAGTGTAGTTATTAGCATTGTTTATAAAAGTTAATTTACTATATACATAATTATTTAAGTACAGATGTAGTGTGTGACATAAACCGAGTGAGGAGGTTTGATAAAGACAAGTATATTGACATTCGGATTTAGGTCATTAAGAAACTTCACAGCTGTCTGAGGTTATTCACACATATACCGAGTGGTATGTAAAACAATGTTTATTTACATTGATTTGACGTAGGGGTACTTGACAACCATAGTTGGGCATGTACTGTGCTGTAAAAGATGTACACTTTGCCATTTGAGGTCTTGAGGTTGAGGCTTTGCATGTAACAGCCATTGAGAGCATGATATGCACTGGCGTTTGAAGACTTGGGGTTGCATAACAACTGCAAAAGATTGTTAAGCATACACTGGTTAGTGAGGCCTTCTGGTTATATGCAGAACACAGTACAAACGTAACGAGCAGTTATATGCTACTTATGATTAGAGTGCTATACTATCGCTCTATAACTGAGCTATCTCACCGTCTCACTTTAGTCTTTAGAGTGAAAATACGTGAACGCTTGGTACAGTGGTTAAGTGCTTGAGCGTTTTTTGGGCCAGTTGTTTAAAAAATTAAATAATAAGTAGTAAGAGATGTTTTGAGAAGGCGTTTTAAAGTTTCTATAAGTCATCTGCAATTTTCTATAAATCAGGCACGTGTGTTTGCAGGCAAATGAAGAATGCATACATTGTTAGGCTGCATTTGAGTTTAGAGTTTAGATGATTGGGACTCCATTGCGTTAGCTTTGGGTAAGGTTATATTATAATAATGTTTGTTGTGTTAGTTGTTTAAAAAAATTAATTTAATTAATTGAACAAAATACAGTTTGGAAAAAAAATAATTAAAGATCACGTGTTACTATTTAACAATGAAATAGTGAAATTATGTTCTGAAAATGACGTCAGACAGATGACGTTCCTTATCTGCAATGCACTGCTGTAGTCGTTCTTTAAAGTTCAGCATCACTCTGTCACACAAGTCGATGTTAATTGTCATAACTTTTGTTGTGACGGCTTCTTTCAACTCTTGCACGTTTTGAGGTTTATCGACTTCTATTGAGGCTCTGGCTGCATTATGTGCTGTGGCACTATCTTGTCGGAACCAAGCATTTCTTGTGTTGGTTTTTTGTCGGAGCAGTTTTGGGATCAAAAAGTTTTCCAGCAGGAAAACATCGCTCGGAGTTTGCAGTTACAGTTGCTTTTCTTGCATTTTCAAATATAAAATAAGGTCCAATCACTCCCAAGACTGTTCCCAGCGCACCAAACGATGATATTCTCACTGTGAAGTGGGGGTTGATGCATTTTGCAGGTGCTCAATATTGATATGAATAATGAAAATTAGTCTCATTGCTTTATAATTATTACTGGTTCATTATCATCAGCAAAAATCATTTGCATTTTTTTGTGGAGCTGTGGACGTTGTGCTAAAAACTCTTTAGTTCAGTTGCTAGAGAAACATAAGCTTATAAAGGTGAAAGTGATTATTCTGCGAAGTGTTTGACTACTAATTTGAAGTGTTGCAGCTTGTTTTTGGATACAGCGCTCTGGAGTTTGAATTACTGTTAGTTTCACCTTTTCTATGGAAGGTGGAATCTTTACACTTTGGAAACGATGTCGAGGTTTGGGTTACGTTTTGAAACTGAACCGTTACAACCAATATTGAGCTGCTGGACCGACTTGCCCGATTTTAGATACTTGACTGCACACGCACTATGCTCTTTTGTTCCGATAAGCATCGAGACTAACGAACGGTAAGCACTCCTAAGTCGAATGACATCAGCCGCGAGTACAACCTGTTCTAAAAACGTCCTTCTATTGTATTACGATGGAAATTTACTCGTCGGTACTTTGTTGTTGGGAGAAAATGGAATTATTAACGGTTACGTGGATTATACGGATATTGTCGGCGAATTGAGAGACGAGTATACTCAGTGGCGTAGCTAGGATTTATAGGTCTTCCGCAAAATATTTTAAGTTGGGGGCCCCAAAAAACTTCTGCGGGCCCCTAGCTACGGCGCTGGATCCGTGTACTTTTAGAGGAATTCTTTGCTTGGAGTTTGCTTGCTAGGTTCCTTGTGAAATATAAAAATGTATTGCATTGAAGTGTCTAAAACTCTTAAATTTATCGACAGTGAAGATTTCTAGTATTTTACATGTTTTTACGCTGAATAAAAGAATGCTTTGTTGGAAGCTTTAGTTCGGCTTTGTGGTTTTAGGACACCTTAATTAACTACAGATACTGTGCAATGCATGACCATTTTCAGGGGCCGACATTTGATATGTAATATTGTTTTGTGAGTATGTCTTTTGCTTGTGGTTCATTCTTCTTGTATCCAAAAATTATCTGACGGTGAGAGACTTTGATTTTTGCCGGTTCGGGCAGGGTTAAAGGGGTTGATTGATATATGCGTAGGGTGGAAATTCCCTCCTGAATGGTGTATTTTATATTATTATCTGACATCGGTGACTTAATTCTGTTTTTTTTTTTTATTCAATGCTTGGTGTGGTGGTTGGGTGGTTAACGTTTGTTCCGTCAGTTGTTTAAACAGATAATTTTAAATAACAGATATACTAATTCTTCTAGGAGTATAGCGAGACTGCTTCATAAATTCTTGTACTATCATAGGTAGTAATTTATTGCCTAAAAGGAGCTGCCACTTAGAGCCCATTTGGCGGTTGTATTAAAATTAGCTTACTTGTTGGTTAGCCAATTATTATTCTGTAGTTAAACATGAACATGGTTGTCCTGAAGTGAGCATGAAGATGTACTTTGACAAATTGTTGCCACGGTGAGTATTTTAATGTCTTTATCGGAAAAAATGTTTAAGAGGTAGGAAACATATTTGGACTGGCGGTGGCATAGTATTACAAACTTTTTCTTTTGCAGGCCGCAACTGTCACTATACTAACTCTGTTTATTCTAGTATGTATTATTGAGGCCTAAAGCTGTATGGACCAGTAGTGATAATTTAGTGGACCAAATACTCCAAAATGTACGCATAGTCTAAAGTTGTCTTTACATTTATTAATTTATTGTTCAATTTTAAGGACTTACTGAACTTGAAATTCAAGTTGTCACTTTACATATCATTTATTGACCAATTTTTAGTCCGATTAGAATGTTTCTATAAAAATTGAATGGTGGTGGCTGTTCAATTTATTGTTTAGTTAAGTTTAGTATTTTTTAAGAGGCTTTTGTGTTGCCACATCGTAACCTCAAAAATAATTGTAAGAAAATTAATTTAAAAACAATTATTATTTATTTATAATGCAGCATTTAAGTATTTAAAAGAAATTGTAGAAACCGTTTTTGAAATGCCACATATTCATTGCTGACATTAACATAAACAACAACAGTTTGCAATGTTGAAAATTAAACAATAAATTGCTGTAAGTAAAGGTGATACAAATCTGAAATAAATTGCCGTAAAATGGACGCAGTCTAAATAAGTCATTAAAAAATTGAGCAATAAATTGACAAATGTAAAGACATATTAAGAATGATTAGTTATGCTACGCTTAGTGCTTTAGTTTGCAATATTTTCATTCAATATCATAGTGGTAAAGAAATATATGTTGATAGTTTGGAGGTAGAAACAATAAATTCAACAATTTTATTAAACTTTTAATGATAAAAATGAAGATGTTGTTTCTATAGCTGTAAGAGAAGTGTCTATAAATCGTATCTCATCAGAAATGCGGTTTAACTGTACGAATACCGATTCCAATGCCTGTTGATTATGTTATTTATTTAGCCATAATTCTAATTGGTAATTGGATTGAGTTGAATGCATTATTTAATTACTTGACAATTAGGTGTAATTAGTTATTAATAAAATAATTAATAAAATTAATAAAAGAGCACAAATTTTGTTAAAAATCAAGGAAAGTGGACACTAGGTTCTAAAATTTTATACTCAACAGACCTTGCTTGAACATGTTTATAATTAATTAATTGTAAGATTTCTACAAATTAAATCTAACATATTTTATTTTTTGTTTTAGGTAATAAACATTTATTTCATTGTGAAATATTTCCGTGGTGCTCAATCCGGTGTGGATTAAGGGGTAAGTATGAGACTGGTTATGAATAAAATTTGAAGCTAGTTGATTAGCTGAGTTAACTTATAACATCTGTAGAAGGCTCTAGTCGAGCCGAAACTAGTAATGTGAAAATAAGAATAAGCTTGCGATGAAAAAAAAATATAAACAGTTTCTATACTTTCACATTTGATTTTTTTTTTTTTTTTGTTGGAAATAAATGAAATTTTCAATAATTTGGAAATAAATTAAATACTTGACAATTTTATAATTTTATTCTTAAATTTATCTCACCTTTCATTTTAATAAATCATGTCATGAAATATTTAAAAGAATTTGTGTTCTCATTTTATTTAAAGACGTTCAGTATTGTTGATATATTAGTTAATCCATAATACTTTGAAGTAATTACATATTTTTATTAACACCAATCATGTTCACTGAATTATCAAACAAGATTTGCTTACTCATAGTGGTAAATCCGGCATTATAGTTTATATAGTATTCATATGTTATGAACATGAGTTATAATGATTAATTTCATATTCAAATTAAAAGAACTGGACATAATTTTAACGATTAATCGTGTTTATAAAAAAATATATAGATTGTGAGTCATCTGTCTCTGTTATCACATAATATAGCATGATTATTTTATACATATTTATGACAAGGTTCAAAATTATAATTATGTAAATATGATATCATATATTTTAAATTGAATTCTAATATCCGTTTATTATGTAAATTCAACGTTATATTTGAAAATATAAAATCGTTAATAAATTACTTAGAAAAACCATTAAGTTTCTTCTAAAATATTCAGAGCAAGAAAATACATTGCCAATAAACATCATAATTGCAGTGGTATTGATCTATTTTTAAAACGTTTTAGCGAAAAAAAATACGTCAAGTGTATCAGCCGTTTATAACATTTTTCGTTCTCGTATTTAACATACAAATTAATATTCTTAATATATGTTTGAATTTGTGATGTTTTTATTAAGTATCGGTTTAGTTAGTTAAATGTAATAGAAAATAAAGAGTGCTAAAATTTAATAAGAATTTTTTATCTGATTTATTAACAAACAAAGTAACTTAATGTTGAATTTTAATGAAATAAAATCAATGTTGGTCAGAGTTGGGAGTCAATTTGTAGTATCTTTTTTTACGTTTTCTAATATAGCAGAGGAGTAATAGATTTTAAATATAGTAACTAGTAAGTAAAACAATTAAATATTATATAATGTAAAAGTTAGTTGCATGGAACTCTTGAAAAAAGAACGCTGAACTGGCCGCGTCTTTTACGTCGTTCAAATCTACTTCTCAAAATGTTTAAAAGTCTCTGCTTCTAAGCTTCATGTTGGCGTGGCTGGACTCGCGTTGGACTGGTGGTCTTGTGGTAATGTAAACAGAGAAAAATTATTAATGGAGTAACTTGGCGTAGCTTTTTTTAAGTTCTAATAATATCATGCTTCTATACGGTTTTTGCAGGCCAGAGATAGGCCCGTCTTCTGGCTAGGAACTGTAGTAGGAGTCACGATGCTTTTTGTGGATGTATATTTACGCTTTGTGACTGCTGGTGTTAGATATTGGACCGGCTTGGTCGGTTTAGGTATTGTTTCCAGTTTGCACCTGGTGTAGTGGTGAAAGAATGTAGAATCTTGTCATTCTTTATCTTATTTATGACCTTGTGGTTTTTGCTATCCTGACGTGTCATTGTGTTAGGTTCTGTCGGGACATGTCCATTTTTTTGCTGGTAGGTTCCAGTTCCATGCGAGTTTGGCTGGGATTTTTCTTCAATTTTTTGGAGATGCTTGTGATCTGGCTGATCTTGTGCTATCGCTTAGTGAGGGTTTGCTGGAGTGTTATTATCTCAGCTAATCTTCTCATCTGAGACTATTTGGGAAACGATTTACCTATTTTACGTTAGTTGGGTGCGAATTTAATAGATGTTTTGATTTAGATGTTTGAAATTGATTGGGTGTTTTTGCTCTTTTCTCTGATTTTACGATGTTTTGCGTCTTCGGTAAGATATTTCTCTCGGTTTGACGTGCTGTTTAGCCTTCTGTTTCTATGAAGTTTGTCGTTATGGTTTTGAATTACATATATTTTATGTTCTCTTTTCAAATAGCTATTTTGGTTTTCTGTGTACTTAGGCTATGAGTTTTGCAACTTGCGTCTAGACATTTTGGAACAGATAGTGTTGTTACATTAGTTGGACTAGTTGCTGTTTTGATATTATTTGACTATTTGTTGTTTGTTGGTTTGAATTTTGTTTGCCTAAAAATAGATTATTTTAAATTTATCTTTTGTTTTCTGGACTGGAAAATATTTTTCTGTAAAAATACCGTTTAATATATTTAATGAATTAAAGTTGACTTAACACTACTTTAACTTTAACTACCTCATAAACACGCAAACAAAAATGAGGGAAAGAATTCTGAAGTTTTGAATATTAATTTTTAATATTTCTCTTAACAAAGAACGCTTATCGAAAATTTAATCACTAGTTATCTTGGTAATTTTAGCTAACTAGCTGACTGAATGATTATCGAGCGTACTGGTGACATTTTTGTAACGCCCTGTATTATGTTTATTTTACAACCGAATTTTAAATAAGAAATTTTATTCATTTAATATGCCAGTTATTAATAATCAAAAATAATATGCAAAAATTAAATTGTATTTTACATGGATAATACAATTTAAATCGAACAAACCTTTTCAATGAAATTATGTTTCACTTATATTGATGAAATGATCATTTATAGCGGAGAGAAAATATTTACGTAACGTATGTTTTCACACGCTGTATCATTCCTATAAATGTCACTCTCATTCAAACCCAAGGAAGTAATATTAGACATCCTCAATAACATTAATTCCATTAAAAATGATATAAGGGGGAAAGAAGAACACGGAAGGCAAATGTTGAACGCATAAAATATGCTAGACGGCTTTTCGCGAGAGATAAAATTGCGTTTATTGAGACATTTTCAGTGAAATGTTAAAATATTGATATTAAAATGGTAATACCATTAACATAAATTGAATATTTAATTATTACTTATTGTATCAATACAATTAATATTGAAAGTGCATCAGATCAATTATTTGTAACTGTATAAGTAATTTAATAATTATATAAAGTTTTTTTTTAAATATTATAGTTAAATGATATTTTTTAGATATTATATTTAAATTTAAGCAGAGTTTTGGATCTTCGATTTCTATATTCAGTTTACTACACGATAATGGGTTAATGCGATTTTGGGATACATCCGAAGATTTATGCATAATTGTGATTTATTTTGGAGACTATGCTAGCTTTAATAAATCGATAACAAATTTTGAAAAAATAAACTATATTACTCCAAACGCAGATTTAACCTTAGACCATATACACTTATAAACGCGCCGTGTACTATTTTCCGATTGTCGCATGGTGAAGCTAACATAATAACGTTTTATACATACAACTGACGTCACGCGCTATTTGTGCGCATTGGCTATACAAGTAGTTAAATTGTTTACGCAATGCCGATAAGTGATCTAAGTAAATTAAGTTCGTAAAAGTGCCTTTTCATCCAAGTTTTTTGCCCACAACTGACGTCAATGTACACAGAAATAACTGCTCTGTTGCACACATGCTTCCGCGTGTTTTAGTATCCTTATCTTGCGCTCACAGTTTACACATTTTATAAGCCATATTGAAGTGGGATTACCGTTTGTTAAATTATAGGCAGTAATACATCTGAGGGGAAGATACAAACTATTGTGGATAATTTTTTAATAAAGCTTTTAAAACTATCAAAAAGGTATCAAAACTTACGCAGCACTTTGTACATTGAAAAGTGTTAGACCTAACTACTAAGGCATCAATTTTGTGCTAGTTTATATTTTTTTATTTTAGTTGTTACATCAGTTTTTGTTTTTCTTTTGTTTTGCAACTTGTAGTCTTTAGGGAAAAATACTTCACGTCCTGATCCTAATTGAGCAAAATATTTTGAAGAATTTTTACTGGTTCCGGAGATCTGTGAAAATTTGGGTAGAAAAACCCGTAAACGCGTAGGAAAGGGAGAATCTTTAAAAGACACTTGACAGTCCGTTTTGTCCAATAGTGTCAGGTTTCTACTGACTAAAAACCCCAGTCAGTTCTTCTTCCTTACCTTGAGGTAGTTTGCTTGGAGTCTTTTGCACTGCGGTCCTGATGGACCTGTTGTACATCTTTTATGTTTTACTACTTTGTCTAGCTCTGTCTTTTTAATGGAAGTCCTAGGATGTGTGTCCGCAGCAGCTTTTTCAGAGTGCCCTCGGCCGACTCTGTGTATTTCCCGTTTTTTTTTGCTTTATTGAACAGTTTTCTTTGCCACAGGGCTTGCTTGACAGTGCAGCTTCCTTCAAAAGCGGTTTAATGGAGTTGACAAATGTATCTGTTAATATCTCCAGCTCTTGTGATGTTTTTGCTGCATTTGGGCAGACCTCGATTTGGCTAATTAGTATTTTGTTGTCTAGATTTTAGTCAGTTTTTTTTGGTTTCTGTATTTCAAAAGGAGCATTTCTTCATATTTGATATTGATTTGGAAATATGCATGATCAGATAATGAGGGCTCCTCCGACACATACCACTTTTTAAACACTTCACTCGCTTTAGAATTTGCTAAACATGCTACGCAACGCATTTCCTTTGTTCATAATATTAAGTAAATTCTAGCAGTTTCTCATGTCTTAGTTTCATGTCTTTTCTCTTTGATGCTCATCAGCTGTAGTAACTCTGCAGGTGGTGTTGGTCTCTGATCCTAGGGAAGGTTTCCGATCCGAGAATTATCTTTTTCTTGGTTTCTTTCCCTACTATCACCACCTTGGCTGTCTTTGAATCATAGTACCCATAATGGCCTTAGATTAAGTACATGATTTGCTATGATGCATGTACGGGGTTTGTATATGGGATGTGCTGCTAGCAGCCATCTGCCCGGTATGTTTATCCACTTTATTTTCTTTCTTATAGATCCATGGTTTTTGGATAACGGCGGTGTCAATATTGTGATTGACAATATACGCGCTGAGTGCAAAAGATGTTACTGTTTCTCGGCGACCGGTGATGGATTTTTATCGTTTTCTTTCTTTTTGGCCCTGGCTAGAGTTTACCTCATAAGTTAGCCACCTTCTCATAATCAGGATGTGTTGGGATCTGGTTTAGAGTTGACCATTTGCCAGATCTTGGCGTTTAAGATGTTTGGCATTGCCACCCTTTTCAGGAGGGTTGCAACTATGGTCTCGGTACGTATGTCATTACCTATTTTGGTTTAGGCAAGTCCTTCTTCCTGTGCTGAGGAGCTACACTTTGGTTGGCTCGTCTATACATATGGTTTTTTAGGTGTCCAACATTTCTGAAAACGGGGTGACGCCTGCTCTTTCTCTAGTGTGTAGATCATACTCAGGATAGTTGTCTTTGCGGTTTCTGCTTTCTTAGAGTTAAGGATATTGCTAGTACAATGCCTAAAAGCCTTTTTGAGGTCCCTTCGTTGTATTTGCTTTTTTTGTCTGTTGTTTTTGCGATTCCTTGATGTACTCGGAGTGTTTGATGCAGGCAGTGTGGATTATCGCTGTTCTGTCCTTGTCGCATTACCGGATGCCTTGGCTGGCTCAGTTAAAGTTTCCTGTGCATCTCTTTGTCTTTGGAGCTTACTCCTGACCGCCTCCAAAAGCTTAGGCTTTGCGATTTTGACCTTAGCTTTGGTTTTCCAAAGTCTTCAATTGTTTTTAAATTTGTCATTGTCATTTCTTGATCTGCAGTCATTGGGTTGTTACTCCAGAATTCAAGGAGCAGACTACTTTTTGGGTAGTTTACGATTGCCTGTTACCGGAACCTCTATGGGGTGTGTTAATTTCCATTGACTTGTTCAATATAGTTATTCCAATTTCATGTCCATTCACTTTCAGCTCTAGCATGTGTCGCCATCGCAGCTCCAGTCCGGTCAGTTTTTGTTTTACGCCGGCGAGAGTTTGGCAAGGTGGATCAAATCTTTAGACTACAGCGGTAGAAGATTTTTTGGGTCAACTGGTTTGTCTCTGCTGGAAAGTAGAGTGGTGATGCTTTGTAGTCAATGGGAGATGATTTACATCGTTGTGAATTAATGCTCAGTTTTGTGTCAATTATTGATGTTTGTCGTTTGATGTGCGAGATTAAGTGAAAGTGCATGAACTACTAACAAAATGAGTGTTGCTTGACTAAGGCGTAACAACGACGAAACGCTCTTGACGGTGGAGGAAAGTTGGAGGAGGCGGCAACGTAACATGTATTGTTTATAGTTGAGTTGATCTTGTGCATATATGTATTGTTTAGTTTTATACGTTATGCACGAAGTAATCGAGCTGTATTTTGAAGGATTCTTTCTACATAGCAATAAAACCAGTTAGATGAGAAGCAGTGGTTTAATTATTTTAAGTTTTTATAGAGAAATTTTGGCACTTATTGAATGACCAACTAGTTTTTTTAGTTTTATACCCGAGGCTATTTTTCAAAACTATCGAAGATCTACTATACTAGTTTTTCTATGCGCGACTACACTGTCATATTAGGCTCGCGTAAGCTCACTAATACTCTTATAGACAGTTTGGGTTTTTTGAAGTTATACAAGAGTTACCAAAGCTTCCATAATTTATTGTTATGTCTGTCCAGTGGTATTGACTTTGTGCGTATTTACAGTTTTTTAATGAAAACTCAGTAGCAGCTGCTCGAGATCATGGGTTGAGATTTTCAAATTGGCAAAAAACAGACAAACAAGTTCTCTTCTAGTGCATAATCATCTACGTGAACAAAGAATTTTTCCGAAACCATTGACTAAACGACTAATACAGCAAGTACTAAACAATAAAGACAAATCATTTGAAAATATGATAATATTGCTTTTTTTATAAAATATTTGGCGTTTTTTGTTTTTAATAAGCTCTTTTAAGTTTGCCTAAGCTGATTTATGATTTCTATGTTTCTATATGTTGCTGAAGGCATTCAGTTCTTTTATGGACGTCTATCATTGGTCGATGTAGACTATTTAGGCAATCGAAAGTTTGTCAGAGATTTTTTGATGTTTTTGCAAAATATTTAGGTTATTCCTTAATACTAACATATTATTGCAGAGTTTTCTCAATTTTTATCCTTCCGCACATCTTCTTTGCTACTGGTTGGTGCTGAACTTAGCCAGTCAAAACACAACATTTTGACATGGTAGCTTTGCTCCCAATACAATTTTGCTTATCCAACTCCTTTTAGAAGACGAGATGTATTGGATTGTTGGGAAAGAAGCGGAGTGGGGCAAGTTGAAGGAGCGCGAGGAAGGTGGAGGTTTTTCTTTAATAGTGAAATGATACGGTTGCATAAAATAATAGCTGGTGACGGTTAAAAATAGTTTGCATTAACCGTTAGAGTGAAAATTTACTCTAACTAATTGATGTACGACTTAAACGCTTGATGTGGTGGTTGAGTAATTGATTTTTTGTTGCGTCAATTGTGTTGTAAAAAAAATTATATCACTAGAAAATTGTGCAGTAAACATACAATAGTAAACGTAAAGGAACTTGACTCAAATACACCACGACATTTAAATTTTGATATTTTTATTTTAATAATGAATTTATTATAAAGAATGGTTTGTTGCTGATGGTCCCAAGCAATTGCTTATTTTGGCTATTAGATAATATACCACTGTCAAATATCTAGAAATAATACCAAATCTTGCTGTAGCTCTTGCAATCTTAAAAACATTTGATTGTGTATGGCATCTAAATCTTTCAGGAAGTTTTGTTGTATATGTTTTGGTCAAAAGGTGATTTAGTGGTTTTCTAAAGCAGGGGACACCGCATGCGATAGCGGTAACCGTGGATTCGCTCCAAATGCTTTACTATCGTATCTAACTTACTGATATTTTGTGATTGTGGTCGCGTGTAGTGTATCTTGCTTTACTTTTATCTGAAAACCATAAATACTAGTGTTATCAAGGTTTTGTCTATTTTTGCACTATCTTTTTTAGTTATTAATGAACTTTATAAAAAAATAACCAATTCTTTAATTTTCCAAAAAATCCAATTTTAATGAAAATAGTATAATAAATAAATAATCTATTTGGATTAGTTTTGTTGAAATCATCGATTATGCCCAAATCAACAATAATGAACAAATCAACAAATAGTTAAGTGTTCAGTTATTCAGAGTATATATTATATGAAAAATACTGGCAACTTTAATAATATTTTAGAATTAGTAATTCAGAGGAAACATTTATAAAATAAATAAAAATTAATGCAAATTACTTTTATTATTAGCGAAACTTATAAGTGAATTCACCTATTACACATAAAACAACTTAAAATAATATGTATTATGACTGTCTTTACATTTACATTAATGTTAAAATTAGTTGTATAAATAATAATTATTTTAACAAGGTTCTGGTTCTAAAAATAACTACATTGTCACATTACTAAAAAATCCTATTATCCAGTGACTAATTACATTTCCACTATAAATTTTCGTTTTATTAATCTCGAAACCCACACTGATCAAATTTAATTTCACATGTAACATGCGCGTAGCCAATAAATACAACAACACGATTTCATAGTGAGAAATAACAATGAATGGATAAAATAAGCCGGTATAAAAACAGGACGTGGGACAACAAAAGTGAATGCACCGATTTGACTGAATTCGCTTCCTATATAACACGTGAGTCACCTGTCGAGCTTCCTGCCTTTAATTTTTTTAATATAGTTACTTTTTGCGAAATGTGAAATAAAGGAAAATGAATCTTGGAATACGGCCAAGTGCATTAGTCTAGCTATCTGGATTGTTTTTTTAAATAGCCATAACTGGTCTTGCTAAGCTGACGTTTAAGCACGTTTCGCTTGATATATAAGGTGCATCTTTGCAGATTTTTTTTGTTAGGTGCTCTGTTTATATTCATCAAAGTATGCATTGTATTGTTCGAAATTAATTAATTCTTTGATTACATGATGATGAGTTGAATTCGTCCGTGATTTATTATATAATTTAAGATATCAGAGTTCATAATTAATTATTGTCATATACCAGAGTGTTATACCCATACTATATAATAATATAGAATGTGATATAAAGGCTAATAAATGTATTATAAATAAATTGAGATTATCTAAACTAAAGTTTAGTTCAAATGGCTTTAATATGAAACGATGGTTTAAATGATTAATGAAGGCGAGCGTGAGCCTAACACTGCACGGTTTCTGTCGCATCCAGACTTGAATATACTTGCTCAAAGTCAAGGCGCATTCATATAAGTATGTATGCAAAGTAAAAGTTGAGGATTTGGTTCATGTTCTTGCTAAACGGTAAGCTACTGTTAAGTAATTTTGAAAAACAGTAGCATATTTAAACCTGTCTGCGTTTAGACTTAACGGGAGTATTGGAAATAGACTCAACACTATTTTAATATTTTTATTAGGGCCGCTTTTACAATCCCCAGTTAAAGCATGGTTAGGGTTTGGATGGGAATAAACCGGGGAAAACTTATCCGGGTGCTCGGAGCAGTAGTTATACCTAGTATAACGTTATACATTATATTTGTGAAAAAGAATAAGGAAAAAAGTAAGATTTACGTTTTGTAACATTATAAAGAAGAGAGTCTAAATTTGCTTATAAACAACTTACGTCATCATTGACGTTTCAATAGGTCTAGAGAATAAAGTAACCTAGCATTTCTAAAATGCATTGCGTGTTATATCAGGTGTAACTGTGTAATAGTTTATCCGACGATTGTAAAAGCGGCCCTTAGTAAGGTTTCCTTCTAGATTCATATTGTTTCTTTTCGAAATTCTCCTCCGGCAGGAAAACAAGCTCTTGTGCTAATCCATTAAGCAGGAAAGTTGATGTTAAACAATTGTATATATGTAGTTAAACTTTCTTAGTTTTGTTACCCTAGATGGGTCTGAGAAAATCGATCACGGGAAGACTTGTAAAAGTTTTAATTGGAGAAACTACGTTCAGTGGCTAAGCAGTACTAGCCATACAGTTCTTCTTAAGTACCTGATGGCTGCAAGCGTATGATTTCTGGAGCTGCAGCATAGGATTTTTTTCTGCTTTTTCTGTATCTACTTTGGTAGTCAAGCTGCAACTTTATAGAACGACTTTTACTGATTCATTGTCTTCGATCTTTTGAACTTTATGTCAGTAGACTTCAGGTGATCATTGGAGGTTGACAGACCGAGGTTGATTTGTTTTGCGGTTTCCCTAATGCTATATGTTATTTCGTTTGTGTTTTTTTTTTTTTTAAATTTTTTTTGGTTGTGTTTTTCGAAGTGATGTCTGAGGGGTTTTAATGGCAGAGTAGCATTATAAATCTTTTCCACTTTAACAATAGTTTTGAAATGGCCTTATAGGCCGACCTCAAATTATCTTAAATGGAAGTAGTCTGTAGGAGCTGCTTAAAATACCAAGTAGTTGTGGGCGCTGTTAAGCGTGATGATCTCCTGGGGAAAAGGAGACCTACACGGATTGATTTTTAGTATTTGGAAGCTACGGTGGGATTTTCTTTTCCGAGATTAGCATTTTTTTATCGAAATCTTTTTTGGTAGGATGTCAATGTCTGCAGTAGCTAATAATTAAGTGAACAAGGGAATTGCCCTATCTTATGTGCCCGGTGACTCTGGCTTTTTTAGTCTGCACACGTGTATATGCACACTTGTCAGTCATAGTTTTTCCTAATCGATTTTCAGGGAGTTTTTTGCCGTAAATACGTTCTTCGCATTATTGCGAACAAATACGACACCGACGTGTTCACATTGGGTAATTTTTTTAATACTTGTGTGAGCTCAGAATCCCAGAGCAGATGTTCTGCATTGTCGTATTTCCTGACACAATACCGTTATTTTTGTGTGTGTTGTTTTTGCCGTTCCGCATTAGGTCACCAGAACCAATAGGATAATAAACTGTGGTTTCTACAGTAACAACTATCTACGTCCGAAATAAGGCGTTAAGTGCACTTTCTCTTATTTGTTTCTTCCGCGAACTTTTTATTGATCTGGCTCTGACAATAGAGTTTGTTGATTGTAGCAACATGCTAGCTATTAGATGCGTCGTTGCTGTTATATGTGTTGATACTTAAACCGCTGTTAACTCTTTGGTAGAAAATACATTTCTTTATTGGACTTTTCTCTAGTAATAGAAGTTGTTCTTTGGCTCTACGCCTTGCTTTTGATTGGACAGCTATGCAACTGCAGTTTTAATTTGTGGTTTATCATTCAATCTGCTATTTGTTTTGTTCCCACAGCAGCTTTCCTACGGAGTTGTTCTAGTTCTCCAGTTTTGCATGGCCATCTCCAATGCACGAATTGCACTTTTTCCGGTAGTTTGAGTATAATGACGATATTGTAGACAACATTCTATAGGAGGGGTCTAACAATTGAAGGTTGCGCTACTGCAAAAATGTTAAATGGTGTTTTCTTACGATTATCTTTTAGGTAGCTGGCAAGTATTCCTTTTTTTCTTTAGGTGCCTTCTTCATTGCTGAAGGTCGGTAAAAATTATTGCAAATTCTGCTCGTTCTTTTGTCGTTTTGAATAGGGTGTGGGAAGTCTTGTTCAGTCTCTTTATGTTTTTCAGCCAAAAGTGTTTCTTGCGGCTTGGTTCTTTATCTTGTCTTCTATTATAAGTTTTAGCAGACTATATTTACTGTTTCTAAGGATGTGCCCAAGATATATTGTCTTTCGTCTTTTAACAATTCTTAGTAGTTTTTTGTTTCTTTCTATACGTGTAAGGGTCTTGGCGTTTTTGATGTGCTTCACCCAAAATATTCTATGCATCTGCCGAAATGTCCACATCTTGAACGCTTCAAGTCTGTTTAAGGTATTGACTTTCAGTGTCCACACCTCAACACCATATGGTAGTACCTATTGAATGTACCAGATATCTACGTCTTTGTTCGCACAGCATTTATCTCATTTTTAAGAATGTTGATCTGGTCTATTTGTGATCTTACTTCTATGTCTGGATCTCGTTTTTCAGTTATCTAAATTTAGCAACCTGTCCTATCTGGTTATCGTAAACACACATATTAGCTTGAACATTTGGTCTTGTACTGATTACCATGACTTTAGTTTTGGCCGTGTTTCTTGGTAGCCTTCGAGACTATCTGCAAATACTGCTGTATAGTCTATGTGCCTAAAGTTGTTCAGTAGTACGCCGTTATTGAGCGTTATTTGTCGAAAGCACTTGAAGATACCACACCTATCTAACTCTTTTTTTTTTAATAAAAGCGTTTGTCACATCTACTGAAGAAATGATTTCTTTGTCTGTGAAAACTCGAGTTTGCAGTCTCTCCTATTTCTTTTACGACTCTAATGGCTTGAGTTGTTTAGCGGTCCTTTATAAACCGTATTGTCATTTGGATTGCCTTCTTTTTATCTTAAGCTTTTTACTGAGTCTGTCTACTAATATTCTTTGAAAGACTATATCCGACCCGTCCAGGAGGCTGATGGGCCTGTACGAGGTAGGTTTGGTTGGCGTTTTTTTTTTGCCAAACTAGATCAGTCTGGTTTTCTTCCATGGCGATCGAAAAACAATATTTTGCATGCATTAAGAAGTAAGACCTACTGGGTGCATTAAGAACGATTGGGTTTTGCTAAGCACGATTGTTATCTTAGTTTGAGATTGTGGGCAGCAAAGATCAAGTGCGCTTTGAAGTAATGAAGAAGCTGTATTCGTTTCTTCTTCTCGGACTTTTGGATGGTGTTTTTTGGGGGATTGACAAACTACTTGATAAGGACATTTTTATGCGGCGAATCTTTTGGTATCTTGTTGGTAGCTTTGGCGACGTCTATAATGTTACGAGTTGTTTTTTTTTTGTTTGGTGTCACGGTGGTCAGATTGCTTGTGGAGCGTTACTAGCAAGTACTTTTTGGTTAACTACTTTTGTAGTCTGGTCTCATCTTACTTACTTGTAATTACTTTTTTTGACGGTGACTAATTATTGCTCAGCTTTTATCAGAAATGTTTTAATAGGTAACTGGTGGCGGCTACAATTTTATGTCATGGTTGTTCGAGCGCTTCACGAAAGCACTTTTTGGTTAACTGGTTTTGTACTCTGGTGTCATCAGAATTGATTGGTACTTGGGTCTTAGCTAGATAGTTTTTACTAGGTGGCTACAATTCTATGACTTTAGGACGACTTGGACGGGATTATGTGCAATTTTTCTAAGAACATAGCTTGGTTTGCTTTTTTAGGGGCCAGGCTGAAAGTTTATGTAAAGTTATTCTTTTCTATTTGTTCTTTTGTGAAGTGTTGTCTCATGAATATTGTTATTTGTGGCTCATGTCGATTTATATAAGACCTATTATATTTCAGAAGCTATTATACGCAGCGCTTTTAAACGAAATTTTAAAAGCTTGATTATTTATTTGTAGTTTAACTGAGGACGCTGAACATGATGATGTATTGTCTGTAATTTATTCTCATTTAGTAAACATGGAACAGTGGTTAGGTGAACATTGTACTTTTTATGCACCTAACATTTTTAGACAGTTTTTCTGAGCATAAGTGTGGGGCTTTTTTCGAGTATGGTTTCTTTTAAATTCTTAATTGTGTCTTTGTAGTCATTTTCCGTTATTGTAGTCTCTTTTTGCATATTCCAATTTAAAAAAATGATTTTTTGCGCAGGAAATTACGTCTCTGCCTTCTTGGGTTGTAAAGAGCCTTAATTGCATGGACTCTTGTATTGTGGGAGGATCCTAGTGGTGTACCCAGGTCTCATCATTGTTACATTTCTATAAAACTTGATATAGGACAAGTTTTCATAGCTAAGTAGATACATAAAAAACTCCCTAGTATCAAACTAATTTAACTCGCATAAATACACGAATAAATATATTTAGTTTGTTAAAAATACGACAATGTTGCAGTTTACATTTTAATATAACTTTTTTATGTAATATCAATTGTTTTTTGTAATATATACCATAAAAGTTCACTTTACACAAATAACTTTAAACTTATATTATTATAATGAATTTATTTTAATGGGCAGATTATTGTTACCGTATTTATAATTAAAAAATTTGAAATAAATCTTAAATCAAGTTTAGATAAATGAATTAATATAAAACGTATTATTTAACTCGTCGAAAAATATTTTATTTTAGTATGATAGATATGTTAATTGCAAATAATTTCTGGCCAGTTAAATTTGGGTTATTGAGTATTACAATTATAGATTTTCTGAAGTGATGCCAGAAAAAAACAAGGTCCATTAAATACAACACATAAACGAAGTTGATGAATTAGTAAATAAACTATTATCTTTTATGACAATTCATTATACTGGAAGAATTTTGTTGCCGGGAAAATGATTTAATTATATATTTTATTTTTAGACTATAAATTTACATTTTATTATTTCGTCTCTTTTCATCTCAAACTGACTTGACAGCCTTTGGTTGAGTAAGCTCGATAAAGATATACATATAAAGTATCATTTACTTGTAATTGAATGAAATGTTTTATAAGTTTATTAAAAAAAAGTTAAATAATTAGTATTTAAATTATACCAAGTAAATACTACTCACAATTTTGTAAGTACTGAATATGTTGATTGATGTGTGCCCCCATTCTTATAAGTTAAAAGCCAATTTCTGCTTTAGTAACAGTAGGTACGCGTTTTCAATTATTGATGGAAAATAATTGAAATTATTGACATCCAAATTATCGTTTGATGTCGAATAGTAACTTTACAATTGTGCATTTGCAAATAAATTAGCAACATTTATCAAGATAATGTCATTAATAATTAAAGATTATTTTTAGGAATAAAATAAAGTTGAGGGTAAATGTTGCTATCAGATGAAATAGCAACAAATGACGTTGTTTTTAAGTGAAAGTGATTGATTAATTAATAAACTATGTGATTGCACGGTGTGGTGGATGGGTGGCTATGCGTCCGTTGCAGACATTCATCCCAAATAGAAGTAACAAGAACATTACAGTAAAGAATGTTGAAGAGGTTGCATATGTTTTTTATATAAAGTGCAGTTTCTGAGATTTTTGCAGAGACAGTTCGAACATGTCGTACATTGTTAGGTCACCATAAAGCACAATTGTCTGATTAATCGAAAAATTGATGAGACCTGTCAACTACCACGTGCCACTGTTTGGTGCGCATTTTAGGCTGGCGGAGTGATTGGACATTTCTTTTTCGAACATGCGCTTGGCAATGCGGTCACCATCAACGGCGTTCATTAACGTGGGATGATAAACATCTTTTTCTGGTCTCAAATTACTGAAATGGATCTCGGAGGTTTCAACAGGACGGCGCAACCTGCCTCACAGCAAACGAAACAATGGAATTGTAGCAGAAAAAAAATTAAGGGAGAGTTATTTAGTGCCGCAACGATGTGAATTTTCTACCATGATTTGAAACAAAGGTCAATATCTGAATTGACAGACAACATTTGACACGCTGTTAATGAGCCGGCACTATGTCAAAATGTCATCGAAATTTTGTCAAAGGGACTAACGAGTGCCAGCAGTCACGAGGCGGCCTTTTATCTGATTTTGTTTTTTATACATAATTTCCATGTCTACACTCTTTATTACAATAAAAATATTTAAAAATTTCAAATAAAAGGCGGTCTTAATTTATTATTATTGGTTTACCCGTAACTTGCAAACTTCTCTAAGCCTTTAAACGTTTTTATGGGTTTTTGAAGCAACTAAAAGAATACCTTGCAGCTCTTGTACTCTTTAATACGTCCATGTCACTAGCTGCATTCTCTAAGGTGCTAGGGGTGTGGCCGTGTGTGCCCTTGAGAGTGTTGTGTTATCTCCCAAGGTCGTTGTCGTTCGGCGAAGGAGGTTCTCGTCGTCGATATGGGTTGTTTGGTCCATATCGGTTCTATGTTTTTTTGTGGTGTCTTCTAGTGAAGGTACAAACCAGAGGACGGGGTTTCAATAGCTTTGGCCTATCCCATAGATATGGTTCTCGGAGTTCGACTGACGGTGGCCTTGAAAGTCGAGTATTAATAGACCGGGGACAAAGGACTAAGAAGATGCTATTGGTGGAGTGAGGATAAGCTCACAAGGCGGCATCAATTTCATCCACTCTCTCAGACTGAGCTTCCGACTCTTCAGCATGGTGATGGTGTTTAGGTGTCGTTGAATTTGTTTGGTAACTACTGGACTTTGGGCACTACGCTCACTTTTGAACGACTTCCGCCGAGGTCGTCTGCTTTGTTGTTATGGACGGCGATGACTGTGTCGGTTCCATGCACATGAACTATGCATGTCCGTTGAGGGCTTTGCGGGCTCAACTGCAAGCGGATCCGGTTGGACGTCTTTGGCTTCCCCTGGCAGGTCGGATGTGTGGATAGACGGAAGGTGACCGGTTTGTATTTCCTCCGATACCTCTGGTGGTACAGTGCGTTGCGATTTCAGCAGTGAAGCGGCTTTTATCCGGTAGGTTTTTTTGGATAGGTCACAGGTGGTGGTGACGGTAAGTAGGGTCGAGTCGACGAGTAATACGTTGCCTGGAGTAACATAACTTGATGTTCGGTCTCGATGATGCTCACTTGCAGAGTTTCGATGGGTTCCGGTATAAGTTCCTGGACTTCTTTGGTTTCTTCGGCAAGCATATTGAAGTTAGCGTGCTTTAGCTGACTTTATATGCGATACTTGCGGGTTGCAGACGTATTGCGGATTCTTTATCATTGTCAGCAGGTCTGTTATTCCTCGTAATAGCCAATAGATGACGTCATAGCTGGTGGTGTCTCGATTTATTTCTGCATCTACCTGGAAGGCGTTTGCTAGGTAGGTCAGATGTCCCGTCATATCTGAGGGATTGTCGGGATGATGCGTTATGGTAATCAGCTCGTTTTCATAGACTATAGTGCCGCCGTACTCTTGTGTGGTGACGGACGGATATAGCGCCAGGTATCGCTTCATGTCTTGGTGGTTCCGAAACTGGTGACGTCGCAGCACCGTAGCCGTTTAGGGTTAGTCCGGAATATGAGCCTGGACATGTCCAATGACGGTATGGTGTGTGCTGACTGTAATCACACCGAGTCGGTTGTCAGGGGTCTTAACCTGGTTGGGGACTGTGATGGTATGGTCACCCAGATGACACGTGGTTCTGTTATAATCAAAGACTGTTTGTCCGTGTTCTTCAGAGCCTCTTTGATGCCTAGTTTTTTTATCTCGTGATGTGTGTTGCGGGAACGCGAAGGCACTATGCTCTTTGACGCTCTTTGTTGGGCGCCATTTGTCACTGGCTGCATTCTCTCAGGTGCTATGGGTGTTGGTGTGTGTCCACTTGAAAGCGTTGGGTTATCTCCCAAGGTCGTAGTTGCTCGGTGAAGTTGACTTTCGTCATCGATGTGGGTTGTTTGGTCCATATCGGTTCTATGTTTGTTTGTGGTGTTCTCTGGTGAAGGTGCAAACCAGAGGACGGGGTTTTAATAGCCTTGGTCTATCCTATAGGTATCTATTGTGGGTTGTGGTCGACGACACCGTGCAAGGTGGTTTGTGTTGGAAGCTGCAGTGTCTATGATGGTGATCACCGCATGACCCAGACGGAATTTTTGTCTATGGTGGTCAGGGTGATGTTGGCTTCTCGGAGTTTGACTGACGGTAGCCGTCAAAGTCGAGTATTTATAGGAGCGGGGGACAAAAGATTAAGATGCTAATGGTGGAGTGAGGCTCCGTCCAGTCTTTCTCCCACTTGAAGGCATTTATGTTGGATATACTTATCGACCATTAGTATCAAGAAAGGCGTGTTCAGCAAGATTTCAGGCAACAAACTTGGCATAAAAATATCTTGATGATCTATATATGATGACCGTAAGTGGGACAGTTGGATTCTTATGGCATATCTAATTATAAGTATACATAATTATTTTTTTGCTTGCTTCTACCGAAACCATATGTTTCGGCCTTGAAGTACAGGCCGTTCTGGTGCGTGGCTTTTGAAACGGATATAGCATAATTTGGTGTTTTGTTTGTCAGAAGAACTGACGTTTAACACTATGATAAGCTTTGCGAAAAGTGTGTACAATGCGGTTTGATACACATTAAGAGATCCAGTGCGTCAATTCTGATCTCAGTGATTTTTGTCATCAGGTTACTTCATAATTTCTAAAAGTTTCAATAGCTTAGATGCAATCAGTTACAAGATGAAGTAGCTATCTCTGATGTTTAATAAGATATCAATTCGTTTGTACGTATACTGTATAGATGGTGGTGCTGTTGCAACGCAAAGTTTTGGAAAGTTGGTTTGGAACAAGTAGAACTGGAATGTTACATCCTCACGACTATTTTAACTTGGCTACTCTTGCATAATAGTTTTTAGCAAAAGGGCCTATTTATATGCATATTAGCTGATTACATAATTTGGTCACCGTGTGAATGAAAACTAGTCAACATTGTAAAAAAATTGCCTAAAAGATTAATTCAACAACGGTGGTTTATTTTAGAAAATCGATACAAATGAAGCTGTATGCAGCTGAATCCAAAATTTATTTTTTTAATATGATGAACTTGCTTCTAAATAAGCTCAAATTGGCTTTGAAATATTAATCAATAGAACCTCGTGGTACCAAGAATCAGTGTTGACTTTTGCGACTACTGGATAATCGTAAAATACAATGCCTTTAAACTTTTTGTTTCTACTTCGTATTGTAATATGTTCATTATGCAACTCTTATAGCTACGGTAAAGTGTGCGATCTTATACGGATTATTAGGTATATACGTTTATTGAGTACGAAAAGTGAACATTATGCACGGGGCCAGCAAAAAGTGACCTATCAAATGTTATATTATAACATTTAATAAATAATTTAGTTTATTTTGTATTCAAAGTACACAAAGTTTCCATAAATTGTTAATTTTCTTTTATTTATTGAAGTTGTAGAAAAAGTATAGTATACTACTTGCATATAATGTTCATTTCACAATCGTAAATAGCAGCACATTCCAAAGGCTCGTGCAACAATATTTATATTTGTGAGAAATAGGTATTATTACATGCTAGTTGTACAACATAGTATTGAAGGTGAATAATGGGGACTTATTCGAGATCTATCACTAGTTCTATTCATGGCAATATGTGTGTAGGTATAATATCGATACTCTTTGCTCAACATGCCACATCTTTTGCCACTATTGCTCTTAACAATATAGAATAAAATTGTCTGTTTGTTTTGTATTCTTATTCAAATAATTTATAATTATTACTGTATTGCAAAAAATTAATGAAACATTTTTAAACATTAAACTTCTAAGGATTTGTAAAATGAGTACTGATTTGTTTCTAGGTCGTAGAAATGTACTCAATTTTCATTCATATGGAAACTTCTGTATTTGATATTTGTGTTTGAGCCTAGTCATTAATATTTTAACTCATTTGAAGTAAGCAATCCAGATTTTACATTCTACATGAAGAGATTGATTAATTAATTACGATTGGCATTAGTAAATAAGAAAGCGTGGATACTTCTCCGTGTACAACCTTACAATGATAATTGGTGAACTGATTACAAACTAAATTAAATCAGATGTATTAGGATTAGGATTAAATTGAATGTTGTTAGTTAATTTTAATATAATTGGTTTTCATCATCCATTAATGTGTTATATAATTAATCATAATCAACCTGACATCACACAAAGATATTTTTATGATAATAAAACTGTTTTATTATTTCATCACTGTGTATACTGTTCTTGAAAAACTTGCGTGCGTGGATAATAAAAAGTTATACCTTTGGTCATTCCCAGTTTATGAAAGATTCATCAAGTCTGGTTGTATTCAATTTCAGCGTGCAATCTAATTTAATAATAAATCAACTCAATAATTCAAATGCTATTTCGAACATGACCTAGTCCATATTCCCCAAATTATTATAAATGTTTGATGCCCAATCCACTGTTTTGTTACTAATAAACTTTTTTTTTTGTTACAGTTAGCTGCGGAAAAAGCTGTCTCATTCGATAATGGTTTGGATGGATCGGTGGCGGAAGACTGTTACTTTGCCATGCGGGCACATAACGAAGGCTACAGTTTCAACTTCATCGAGGGAGAGATGTGGGAAAAATCACCTTTCACGTTATTCGATTTCATACAGCAAAGAAAAAGATGGCTGCAAGGAATACTGCTGGTGGTTCATTCAAAGTCTCTGCCGATTGCCAAAAAAATGTTGTTAGGGATATCGTGTTATTCCTGGGTTACGTTACCCCTATGCACATCAAATTTAGTCCTGGCAGCGCTTTGTCCCATTCCATGTCCGCCTTTAATGGACTTTGTCTGTGCGTTCATCTGTTCCGTCAACATTTACATGTACATTTTCGGTGTTGTTAAATCGTTTACTGTTTACCGATTCGGCCTGTTTAGGTTCATGCTTTGTATTTTCGGTGCGTTATTAACGATGCCATTTAATATTGTTATAGAGAACATTGCGGTTATTTGGGGTGTTTTTGGAAAGAAGCACAAATTCTATATCGTCAACAAAAACGTCGCCAGACAAACGATCAAGGTATAAGTCATTAAATTTGTATATAGAATCGATAGTTGCGTGTTTAATCGCATGGTATTTTTTCCTATTTTATGATGCCGGCTGAAGGTCGATGTACCTACCACATATTTTTAGTGGACGAAAATTTATAAATTTTATCCCATATGTACGCAATTATGCTTTAATTCGAGAAGCACTCAGTCCAAGCGTATTTTTGTAATTTATTTACTTAATTTATACTTATCGAAGTATATTTATTTGTTTCAAAAGAGAAATACGTATCGATGATGAAAATATGGCACTTAACAGTTACTACCAGGGCACATATAGTTTTTAAGACAAATAAACAAGACTTATATTATTATGGCCATGTCAGTGATGACTTATTTTGCAATATGCACTTGCTACACAATTATTTTCTTTTGTTTTTGTAAAATGTGATGAACCCGAGCCCCTTTTTACTTGTAGATTTATATATAGCATAGTCGCTTTTTTAGGAATGCTTCATATTGAGGCTACATGTTCAAATTGAAGACCATTAAGTTGTTATTGGTTTAGATTAAACTAATTTAAATCTTGTTTAAACAAATACTATGTAATAGGGACCTTTTTATTTATTGTAATTGCATAAATGTACAAATTATCTATATCAAAAGCTATTGTTTCATCAACTAAAAATATATATCAAGTGCAGCATAATATGTACGTGTTTTATTTTATAATATACCTTATGTCATTTGCGGTTACAAAACATAATGCACTACCTAGAAATTACATGGAAATAAATGTTTTGTGGTATGGTAAAGTACATATATTTTTATCAAAACATGTATATTTGTAATGTTGTTACTTTATGAATAATGTCCTTTTTATAATTTTTTTTTTTTTTTAATTTGTGTTCGTGTTCATGTGAAACGCTATTAGGTATCATCGCCATGAGGAAATCATTATGCAACGTATATTGTAATAGGTGCATTATCAAATTGAATAATTTATTTTTAAACATTAATAATAACAAATTATTTTTTTGTTTTTTTATTTGTGTCAAGGAGGTGATGAGACCAACGGATTATTAGGTGACTTCCGAAACATACTAATAAGTATTACTTCCGGTACTACCACTTATATGGCCAAATCTTAAACAACAGCAACAATTTCATATTGGGTCAAATATGAATCTAATTTAATTTAATTTAAAAAATATATTTATTTTCAGAAATTTTACAGATACAAAATACCACTGCTGTCAATGACGTTCTTGTATAAATAAATATAATTAGGCATTTTTGTTTTTCTAAATTAAAAAAAAATGTGTATTATTTTTTGGTAATTTACATTTCCTTTTCAACTTTTTTGTTAAATTGTTTGAAAAATCAATCATTCTTGAATTATTTGAGAAACTTTGTATATTTCGGGCAAGTCCAGATTAAGCGGTGTCGACTGTATTGAAATAAACAACAAATTATCCTCACTAATTAGAATAATAATAAATCAGATATCGTTTTATTACCAATATAGCTGGAATCGATTGATATATGATAAGACTACATAACCTATATTTTTTAATAACTTTAGTCATGCTAACGACTTACTGAAAACTAGTTATCTGGCAATCAATAAGCTTCATATCGGCACATCTTTAAAGGTTCAGTTTGTAATGTGTTTTGTTACATTGATGTAGAAGATATTTTAGATAGGGAGTAATTGTCGTATTGTATCGACATTACTTAAAATTTATTGATATAAATATATATTACTAAAGAATACATATCAATACAAACAAAAGTTCACGACTCGAGTTTTAAAGGTAAAGTGTATTTGATAATGGCCTTTTAAAGTCGAAACTTCGATTGTGTTTTATTTTATTATTATTATGGATTACCACCCTTTTTATGTATATGAGAAGAAATATCCATAGGAGGAACAGTAAGGAGCCAAAATGTCTACAGTATCGAACAGAATATGTTTAAAGAATGATGCGGTAGTGATAGCGGTAAACGATAATGAACCGTCGGTACTTGCCACTGTAAATAAATTTTACGATTGGTGATCTCCATGATAGGAGATACTATTCTTGCCATAACCCGTTAGTTTTACATCAAACATAAACGAAGTTGACAAGTGTATGCATCTCAGAACACCTCGCCAGGACCCTTAAGTGTTGCGGTAGTGTTGTTTTGCGGAGTAGTTTTTATGATCAAAGTTTTGGGATTTAATAAATATTATTTATAATATCATGTGGTATGGAGGGTGGTTATAGGGTATTTACCAGGAATAGTCCTTCTGATGGTACCAGGAGTCATTGTTCTGTGTTAAGCGCTTGTCGGTTCCGTTGTGACTTTGCGGGCAACACGTTAAGCAAACGACTCGCCCTCATATACCACTAAATCGAAGAGTTTGCTAATTATTGAGCTCAGGTTTAAATGAACAAGGGTACTAAGAATGAGGTGACCCCGCTGCCGAAAATCCGAGAAACATTAAAGGATTTCGGCAAAACAAAGGTCTTTACAAAGACCACCAAGACCTTGCGGCTGTAACCTGGTCTAGTGCGAATTTGTCAAGGAGGAAATTGAATATATGGGATACCGCATCAGCGGATGGGAACGAACATTTGGAACACCACTTTAGGCTAATAAGGGACCACCGCGAACAAGCAACTACTCAGTTACTTTGGTTTATACACCTGGCTCAGGAAACATGTGCCCGGTTTTGTCAAAATAGCAGGACCGCTGAAAGCCATGAAAGGTCATAAACGAAACTTTTGTTGGGAGGCAGCCACCAATGTCGCTTTCGACCACCTTGAGTAGTTTATCAACCACTCAAACTAACGAGATCTCAGCCCGTCTTGTATTTTGTGCTCTAAACTGACGCTTGCAACAAAGACCGTGGGCGCGTTCTTTACCAAAGGGGAAGGACTTTTACTCAACATTGTCTCATACGGTAGCGCCAAGCTGACTGACCAAAAGGCTCGCTATAACTTCAACAAACTTAAAAAAGACGTTTTTTTGGAGACCGAAACGAGAATCAGCGTCTAGGCCTTGTATCAACAACTAGGCTGACGCCACGACCATTGGCGCAAACGAAATAATCTACTCTAAACTAAAGTAAAATAATGATCACACGGCCAAAAAAAAATGTACCAGGCAATTATTTAACGTTACTTAAAATAGATTACCGATTTCGAAAATTCGGCGGACATGGATTTGAGATATCAAGTCAGTCAGAACGGCAAATTATTTTGGACGTCAGGCGACAGGGTAGGCTACCTCGGACCATGAGAGAAGGTGGCCATTGATTACATCGGTCCTTTTGATCTTATTCCCAAAGAGAGCAAAGTTGTCGTAACAATGATAGATGTATGCACCAGGTTGGTGAAAGCAGTATTCTACGCGGAGACCATCTTTTGCCTGCTGAAAGAAAAATTGTTACCGATTTGGTTACCCAAAAACCATATTATTGAACAACGGTCTATAATTCACCAGCCGACACTTTGGGGAGCTACACTACGATAGAACTACACCCACATACCACTACTAGGCAAACCCGTTAAAGTTTTGTCACGTCGACCTGCTATTTTTGGACGTCATCATAAAACCCAAGCCAATTAAATTACTGTTGGGGCAAGACCAGAAGGTTGAAATCAAAACAACGCCGAACACGATCTGAACAATCTGGATTGTTGGCTGCAACAAGCAATGCATTGCCGTACCGCGAACGCCTATCGGCAACATTCCGCGCAATAAATACCCGGGAGAAAAGTAATGGAGCAAGCGGGTTTTATCACAAATAGATGGGCTCCTAACTCTTCATCGCCGCAGTCGGAGGGAAGTGTTTTTGGATCAAAAATCTACCATACCGTCCCGCCCATCATAAAGCACGTCAACGGCCTTTGACCAATACCACCTTTTGAACATGCCCCGCAGGACAAAACACTAGTTTAGACGGCGTTACAAGACTACATCCTTTACACCGATGGGCGGAGCCAAATTGCGTGTAAAACAAATCCGGACCAGAAAATTTGCTACTGTGAGTCCAGACCTAAGCCAAAGGAAATCAACAACTGGAACTAATCATTTGTGATAAACTTCGCTACTGCACCGAGCAACAACTGCCCGACCCCCACAACGATGATCTACTCCCCATACCGATGTCCGCACTAGGACCATTCCACCTGCCCTAGACTTTACACATTATATTACGCTGGACAACACATGGCATATCACCCCGGATTCTTAAGTAACACTTACATAGTGTTATGGCACCGAAACGCCACAAAACCAAATATTAAATAATTATGCTTGCCACTGCACTGTCACCAACGACGTGTATTCCGACAACCTCCACTAACTGCTGAACCTGAACCTGCACCTGAATATTAAGTTTTCTCAGCCCAGCTTATACAACAATAATAATGTTTAAATATATCAAAGACATACGAAAAGTCAAATTTACACAGAAACCTATGTCATTTCGGTTAGGACATAGTATCCCAATCTCGTATGTACTGACTTTTGAAAAACAGCCTACCTGTCACGGCTCACTGATGTTGGGCCATATTTTGGAGAAATGTTAATCTTACCTTCCTTATCGTAATTGGTTCATACTTCTTATCAGTGTGGTCTTTATTCTGTGTACTCAAAAAGGTGTAATTCAGTTTTGTTTTTTAACTGATTTTTATTAATTTCTTTACTGGTTGTGTAGTTTAAAGCACCGGAGCCCTTTACAATTTCAATGTTATTATGTTAGTAATGTATGTTCTGACATCGAAGTATCTTTACTATCGAGCTATCTGTGATACTAGGATAAGTTTGCGGGAGGTTGTACACTCCACGGCAGCTACCTCTAAAACCGGACTGACCCATCTTCTGGTTTGGCACCTAGAAATCATTAGCCGCTTAGAGGCAAAGGTTTCATTCGCGGAAAATGAGGTGGAGTAGTGGTACCCGTAAGGAGAGGAAATTTTGGGTAAAGGATGAACCACTAGATTACACCGTGAAATGGTCTGCTTGTATGACAACGTCCCACCGTTTTTCCAGCCCCGAGCCAGGTTAATTAAGGTTTGTTGTGGGAGAAGATCTTCGCTGACGCAGGAACATCTTCAGTACATAGAAGCATATATGTAGGAGCGCTCTCTATGTTTGAAGCGTTTGAAATACCGACCGGAGATCATGGATGATTTGTAGACCTAACTAGCGGTGTAATGAGAACTTAAGGTTTATCCGCTTAGTCTAGCAGGTAAGCATGTAGGTGAAGCTCCTGCGACGCCAAGGGGGTCGTTTACCCTCCCCGTGCAGGAGTAACTATGACCCTCTTAAGGTTGCGGCATTGGTGTGCTTTACAATTTTTACCGCTAATGATCTATTAAGTGGCTTTACCTTTGATGCTTTATAAATTATTAAATAATTGTTTGTATTTGCTTGCTTACAAAATTTTTATGAAGTTAAAATTAAACAAACAAAAAATGTAATGAGTATCAAAAGCAAATAAATAAAATCCACTTTAACTTCATTAGCATGCCGAAAAATACGTGTAGATGCAGAGTGCACCGAATAATCAGTACGTTTGAACGGTATATGAAATAAATAGTCATTGCGTAAAACTCGAGCTGGGACATGAATACCTATAGAGCTGAGCAAGTCAGGACAGACAATAATCCCACAAAGTACTTTAAAAACTAGTGTCACGTCAAAATTAAAACGGATTTTTTCAAGACTGGTCATATTAAATGTAGAGAGCAGTTCTGTGTAGCTGCCTGCATTTATACGCCAAAAAACGAACAAACTTTTTTTGAATCTATTCGATTTTTCCTTTACTGACGGTAGTGTATGGAGACTACACATTTGAACAGTACTCGAAATGGGGGCGTATTAGAGCGTTGTAAAGGATAATTAGAGTACAAGGGTCACAAAACTCCTTAGAGTTACGCTTGACAAATCCTAAAAGTTGATAAGCTTTAGCCACAACAGTATCGATATGTAGTGTAAATGAAAGGCTTGAATCAAACGTAATGCCTAAATCACGAATAGTGTTAACTCTTAACAACATTACATTTATGAGAGAGTAACCATACATCATCGTAGACTGACGTCTAGAAAATGTCATCGCTTTGCACTTATTTAAATTAAGTAGCAAGTTATTAGCCTGACACCAACTAGAAAAAATCTGTACTTCTTCATTAAGTAGTACAGCATCATCCAAAGACTGAATTTTCATAAAGATTTTTATATCGTCCGCAAGTAATAAACAACGCGCATTAGAAAAACAGTGTACCACATCATTGATAAAGATATTGAACAGTAGAGGTCCAAGATGTGACCCCTGTGGAACACCTGACATAACATCAATATTACGAGAAACACACCGACCGATGCGCACAAATTGAGATCTATTAGATAAATAGGATTGAATCCACAGTAACAAGGTGCCATTAATTCCAATACCACGTAATTTCAGAATTAATACCTTGTGGTCAACTGTATCAAATTCTTTTGCGCATCTGTTATATAAGATTCATACAACAAAAGGTTAAAAGATGACGATTTGCCAATTCGAAAACCGTGTTGATTGAGAGCAATTTCAGATTGCAGAATGGCAGTCAATTGACAAGTAACTAACTTTTCAAAAACTTTTGGTATAACTGATAAAATAGATATAGGTCTATAGTTTGTTACATCATTTTTAGCACCGGACTTATGAATCGGAGTAACATAAACTTGATAGCTTGCTATAACGTTATGCTCTCACAATTTTCACCGGTGACAATGTATTTGGCGTGACGTTTTTCCACAAGATTGGACTGGAGATAGTATGTGGGTGTCGTGAGAATGTCCACTTGGTGACTATTTTTTTGAAATGGTCAGCTGGTGAACTATGGTCCGTTGTTTTTTAGCTGGTGCACAGCCGTGTTGTTCGATGGTCGTTTTGGCATTGTTGATTACTAGTTGTACCCCAACAGCAAGTTTAGATTAAAAGTATCTATGTGTCTGCCCATCTTCAAAACCAGACTTGTAGGGAATGCAAGAAGTGCGTACTTTTCATGTGCGCCTAATGTCTAAGGAGCAGGCAAAGCTGTTGAAAGTTACCTGGTTTTGCGAGTAATCTACTGAATTACTTACGTTGCCTGAACTCGAGTGCCTTTTGACATGACTTAGGTATATTATATTTATTTGTAATTTTGTTTAATTATCTATATACTTCAATATAATCTTGCATATACATCTTTCCATGCTAGAGGTTGCTTGAACACTTTTACTTTTGTAACGTTCTAAAGTGTAATTTTATTTAGAGCTGCTAAAGCTTTAAAATATTTTAGGTTTCCCGAATACTTAGCAAAAACTTTGTTCATGATCGCCACCAATTGAACGCAGTAATTCCGGTTGGATAGCTTAATTATGCTAACATCTCAATCACTTGCTATGATATGAGGTGTTTATCTTTGAGGCGTTGTATGCAGTTATGAATACGCCTAACTAACACAAAAGTTTTGTCGTTAAGTTTGATTTAGTAAGCCAAGGCGTTTGCTCTTAGTTGGTTTGTTAAATATGAGGGCTTTGAGTGGATTTTGTGGCCGTGCCTTCCTATCTTCACAGAGTTGCTTGCTGAAGCTTAAGTCTTCAAAGTTCCGTTCGGGCTTTTTGTAACTATATGTTACATCAACGCCTGTTTATTTTTATTAAGTTTTGTGGTTGGTTTTAACTTGTTGTCTATCTTTGGTGGTTGCATAGACGTCAAGAATATTTACGCATTGTGTCTCATTTTACCAGAGTGGATAAGTCCTACTAATTCCGGTACAATGAGAATATCCTCTAATATCGTGATTTGGGAAAACTGTGTTTTGTATGTATCGACATTTGTGGGTTACGCCTGAGGACTAAGTGATTGCCACAATCGAATCACACTTATGCAACTAAATTATATTAAATCACATCAAATGATTTCCGTTGTGCGGATTTGTCAAATATTATGTTCCATACATAAAGAAAATATTAACTGTAGACTACACAAATCACGTAATTGAATTGGTTATTGAACTAAATTTTAACTCAGTATATTATTATAAGAGATATATCATTAATTTATAGTTTTATTTTATATAGAAAACACGTTACAGAAACACTATAAGATAGAAACAGTCTAAACTTCCAGCTAATCTTATTTCATTTTTGTTGACATTTTCGTTGAGAAAAGTAGGTGGTTTATGATAACAAATCGATATTGCGTGCCGACGTGAAACATTTTAATTCAAACCCCCACTGGCAATTTAGAGAAATGAACAAACCAAGAGTATAGGTTTAACATACTATTATTATGTTGATTTATATATTGTAACAAAATAAATATTCATTATCAAGTTCATTGTGTGATCAATAAATACGTCTATATTGTGTATAATGACAATAAATATTTGTGTATGTAACTAATCGGGACTCAAATCCAACAAAAATATTCATGACAGTAAAATCGATGTATAGAATTAATGATTTAAGTTTTATTTAATATAATGATTCTTACAGTAAATATACTTGAAACTATTTTATTATATTGTGTTATTGTATAATAGGTAGATAACCTACTACAGCTTAATATAAGGATTTTGAACTAAATTAAATTATTGCCAATTTAAAATACGTTCCCTAGTAGTTTTAGGTTTTTTTTGTCATCTTTGTAGTAGAGGATCTGTTAGTAGTCGACTCATGTTGTAGACACTGCAGAAGGAGGTATAGATGAGGCGATTTTCTTAGGAAGTTTTGTCTAGTGACTAGTTTAGATTGTGCTTGAATATTGAGTTGATAAGCGGTAGATTTTTAATAAAAACAACTATCATCTTCCTTACGCGGCAGAGCTTTGACTGCGGTTTAGTGGTGGCTCTTTCTTTGTCAATACTTTGACTTCTGCTTTAGCTGAATCCAATAGGACCGTATTTCCGTTTAATTCTAGCGTATTAATGTTTGCTGTATGTATTGAGAATAGAAAGAACAAATAAATTAATTTTAAACGCCTTTAAGACGTATACACTTTTGCATGCGATTGAACCACCCTTCAAAGCTTTTTGTCCAGTCAGAAGATGATAGCTCTAAAACATGCAATTTGAAGGCCTCAACCGCTTCTTCAGGTGATGAAAATCGTTGTCCACGCAGTTTATCTTTAACTACTGAGAACAAAAAAAAGTCATTAGGTGCCAGGTCGGGGCTGTAAGGCGGATGACGCATCAATTCGATCTTTTGTGTGTCCAAATACTCGTTTGTTTTATGTGATGTGTGTGAGCACGCATCGTCGTGTTGCAAAATGATTCGTCGTTTTGGGTTGTTGTCTTTCAATTTACCAAAAACATCAGGCAAACAAATGGTCGTACATCACGCTGAATTAACCGTCTTTTGATTTTCAAGAGCCACAGTTGCCACATGCCCAGCTTTCGTGAAGAAACACGCCACCATTTGCTTTTTAACTCTTTGAGAACGAACAACTTTTGTTGACTTTTCTAATTATTGACACCCAAACTGCCGATTGGCCTTTTCTTTCTGGCTCATATGCATAAATCCACGACTCGTCACCTGTGACGATGCTGTATACGGCTTTGGATGCACTACAGTTGTATTTTGTAATCATTTTACAGCAATAATCGACACGAGCATTTTTTTGAGCATTTGTCAACAAATGTGGAATCTAACGTGCTCACAGCTTCCGAACACCCAAATGTTCCTGCAAAATCTTATGTATGCTGGTCATACTAATGCTTAAACATGTCTCGATTTCGCGATATGTCACATGACGATTTTCTTCAATTAGTTTTTGCACAGATTCGATATTTTCAGGCACAACGACCGATTTTGGACGACCTTCTTTAACTTCGTCCGTGAGCAAACTACGGCCACGTTTGAATTCAGTGTACCAGCGATATACAGTGGCTGTGAATGGCGTTTCATCGCCAAAAGTTGAGTTCAGTTGATTGAAGCACTGTTCTTGAGTTAGACCACGTCGAAAGTCATAATAAATCATAGCTCGAACATTTCATGCGACTTAATTCCATCTTTTGGCCGAGATGAAATTTTCAACTCTGTAAGCAACACAAATAGTGCTCGCACGTCAAAATGTTCTGAGTACGTATAATGTCAAAAATGTCCAACTTTACGATGGCAATGTCAGATTTCACTTGGCAATACTAGTGTTGCCAGTTACATAAATCAAACCGTGGTAACTGAATACACTTCTCTACATTCTTCAAAGGGTTTTGCTTTTTTCTTTTATTTTTTATTAATTCATTGATGTTTGGAATAAATTCAAAAATCAAAATTCTTTTTTACTTTCCTCTTTTCTTTGTTTTAAAATATGCACCGGTTATTTTTGTGACAGTTTGCTTATTACAAAATGTCGTTCAATGCTGCTTAAGGAAGGACTGCTCTACTCCTGCTTATTTTTTTTACTAGGACTTCCAGATAAGTAAGACCTCATTAAATGTAAATACGTGCGATATGTTTTTATGGGAGTTTATACTTGGAAAAACGGACGTGTCACTGGCCTACAAAGTCAGTGATCTGAAGAAACACTAGGAGCTATGTACGAATGGTAACATTAGTCTTGTCGGATTGCTTTGCGTTGTATCTGAACTGTTGGGAATCATTATTGATGTTTCCTACGACACTGCCCAAATGACTCCAGTGCCGTAGACAAGTAAAGTATCTTCTATTTATCCGGTCTGTCCCGACAATTGTCCATGCGGTTCAATGTCCGCTCACTAAGGACTTACGAAGGTTACGGGGATTTCAACAAAAATGTAAAACGTGTTCATGGATTTGAAATTGTCTTCCGCATGGTGTAAATGAATCAAAAAATAAAAACGGTGAAGTCACATAAGGAATTCACCCACAATGTTGCCGAGATGGAGGCCTGTATTTTGGAGTTAAACGCAGATAGGAGTCTAACACTAAAAAGAATCACCAGGCGTTACATTTCTATAAAACCACCACCAAACACATCGTGTTTACTACTAGATAGCCCGGCGTACACACTACCTCACTGACCACCGTCACGCTTAATTGAGATCCACCCTATCAACGATCTCCTAGATCTCTCCCAACTACTACCACTACTTAGCCCGGCGAGCGCATCAGGCAACATCTCAATCTCAGCACCGTTATTGTGTGCTACCTCATTCCGAAGCATCAACTCCAGCATTACAGTCATCATCACAGACCATCTATACCACCATCTATTCACCGCCACGCCTCATTCTATCATTGACCTCCTTTTTTTCTGAGAGGAGGAAACACTTTATGCATGCCATTCCACATGGCAGTTTAGGAGTGAACACCTTATTCAAAAGGTGTCTTACCCACTAAAACCAATAATAGAGAGATCATGCGGCTTTAGTTTATTGGTGTAATTTCCCCGTTGCAGCGACCAATTTATTGTTCAGCCTGTTTATTTTCATCCTTTTCATTTCTTTTAAGAATATTACCTATTAAGGTTTACGCACCTCCACTTTGGTTTGCTGTCTAGCATCAATAATGTTCTGCACGGTGACTACTTCTGCGCCAATGGTAGACGCTTAACTTTCTCTTTCTGGATTCCATCCAGTACATTCTAGCACCGTGTGCTTAGGTGTATCAATTGTGCCGCAGTATGGGCAGGTTTGAACCTGAACAGATACGACGAGAAACATCCGCGCCCGTTTACAAATTAGGTGAGGTAATGTACGCTCCCGTGCTTTCTGGTTATCCAAGGTATTAAGTTTGAAATGAGAGCGTTGGTCCAGTTTGCAGTACCGCTGATCTCCTGCCACTCTTTTTTTTCATTTTCTGATTGTCCGCTCACTTGCCGACTTTTTCTGCTCTGCTTTGTGGGATTTGTAAGAGCGATCCACAGCCAGCAGGTGCAGCGGTATAGTTCCAGCAATTACTTGTATCGCCTTCTGTTTGGCGGCCTTATTTTGTCTTCTTTAGCTCCGCCTATGTTGGGCATCAACCTACCTAGTGACGCAGCTGTTTTGTCCGCTCTTTTTGCAGCCTTGCAATATAGAAGCCCATATTTATGTTATGTGCAAAGGTACTTAGCAGCTCTGGCTTGTTACTGTAACACCGTCAACTCTAAAGGAAAATGGCTTCAGGCTTTTTCTGTCTGTTAGAATGACAGTTTCGGTTTTCTGAGGTGCTTCGAGCTTTTTCTTGTATAGCCATCTTATCAGTTTTCCAGCTCCTTATTCTGCATCCTCCACCAGCTTTCTACGCTCCAGCAACAACCATTGCCACATTATCTGCGTAGACAATAAGCCAGATGTTGCTAGGCATCTTTAGCCTTAAAACCCCATCATAGTTGACGTTCCAAAGTGTCAGGCTTTTAACTTATTTTTGTAGGACTTCAGAAGATTGCGGTTCTCCAAAAAGCTGCGTTTAATCTTAAGTTTGAGATTTCAAAACCCTGTAGAGATTTCACTATGTCATCACAGCAACACAAATTTCTTACTGGTTTTACTTTTTTTTCCAGTTCTTGGACGTTCAGTACTGAATTAATAATGAAACACCATTTCATGAAACCATATTGCTTGTCCGACAAGTCGTCTTTGCTTTCAAAAAGCTTGCCGATTGTATTGAGGATACTCAAAGACCTGTACGACTTATTGTAAGCCTACTGCTCTCTTAGCGGCTTCCTCAATTAGGATTAGCCTAGCCGCTTTCCACTCTGTTGAAAAATTACAGTTTTTTAGGAGAGAGTTGAGTGTGGCTGTATGGCTTCTGGTTTTACTTTGCTTCATTGCTGTAGCAAGCGTCTTCGTCTTTAACCTTTTCTGTCCGTGTCGTTTCATCTATGTTTCATCACTTCCTTGATCCTTCACAAACTATGTACTTCACACGCAGATACTTCAAACTGAACCAACAACTGGCAACGACGACTCAGATAATAGAAACAAGATAGAAAGAGACTGGTAAAGTAAAACTAATAACTGCATTTGAAACTGTAAAAACTGCAAGAAATCGGCGAGAGGACGATGGATATTGTCAAATTGACAAAACCCTCTTGAAGACCACTTACTTCTTTAGATTGAACTAGATAACATTGTGTTTACCTGTGAGGAAATAAACATCAGGCATTTAAGAATACGACTTCAGGTCACGATGAACTGCGACCTGAAGAAATCAGACTTAAGCTTAAGTTAGCAGTTTTAAAGTGGTCCTAGATTTGTGAAAAGAATCTACCACAATCTTAATATACAAAAAGTAATGAATAATTGAAGACCCATTGCTCTGTTTTCCAACATATATAAACTGTATGCTTCCTGTCTGACACACCGGATATATGAGTGGTGCATATTGAACAACATAATTTAAATTGCCCTGTCTGGGTTTAAAAAAGGTGAATAGTGCTTTGAGTATAACTTTATACTACAAACCGTCCCCGATTTCGCTAAAAAGAAGCAAAAGAGAGTTGTGCTTTCTAACGCGTTTAGGTTAATTTCTTACGCGTTAAACCGCGTGGAATTAATTACTCGAACAATTGTCCAGTCTAGTTAAAATGTTGTACCAGGGCACAATGACTAAAATCCGATGCAAAGATAGGTTATACTACTCTATTTTAACAGAGGCGGAATTAAAGTAGGGGAAAGAAGTGGATATAGGCTCAAGCAAATATTGGTAAAGGCAGTTGCTTACGCCAACAATCTGGCCTTACTAGCTTCCGACCCTATTACCATGCAGGATACCTTGTATAGAGTGAAACTGTCAGACGCTGTGGTCTAGTATTCAATACTTAGAAATGCGCAGTGTTGGATCTGGACTATAGAAAAAGGCACCTAACTCATCAAGAACGCAAGAATGAAAAGCAGCTAACGGACATATATAATGGCTACTTAGAGAACGATGGTGCAGAACAAAAGTAATGCAAGTCCTGGATGAAACTTTTCTAACGTGCCAGCCCGGAATTGTTATATCTTTCATTAGCGTGGGCTGCCACAAATTTATTGCCCCATGTAACTTAACAGATGGAACTGCCGTTACCCAGGCCTATAAAATGCTAACTTGCCTATACCCAATAAACTGTCCGCAACTAGTTAAGTAGTTAGTTAGTAGTAGTTTATAAAAAATCGAGAGCCATCCATGGACTTGGCGACTATCTTTCAGGTTCACTGGAAGAAAACCTGGATTGAGATGGCGGCGACATAGCGTTGTTATGCACAAGGACAAGGAATGCTACAATTGCATTTAGGACCCAATTGACCAGTCAATAATCGCTTTAAAACTGCAAGTCAGAAATGGCACAATGATGATCTCTCTAAACGCATCCCTAGTAAAAGAGGTCAATGAAGGACCAGATTAGAAGATACTACTAACAAAATGTTTTAACCAAACCAGACCAAAGCAAGGTTCTTTGTTTATTGTCGCAGTGGTTATTCAGCAACCACTTTCTGAGGACTAGGTTTGCCACCAGATTTGCGAATTGGAACTTTATCCACCGCACCAGAATTGATTATGTTCTCATCAATGCCAGACGCAATAGTGATTAGAGGTGAAAACACCTACCCTTCTGCACGTGTTAAACCATTGGCAGATACATTCAAACGCCTGGCAGCAACGCCAAGCAGGCTTTCAAAAGAAATTCCGTCAAACCGTGAACAGGCCGTGTCAACAGGACAGTAGAAGGCATAAACTCAAACGTAAGACCAGACAATGAGACAATGTCTTGTTGAACGATAACAACAAGAGACCAGGAATTGTAGACATTGCATACTATTCGAAAATGAGCGAGATGCAATTACATTGAGTCGAGTAAGAGAACTAGAGTATTATTAAAAGGTGGCAACCCAACTGGAGAAAAATGGCTACAAGGTGAGGTCTTTTAAGTAGATCGCATAGCATGTAGAATTACTTTGTCTCTAACTTCTTTGAATGCAGCTTTACACTGATCTGGTTATATGTTCCAATTTTGGAGTAATTGGATAATTGAGTTAGCAGGAACTTTATAAAAAAATTCCAGATTTATCAGATCTACGTTGTTTATTTTGGTAGCATTTTTGGTAATTCTGCTTTTTATTCAGTTAGATTTTTTTTCCAATTTTTTTTTGGTCTTTCTAGTAGTAGAAGTCTTTTGGAAAATATATTCATGTACCAGGTTGAAGTATGTAGAGGCGCATTTTTTGTAATTTGTCCCAAATATGATTTTTTTTTATATGTGTTGTCAGAGTGATCGTATTAATGACCAACAAAAGGGCTTAGTGGTCGGCCTAGAATGTATGCAAATGAGGAACTCAAAGGTAATACTTTTGCTATACACATAGCCTGCGAGTGATTGATTTGAAATTATAATATTATATACGTTTAGGGAACGCAACCGTTAAAAACAACAGTTGACCATTCAGTCATCGGTAAAATCTTAGGTTTTTGCTTGTGTTTAGTGAATTTTCTACGATTGATACTAATCAAATTGCGCTGCAAGTCAACTGTTGTTTCCTAAACGCGCTCATTAACTGAAGTGTGAGAAACCAAATCAATATTAAATTCATCAAACAACGAAAGATTCAGACGAAAGTAGGTACAAAATGATGCCGCAATATTGAATACATAAAATTATTATTAGTAGATTAACTAATTAAATCATGCATCACTATTAATTATCTACCTTTGTATAAATCAACTTATGCGCATGAATATACGTTATTCATTATAAATCAAGGATATCATAATATATCAATCAGATAGTATTCATATGTACTACAAGCCATAATTTAATATCATCCAAACAATCGAAATTCCTTGTAAAAATATGTATAAATTATAATATTATCATTAATAAAAATCTCAACATTAACGTACTTTTTTCCAATGATTAATACAATATGAATTGTGTCAAGGTATGGAAAATAGTTCAATACCGGGAATATCTCAGTTTGATTAATATTGTATTACGTGTTTAATTCTTTATAATATACAATTATTTTATAAATTATTAAATCAATATTAAATTTGGTTTTTGTATTAAATTTCATAAATGTGTAATTCAACTTCTAAAGCGACAACAAATAGCAGACAATTATTTGTAGTTTTTAAAGAAGTCCTAATAGGGATTTTTTTTTTATTTTAAAAATAGTAATACTAATGGTCGCATTGTAAATCTTTTTGGTTCTGTCCATAGTATTTTAGCAATTTAAAAAAAAAATGTAAAATTCTTGATTATCTTAGCTTGCTCTTGTTACACCGTAAACATACGGTTCTGTCCATAGTATTTTAGCAATTTAAAAAAAAATTGTAGAATTCTTGATTATCTTAGCTTGCTCTTGTTACACCGTACACATACGGATTATGAGCTGCACATTGATTTTACACGTACAGGGTACATAATGAAGTCTCACATTTCCGAGGTAAACTCTAAAAACACGTTACAAATTATAAAATATTTAGAGGAATCCTGACTATCATTTATAAGATATATGAAATGAGTTTTGTAGGGTTGAAGGACGATGTTTAAAAATGTCTAAAATCCTTTGTTTTGATGTACCCCCATAAGAAAAAGTTGCAGGTGCACAAATCAGCGGAGCGAGGAGGCCATTGAACCGTTTTTTGTAATATTAGTAAACCAAGGAACATCTTTTGTAAAGTGACGCAAGAACGACTTTTGATAAGGTGATTAGTCAACCGAGGTGACGCAAGAACGACGGGCCGTTTGGGCTGTGGTTTCATATTGTTAAAACCAGACAGCATCTGTATTGTATACCTCCATTTTAAAAATTTTCCCCTACTGTCCAGAAGTCACAGTAACAGCGACGCCACCTTATTAGGCCCCACAATGCCCACCCACATACTGCTACACAATTCTTCAGCAATCATAATTTTATAAAGGGGTAGTGTAAGTCAGTATGCAAAATTTGTCTTAAAGTTACTTGATTCATCGGTCATTTGTAGCTTCTTTGTTTGTCTCGGCAATTCGGGCCAGATGGTTAGAATAAATTGCAAGATTATCAAAATACTTTTCGGCTAAAGTTTCGATATGTTGGCGTAGCGGAAAAATCTCAAGATCTGTCTAAATTTTTTTGTGTTAGATAAACCATGGAGCTCCGAGGAGCATCCGCAAAGTAGTACTTTGAAAGGTCTCGTGACGATTGAGGTGCCAGCTTACAGTACTTCCCCAGCATATGTAATGTCGTAATGTTGTTTGATTTTGTGCCGGAGCAACATGCCACTGACGCAGCATCAAAACAAGATTTGTTGCAAATTCTGCACGTGCAATATGTACGTGTCATTGTCAAAAGATACCCCCAGATACTTGGCAGCATCGAACCACGATATAGAAACGTCGTTAAGATAGACGTTTCAGTTCTTGACCGGTGGTTTGAAAAAAAGTTCCCACCCAGGTGTTTGTGATCCAATTTCTTGATCACAAACATTTGGGCGGGTAGGTCCAATATTCATGAATTGTATGCCCAATTTATGAATGTTGGACCGGTAGTTTAAAAAAGTGTTCCCGCCCACTCGCCCAAGTGTTTGTGATGCAATTTCTTGATAACAAACACTTGGGTTGGTAGGCGGGCACTCAATTCGCATAAGTTGAACTGGTGGTTTAAAAAAGTGTTCCCGCCCACCCGCCCAAGTATTTGTATTATCATTTTTTTATCACAAACATTTGGGTGGGTGGGCGGGCACTCAGTTCATAAATGTTGGTCCGGTGGTTTGAAAGTGTTCCCGCTCACCCGCCCAAGTGTTTGTGATATAATTTCTTGATCACAAAAACTTGGGCGGGTAGGCGGGCACACAATTCATGAACGTTGGTTTAAAAAAGTGTTTCCGCTCACTCGCCCAAGTGTTTGTGATACAATTTCTTGATCACAAACACTTGGGTTGGTGGGCGGGCACTCAATTCGCTTAAGTTGAACCGGTGTTTTAAAAAAGTGCTCCCGCCCACCCGTCCAAGTATTTGTATTATAATTTCTTGATCACAAACACTTGGTTGGGTGGGCGGGCACTCAGTTAATGAATTTTGGTCCGGTGGTTTAAAAAAGTGTTCCCGCCCACTCGCCCAAGTGTTTGTGATGCGGGTGGACAGGCACTCAGTTTATAATTGATGGGCCAGTGGTTTGAAAGAACCAAAAATCGCTTCGTGTTTAACAATAAATTAATCAATAGTCGCTTCACAATACTCAGTTTGGCCTGTAAGGTGTCCCTTCGCGATTAAAAATAAAGCATCAAAAGTAGCTTCAAGATCAACAATGAATTAATCAATACTCGATTTACAAATAAAGGTTTTACATCTAAGGTGTCGCTTCGCAATTAAAAATAAAGCATAGAAAGTCGCTTCGCGAGTAACAATGAATTAATCAAAAGTCGCTTCACAAATAAAGGTTCGACATTTAAGGAGTCGCTTCAAGATTAAAAATAAAGCACCGAAAGTCGCTTCGCAATCAACAATGAATTAATCAAAAGTCGCTTCACAAATAAAAGTTTGACATTTAAGGTGTCGCTTCGCGATTAAAAATAAAGCACCAAAAGTCGCTTCAACAATAAATTCGGGAGAATAAAGATTGTTAACTTTCGTGTGGTTTTGGATTCTGTCCAGAATCACAGTTTCTGTGACCTTACTTGAAGTGCATAGAAGACAGATAGGTCGGTAGTTTTGGGGACCCTTCCGGTCTTTCCCAGGTTTTGCGATGTTTATCATAAGTGAGCCTTTCTATTCTGTAGGAAAGTGCCCGGTTCGAAGAATCCCAATAGCAATGTTGGTGAGTGCTTTATGCGGATACGATTTCAGAACTTCGTTTGTTATTTTGTCGGGGCCAGGAGTAGATGAAGTTTTAAATCTTTTGATGATTTTTCTGCCATTGACGCTTGGCGGCATTTCTTCTACGAAGCAATGACATAGTGTTCCAGGATAATCCAAGCGAATTATCGGCGCAAACCTGATGGGTCTTAGAAGCCTTTCCCCTAGACTTGGAAGATTTGATTAGTTAAAAGTCCAACTGCTCTTTCCATATCCTCAACCGTTCTTAATAGGGCCATGCACTCTTCCAGGAATCATGAAAAGAGTGAAATCCTTATTTGTTACAAATTTTCCTCCCTCCCCATTTGATCCCCTTCCGTGGAGCTCCAGTAGTGCTGGATTGTAGTCACAGCTAAGGTCATTGATGACTTGTACGTTGAAGTTCTTAAGTATTGCTACGTCGAGAACATCCTCTTAGGGGCCCGCAGAGCTGTAATGTGTGGGTTCAACCGGACCTACTACTTGCAATCCAACGCTCGACCTTTGGCGTTAGTTCTGAAGCTGTTCCACGCTGGGTGCTTAGAATGATAAGTCCCCAGCAATTATTGTGAGAAAGGGATTAGCAAAGATCTTCAAAATCCGCCGTTTCAATACGATTAACCAGTATGATGTCGCCAGTGCGATCTTGATTCTGCCCAGCACACACATTCACCACTATCGCATTTGATTCAAACAAGATTATGTCTGGAGGATCCATTTCGAAGTGAACCAATGATCTTTTTGCAACGATCAGTGTCCCACGCTACATGAGTACTACTAACGTTCCTAAATACGTAAAGATATTTAAAAATCTCTGCGTTTGAATGGGTTTGTAGTTCCACTCAGACACTAGCAAGATGTCGAGGTTCCGTTCGATGAAGAACTCTTCCACTTCATCCATTGTTTCTGAAATGATGTAGGCATTCCAGAAAAAAACCCGGAAATCTTCTGGTGTATTATCCATTACTGGTTTTCGAGAAGAGCGGTGATAATTTTATTGTGAAAATCCTGATATTTGCTGTTGCCGGCGAATTTTCTTTATGCCAAGAAATAAATCATCTGAAGCAATAAATAATAACCTCTAATAAACACATTTCAAGAGTACTTCCGGTTCATGAACTTTGACGCAAAATCTTTTAACTTTGTACATTATTTGCGCTTTAAAACAATCGAAGGATAAAGAGTACTTCTTTTTCTTCTTATGGTGCCGTACTATAATTCTCCTATATATTAACATAAAATCCAAACCATACCACTAGAGAAGCTTTTACTATGCGGATACTTTGCCGGTTTGCATGATCTTGCAAAGAATTATAGATTATCACTGCTGGGGATCAAACCGCACTAAACCATTGCGCTCTAGTAAAGTATTGACAAAAAAAGGAATCAATATTCTATGTAACAAAATTTAATATAAAAAAAAAATGATATACATAAAAAACTTCTATGAACTACGTGTTCATAATATCAATTTCTTCCTCTTCCTTTTCTATTTGATCCATTTTTGGATCTTGCGATGGCCCATCCTAAAGAGACACATTAACTTAACATAATTACAAAACTTTTTACTGTATACATACATGAAAAAATTTAGTACTGTCTTCTCGAACAAATTCTTGTCCACTTGGTAAAAAGACTTTAATTAATTTAGAATCACTAATTTTATTAATTGCCACATTTGTAGTTTTTGAACTTTGAGGTGCCCCTTCCTAAAGAAACATAATAATTTAACATAATTACAGAACTTTACTCTATACTTACATGGCCAAATTTAGTACTAATATCTTCTCCAACAACCTCTTTTCCATTTGGTAAAGAAACTAATTTAGAATCACCGATTGTTTTAATTGCATCAATTGTCTTCATATCATATATTATTTTGTTTCTATCTGTTAATTTATAATCTAAGTCTCTAAAAAAATATTATTAGATTTTTCCACATAATAAAAAAGCACTTCTTACACTTCTTTTTTATCCAAACGAATGGCCACATCATAATAAGTAGACTTAGGTGTAGCTCGTAAACTCTTCCATAGTGAATGTAACTTTTGCAGACTTAAGGATGCATCATCATCTGAAATAAATTAATTAACCATGAATTATACAAGGCTTCCTAATAGTTGAATTAAAGAAAACAAACTACCAAAAAAATTTTTTTTCAGGTACGTTGTATGTTTTGAGTTGGTTAATGTAAAATCCAAAAATAAAATTAAAGAAAAAAAAATTAGGCATACTCTGAATAAGTGAAATAAAGAGAAGAGAATAATATTCTAAATCTAGAATATAGCATACAAGTAGTACTAATTTTTTTCTTTGGCTACAGTTTAAAATGCTTTACCTATGTATCAATGTACATCAGGTATTAAATTTTTCTTTGACTTCGGCTTAAAATCATCTATCTACCAATGTACATCCCAGTAAGTGATTACTTAAGTATATAAAAAGCTACAGAAAATACAGAACCAAGACTTTATTGCTAAGAAGAGTAGATGCAACAATTGTACTCACAAAAAGTTTCAAGATAGCGATAAGACAAGCTTTGCTCAGCTTGATTTGATCTGAATTTTTTTGAATGACAAATAAGTAATGATTGCTTACCACAATCTTGCTGTACACGGCAGCCATTTTCGTGTGTGACGTCGTTCCTGCGGTTTAAAACGACCTCGGTAGAACCTTTGTCGAACAAAAGAAAGTAGTTCAACTATCTGAAATTTAGTGGGGAGAAGAAAGCAAGTAAAACTTTATTTTATTTTCAGACAACTACAAGAAAAAGATGCAGATTCATATAGATCTCACTAGAAACGGCAGGAGCCATATCACGCACGTATCGGTCTTTGCGTCGTCGAGCTCGAGTACGAGTACTGTCAAGCAGAGTTACAGCCACTTCAGTTTGACCAATGGAATATGAAGACGAGAAAACAAGCATAAGCATGCTCTCTCATCAAACATAAGACTAAAATATTAACCCTTAAAAATAAAAAAACACAACTTCCTTTAATAATAGAACCTCGGAGGTTAAAGATAAACCTTGCGGACGTTGATGGGACGCCATTAAGAAAGTAAACGTTCTGTACATTGTTGTGCACTTTGAAAGTTAATCAAATTTCAGTTTCACGTCAAATTTGGACTTCTGTGCCAAAGAGTCTTACTTAGATTCTGTCTGCAGATACAAAAGCAAATCCTTCGTGACTTGATCTGCTATTCTTTGGTAGAAATAGCTTTCTATTCAATTTGACAACCATAAACCATGACTAGTGTAGCACGTCTAAAAGGTAGCTTGAATAGGCTGGATATCAAATATCAGACGTTACATAGGAGCCTTGGTGGACTGAACCAAGAAATGCCTAATAAAGCTAAATGTTAACTAAAAGAACCTAGTAGGACTTGAGAAGTACTATATAGTGTTGGAAAAATGGATGAAGAAATTCGGTGGTACTTTGTTTTACTTGATACCCTGTATTTACTTCTTAGTATTGAATAAAAAAACCCATTGGATGAGGTACAAAATATCTTAACCTAATAGTTCGGCCGCCCTGGGGTAATTCTAAGCCAATTATTTTTGTAGATACCTGAAAAGTAAGCTGATTCAAGAAGTTGCCGATAATGTTCATTAACATTTCGTAAACGCCTCGGATACTTTTAAATTCTCAAGTAAAGAGCAGTTAAAAATTTAAGTATTTAAACACTTTTCAACCAAAAATGCAACTAACATTATTAAACAATTTTTTAAACTACGTTAAATAGCATTTACATAAACTTTCCAATATGTTCAGTTTTTACAGTTAAAAAGTAGCATTTAGCATCCCTCCATTGTGTATTACAACAGTAGATATTTGTTTTTCCACGCTTTCTAATAAATTGAATAAACAATAATGAATTCTACATAAAAAACTATATATGTTTGATTTAAAAAAATCTTAACATAATTCAAAGCAATACAAATAATAATTATATATATATATATATCTAATATAATATAATTTAAGAGTATGAGATAACTTACCCAAATCACTTTTATATTTAGATTTGTAATCAAAGCTAAATATTTTAAAAGCCTTTAAATCTAAATCAAGTATAGTATCTGTTGTGTTTACTGTTTTACTAATTTCCAAATTTGTAGGAATTTTAGGCTTTAAAAGTGGTGATCTTCGTTTTAATATTGAAGGACGCGTTTTTTGTTTTAATACTGGTGCAGGCAGATTCGTCTGAAGTGGTAAAGGCTGTTGTGAAGAAGTTTGTACTGGTGTAGGCGGATGTGGCTGGACCCGCAAAGGCTGTTCCGAAGACGAATCTACTGTTGAAGATTGATTTGAAGAAATTTGTTCTGATGACGGTTTATTTAAAGTCTGTACAGGTAAAGGCGGTTGTGGCAAAGGCTGTATTAACGGAGAAACCAATGAAATTTGTATTGGTTCAGATAACGGACTCTGAGGTAATGTAGGTATGGACTGTGAATTAATTATAATTAAAGGTTTAAGCAATGAAATCTGAACTGGTTTTGGTAGTGCTCGTGGTGCAGGTTTTACGTGAAGGTTTTGGATATTAGATGAATTTTTCTCATTCGTAGTTGTGCCAATAGTAAATACGTTGTCTTCGTTTATTGTGTCCTGAAATAATTCACACTTAGCTATAATTTGTTCTTATATGTATAACATACTAATAACATATTAAAAAGGCAGCAGATTAGATAGTTGCAAAATAATTTACAAAATATTAATAAAGCTAAATACAACGATAAAAAGCTATTGTCATAGGTATATTGAAATCATGAATATTATACTGGATCTGACTCGTGTGCGAAGGTCGGACATGTCAAGGCGACAATTTTGTACGTCATTGTAGATACAGTATTTTTTGCAGTAATACATTAATTTGAAAATTTACAAATTTCAACGAATAAAAAATTCAAACATACAATAGACATCAGCAATCATTTAAATTGACCAATTACAAGAACCCTAGTCAGTAGTTAGTTAGATGCTTTACAATTACGTTCTGATTGACACTAGTGCGCAAGAGTGCAAGATTGCATTTTGTCAATTGGATAACTTGCACAAAATCTTCCTTCCCCCGTCCAACAACTTTTGAAGCAAGAGTTAAATTTGTCGTTTGATTGGTTGATGCCCAGCATCACATATTTAGGCCCAATCTCGGAAAAAATAGGAAATATTCTCAAAAAACAAAAATTAAAAGTAGCCTTTAAATCAAACACAAAATTAAACAATTTTCTCTATAACGCCAAGGAAAGAAATAATAAACTAGAGGGATCAGAAGTCTAAAAGCTAACATGTACTGATTGTGAATGTGTATATATAGGTCAAACTGATCGAAATTTCAAGCAACGTTTTAGTGAACATGAAAAATCATATTTACACGGTAATTCAAAATCAACATTTGCAAATCATATAATTAATGAAAATCACACTTTTCCAAATTTAGACGATTTAGTAATTTTGCATAACGCCAAAAAAAGTAAAAAATTAGACTTATTAGAAGCTTTAGAAATTCACAAACATAAAAAGAAAATCAAAATTCGCCACTTTTAAACGACCAGCTTGAACATATGTATACGCCTGTTAATTTAATCCCTTGTTTTTTGAAATGATTGTTAATACCTTATATTTTTTAATCCTTTTTGTAATTATACTAACAAACCATTTATTAGATTATGTTAATGTCTTTTTAATACTTTTGTAAATTTAATTTGTTTTTTCTTATATATAAATATGTACTGTTTCTTTATTAATGTATTCATGTATTGTCTGAAGAAGGCTGAGGTTTAGCCGAAACTGCAGTCACAGTGTGACGAAATAAATGGTGATATAAAAACATAGTAAGAAAAAAACATGTTACAAACATCAGTAAAAGAAGGAATGATAAAATGACGATTAGTATGGCACAAGGTTGTAGTAATCGTCTTTCATATTTAATTTTTTTTTAATTTTGTTCCGTCATGAAACTAGACTGTATTATTATTACAAGGATACATAATAAGTTGTATAGATCCCACTGTATTTTCTTAACTTTCTTAACAAGTAGCAGCTTTGTTTTGAAATAGTTTGCCTCTAATAACTTTGGAAATTTATGTCTCTATTGTACAAACACGTTTTGTTTAAGATGTGAGCGAGTAACTACTTTCACCAATTCAGCTCGCACTAAAGTTGACGTTTTCGGGCACTCCTCGACAAACAAAATCAAAACTAAGATGTCGGCCAAGACCACTTCCAGAAAAATTTCACTTTTCTGCTGATCGTGTATCTTGTCTTGAGGCACATCCGATGCAAGATAAGTCCAGATATTTGGTTCGTTGTCACTCATGCCTTTAATGAGATGTATGAGTTATTATGAGATGGATAATGATGACAAAAAATCAACATTACATTTTGAAATTTAAAAAAAAAAATTATAACAAATGCAGAAAATTTTAATGGCCTAAACATTCACAGAGGGCTCCAGACAAAAGAACCAAAAAAGTTAAATCTCAAAATGAGCCCCAATAAACGGATCAACATAAAATAAAAAATGCGTTCAAAGCCGATCGCCAAAATTTGATAGAAATCGGCGGCCCGTATAAATGTTATTTATTATTTAGAAAAACGCAACTTTGGTTGTAAGTTAAACAATTGGTTACCTGCACTGATATGTGATATGCAAATAAAAAATGCAAAGCCAAAATATACTTGCCGCATAAGTAAATGGTAATTAACGCCCCGTAAACGTCTATACCGTTTGGAAGTGATTGTAGATCGTTTAGCGCAATACTTCCAAGAACTAATAGAACAAAAAGTAGAAGAAAACAAAACAAGAGAAGATGAAAGAGTGCTACATTACAGAAGAACGGAAAAAATAGAAGTAATTAAAAAAGACGAAGTAATAGAAACAATTAAAAAATAATGAACGGGAAGACACCAGGAACAGATAAAATAATACATAAAAAGGAGATAAAAGAAATGTAAATACTACACAGAAATCACACTAACGAGCATACCAAGCAAGATATTTACAAAAAATATAGAAAAAAAAATGAGACAAATTAAAAACTACAATAGAAAACAGCCAATGTCATTTAGAAGAAGAAGCACACATGACCTAATACTTATAATAAAACAGCTAAGTGAGAAGATGATAAAAAAGAATATAGTAATGCACGTACTTCGAAAAAACATTTGACAGGATCAAAAGAGAAGATTTACAAAGAACTAGAAGTGAGAAGAAAATTACAGAGGTATAACGTTACTAAGTACAGCATACAGGATCTACGCCATGGTACTAGAAGAAAAACTGAATAGAGAACTAGAGATGAATGGGATATTGCCAGACGGACAGGCCAGGTTTAAAGAAAGAAGAGGGACCATGGATAATGTATAAATACTACACCATACAGTAGAAAAGGAAATTGTAAAAAAAAGAAGAAAGTTGTATGCGTTACTCTTGGACTTAAAATCGGCATTTGACAGAAAAAGAAGAATAAATGAACACCTAGTAAAAAGAATGGAAGAAGTATACGTGGAAACAGTTAGCAGAGTCTGTATGAATGGCAAAATGAGTGAAAAGTTTTGGACTACAAAAGGTGTGAGACATGGATGCCCACTCAGCCCTAGTTTGTTTGCGGCATATATTGCAGATGTAGAAGAAATGCTATGTAAGGCACAGACATGGTGTGTTCACTTATGTAATTGGTCAAATTCGTCAATTAGTGATGGCAACTTCCAATGAGAGCGCCAAGAGCGTAAAATCTACGATCATATGATAGGTCAGCCATGACATTTTTTTGAAACTTGTTTTTTTTATATTGTCAGTTGGTCAGTGTACAGTTCAGTTTACATTTTTTGTTCGTTTCGTTCATCTTGTGCTTCATCCTGCCTGTTTTGTATTATCACTGTGTTTTGTGTAAAATCGTTTAGTGTATAATTTAATTTACAATAATTATTGTATATTGCTTTTAAGGTTAGTACATAATGTATAAGTTTGTAAATTATATTATAACAAATAATAAAATATTTGTAATGTAATTATATAGGTATTATATATGTAATATATGTATTATAGTCCGATTACAATACATAACCTATACATAATTCAATGTTTTGTTTTCACAATTTCTTGAAATACAGAGATTTTTATTTTACATGTATTTCAGGTTTTAAATAGTAAGTATATAAATTACTAAAAAATAACGCGCAAAATAAATACATTTATTTTTCAAATTTAGTGCGCAAAATAAATAATTTAGTATTTCAAATTTAGCGGGCAAGTTTAGTAATTAAAGTTTTCTAATTTACCGACACAATTCTGTAGTAAATTTCGTAAGGCCTTTCTATACGTGTGTGTTTTCTATAGGCACAGACGGGTGGGGTGGTAGCGGGCAGAGAGAAAGTATGGTCGCTGGCTTATGCAGACGACATGGTGATTGTAGCAATACAAGCAAATAAAATGAACGAAATGATTAGATGCCTGGAAGTATTTTAGAAAAAAAGAGTTGGAAGTGAATGTAAATAAAACAAAAATGATGACTTTTAGAAAGAGAGGAGGAAGGCGTAGGGTAGAAAATTGGAAATGGAATGGGAAAGAAATTAAAGTAAAAACATTTAAATACCTAGGATATGTTTTTTGTACAACCAATAGTAAAATAGAACACATAAAAAATATGACAAGAAAAGCAAATAAAGCAGTAGGACAAGTATGGGGAATTAGTGAAAGAAAATTTTGAATGTATGAGAATAAAAGAAATGATGTTATTGCACGGATTGGAAATTTGGAGATGGATAGAGCAAGAACAGATATAGGCTATTCAAACAAAATACTGGAGATGGGTATTAGGAGTAAACAAAGAGACCCCAGCATACATTGTAATGGAAGAAGTTAAAACAGATAAATTAAGAGTAGAAGCAAGAAAGCTAGCAATGAGGTATGAAGAAAGAGTGAGAGAAAAGAATGAATGTAAAATATTACAAGAATGTCTGAAAGAAAAAATGAAGGGAAAATGCAGAAAAATGGGAACATGCAGAGAAAAATATTTTAACAGGGATGGATATGCTAGTGAGGAAGTAGAAAGATTGAGAATAGATAGAAGTATGTGGAAGAAAATTATGATGAGAGATAGAGATACAAGTGCAAGAGCAAAGAACACGGATAAATGAATTCAAATTATGAACACATTATATCAGATGCACTACCAAAGTACCTAGAAAATGTAAATTATGGAAAAATGGAAAACAAAGATTGCAAGATTTAGATGTGGAAACAAGGAGAAAGTGTGCAAATTTAGGATGGAAAAGAAAAAGAAAATGAGTAGGATGAGTGGAGAAGTTAGGGAAAGCATAGAACACATACTAAAATGCAATGAGATGATAGAATAGCAAATGGGAAGAAATAAGGTTTGGAAAGAAGAGAAATGAAATGGATAATGGCGGTAACAAAAAGAAGAAAGAAAAATGAAACAGAATTAATAAATAATTAATTAAAAACAGGGTTTAGGGTTATTAAGATTATATATTATATTAGTATTGAATTAAGTTATATGGTAAATGTTATGTTAAGTTGTAGAATTTTCAACGCCGAAAGACAAGAAATAAACAATTAATATTTATTGAGAAGAAAATAATAAACGTAATTGAAAACATGTACACAGAAAACAGAAACATAAGAAGAATGAACAACGAGTAAAGAATTCCAAACAAAGAAAGGGGTGAAGCAACAATAAATGCTAAGCGCATTGCACTTCTCAATTAATCAAACAAAGAAAAAAATGAAAATGTTAAAAACAGAATATTGGAAGATGTAAATAACAAAAATAGCAGAACTGCTATTTGCAGATGATATAGCAATGATTGCAGAGAAATTCAACATAACATAAAACTAATAGAGGGGCAACAAAAGAAAATAAAGAAAACACAAACACCAAGATAATTGCGAGAGAATAATTGAATCACAAAATAAGAATAAAAGGAAGAATAACAGAACAATACAGATACCTAGGAACAATACTACAAAGCAACAGAAAATTAGACAAAGAGCAAGAAGAAAAAATTTAAAAAAAAACTGCAATATTATATATCATGTTAAGCAACACTTTCTTCGACAAAGGAAATATTAAAAACCACAAAAACAGAAATAGTTAAAAAGTAATCAGACCAACATTAACATAAAGTAGCAAAACATGTACAATGACAGACAAACAAATAGAAAGAATAAATGCAATGGAACAAGACATACAAGGTGAATTTATAAATAAAAGCAATACAAGAAAAAAATACGGAAGGCCAAATGAGATGGTATGGATATATCAAAAAAATAAGTGAAAAAAGAAACACCAAGAAAATATATGAGACAAAAGTAACATCAAAACAAAAAAAAGGAAGAGGCTACAAAAAAATAAATAAATGAGATAGCCAAGAATAGGAAGAAATGACGTGAATATTATACAAATTAATAATGTATACGCCTTACACCAAAAAGTAAAAAAGCAATGAAATAAATAACAAATTTTTAATTTCTTTCATAAATTAAAACAGCCTGAAAGCTTGACTTCATATCATTAAAATGTCATATTGACTTTTTTGTTAAAACTTTTAGTTTTTAAGCAATCAAATCTGGGGCAGTTTCTTTCTAAATTTTAAGACAATATAATAAATATTTATATAAGCGTACTGATACAGAAAAACGGCATTCATTAATATTATCTGAAAGCTTAGCTTTGTATCTACAAAACACCGTTTACCGTTTTTTTACAAAAAATTTGAGAATGAGACTACTATTCTGAGAAGGACACCCAGTACAAAGGTATTTGATCAGACCTCCATCGTCCGGAAATTATATTCAAGTTGAAATTTATTTTCAATATTATGTAACATCCTTAATCATAAATTTCAAATATGTTTTGATAATAAATTCATTGTAGTAAAACCTCCCTATATTAAAATAATTGGGTAATCCAAAAACATTTAATATACAGGAATATATTTTTAATATAGAAACAGCTTTTACAAACACTTAATAATTTTTTCATGCAATAAAATAATATGCGTTCATAATAGCGTCACCATGATGCTATTTCACAAACTAATTAACAACTACCCAATATCTGTTTTCCATTGATCAAAAATGAGTGTTACCAATTAACTTGTTTCTATTTTTTTTTAATTTCTATGTGGATCTGATCTGTCTAAAGTTTGAAACGTTCTGCACACCTATGATTGATAATTTGCAGACCTAACTTCACCTTTTTGTATATTTTAATGACAAAAAAAGAATGCAATAATAATAATAATAATAATAAATTGACTCCAAAATTAGTTCTAATTCAATAAACCATTAATTATAATTAAAAATGTATAGTGAATGCTGTACATTTTTTAGGTTATAAGCAAATAACTCCAAAAACTTGACTTTGTATACATTTTGGCTTGGTCAAAATTATTTAAGTTAAAATACCTTAAGTTAGTGTATTTTATTGACCAAGCAAAATTTTAAAATTGATTATGCATACAACCAATTAAAAGCAACAAAATTGGCCTACTAACAGTAGTATATAATCAATTATTGTTTATTAATTCAGCATGTATTTGCTTTTATCTTTTCATCACAGTCTTACTTTTACAATACTTAATAATACATCTAATTAAGAATGTTAAAAGCAAGATCATTGGATTCAGAATTTAATTACAGAACAATAATTTTATTTATCGTAAACAAATGCAACATTAAAAAAATAATTTTGTCAGCTAATTAGTTCTATGCATTAATCTTTTAAACATTATTCAAACTATTTTTATACCAAATAAATTTGCAAAGTTATATTCATTCAGTAAATATAGTATGCGTAAACATCTCAACTACCTTTTTAAGTTAAATAGGAAGTGTCATTATTTGTTTTTATGGTATTATATAATAATCATAATGCTAAGTGTATTACCGCTGATTATACAGAATGTAGATTAATTGGTGAACAAACGCCAGGTAACTTTGTAGACCGTGCTAAAAAAAACAAAAATCTTGATTCCAAAATGCTGAGAAACTATTTGTTTGGCCTCACAAAGCCCTCAAAGTTTCAATTTTGTCAATACGAATATTATTCATATTATCGAAGTTAATGATTTTATTTAATTATTTATTTTATTTAAACATACATGTTTCGATAAATAATCATCATTATCAATGTATTAATGTAATTACATTATTTAATTATTTATTTTATTTAAACATACATGTTTCGATGAATAATCATCATTATCAATGTATTAATGTAATTACATTACATACATGTTTCATCATTATCAATGTATTAATGTAATTACATTAATACATTGATAATGATGATTATTCATCGAAACATGTATGTTTAAATAAAATGTAATTACATTAATACATTGATAATGATGATTATTCATCGAAACATGTACATATGTTTAAATAAAATAAATAATTAAATAAAATCATTAACTTCGATAATATGAATAAAATACAAGGATTTTATAAAATAAATAGAGAAAATATAAAATACGAATATTGTTTTAATTGCGTATTTTATGTACTAATTTGATTTCTTTTTTAGTATAATAAAAGTTACGAAGTTTATTAAAAATTAATAATAAAAAAATATTGAAAATTAAATTAAAAATACGCTTGACAACGTAGCAAATTTTTTAATAAAATTCAAATTATAACGTAGGCAATGCAATGAATGTCAGTTGATATTTCTATTGTATTATGACTTTTACTTTGAATGAATATGCAAATTACGCCAGTGATGCTTAAGAATGTCATGAATTCGATACCGATACGTGCCATAAAGTGTTTAGAAGTAAACGGTAGCCAATTTGAACATTTGTAGTTTATAATAAATAATAACAATTAATGTGTGTATTAAGTTGCCTACATTAAGGTTTAAATTTAGGAATAGAAATTTTGCTATGTTGCCAAGCGTAACAAAACTTTGAGGTTCTCGTGAGGCCAAACGAAGAGTTTCTCAACATTTTCGTTTTGTTTTGGCACGGCCTACAAAGTTACCTGGCTTTGTCCGCCAATTAATCTACACCCTATATATATATATATATATATATACACGGTGTCAAAATCTACATGTGTTCTATAGGTAACTTTGTTATTGTAAATGTTAAAAAACTGGTTAAATTAGCAAAATAGAACAGCATTTCTTAGAAAATGTAATTGCCGTTTTTAAATGACATAGCTCTTCAACTTTTTTGTACTAAAATTCGAAACCAATATTTTTGCACCAAGAATCTCTAAACAAATATTATTAGATAATACATATTAATCTTCATTTTTCAATTAAGTATGAATTTTCTCTCGCCTATATAACAATTTAATTATCTTTCAAAATCTGTCGGGTTAAATGTTTTTCCAATATTATTAAAATTATTTTATTATAAAAGTTCTTGCTTGATTATAATGCCCATCTGACACTGTGCATTTTTCTGTATAGTCCATTGTACAAATTGACCTTGAGTAGTTTCTATATAATTTTGTATACAGTTAATACATGATACTATGCAGTTTATTGTAGCAAAAATGAATAAAAGACGGCATTCTATTGGCTGCTTTCTGCGGCGCGCGCGTCAGCTGTTCGAGATTGTTATGTCTATTTTCCTATTTACGTCAACGTCGATTTTAATCGAGTTGACATAATCCTTACAAAATTAAATTTTGCTTTAATTTTAGTTAATGTTGTTAGATGATTCTTAAGTTTCCTCTAATATTTGTTCTAATGCCTCATTATTAGCATGCTTATATTTATGTTTAGCAGATTAATAATTAAAATTAAAATCAGCTGACTACATGCGCCGCCATTATTGTTTACATATATGTGAATTTGTGTTCTGCGCATAAACTCGCGCAGAAACTATACAATAAAATGAGGTTTCCTTATATTTCTGTATAACAAACTATATAGAAAACTGTATTCGTGTATGACACTGTACCTTTTAGGATTGTACAATCGACTATATAGAAAATTATACAGAAAAATGCACAGTGTCAGACGAGCATAAGAAAACTCAAGTCCATTTCTCGTGCATCTGCAGTTGGTTTAAAAGTATTGTATGCCAAAGTAATGTTTCTCTGAATATTCATTAAAATTAATTTTGACCTCTGTTTGGTTTACAAAATGGTCCATGTTCATTTGATGTTTTTTTAAGTTTTGTAAGCAATCTTTTACTTGCCTGTCTTCTTTCCATGTTTGTAAATACAACTCATTTCTTCCCACAAATAAGCCATATTTTTATAGTTACTGACTGAGGTATAAATACAGTAGCTAACTTTATCACATTAAATTCAAATGATATTTAAATAAAGGCGTTCTCTTTGAATAACTTTAAACAGCTAAATTTGACAAATAAGTATAAATAAAAAATTATATTAGATATTTTGTTTTCAATTCCAAGGCACTCTTATAATATGTAGTAAAAATTGATTTATCAATTATTTTTGTTTTTTGCTTATTTGAATTCTACTCACAAATATTTATAAATAGACAAGAAGTTACATAAATTATAAAAGAAATTTTTTTTTAGTTTTTTTGGAGTGTTAAAACCCTACGTTTTTCTAGAAATTCTGCCCAACTGCTAATTTAACCAACATTTAAAATAACAAAGTTACCCATATAACACATGTAGATTGATTATTGACATCCTGTATACATATAAAAAAATAAATACATATAACCTAAATATAAAATGATCATTTCCGGTAGCAACCAAACTGCTCCGTCGTCCTGAATAACCTATATAACATATACATTTTAATTTTAATAAATAGAAGATAAAAATGTGAAAATAACTTGTTTTATAATTATAAATTTTTGTTTTATAATATCATTTTTGATTGAATTTTTCTTTTTAAAAATTTAGCTCATTATGATTAGCATCCTGCCTTTTTTAAATAACGTCTATAGCAATACCCAAAATCGTTTCCCTATTATGAACGCAAAATAATATATATAAATATATAAATTAGAAAAATAAATAGATACAGTTTTTTAAACAATAATTGTAAAAAACAATTAATTGACAACATCAACCAATTACCAGTTACATAATAAAACTTATAATGTTGGTCCTTCACAAACCTTTTCTGTTGGTTGTCGGAATTAGAAAGGTTTTACTGTAATTTAGTTTTTTTTCGAATCTGAAAAATAAATATGCGTAAAATTAATTTTCTAAATATCGCATAAATATTACAACATATATATTTTTTTTAATTTACTCTACTAAAAGTTTTGGATAAATTTCGTATTAAATTTTACATTTAAATTCATTCTAATAATTTTGAAACAAGTTTAGCTACCGTTGCACATAAAATGTTGTGTATACAACAGCTATGAAATGTGTATAGCTCCCTCAAGATTTTTAGCTTTGGTATACATAATACAATCAACTATTTTTATCAAATACTCAAACATCGTGCATTTTGTTATCAACATCAAGCAAGTACAAGCTATTTCATTTATTATAGACAGTATGATGTAATTTAGAACCAACCATATTAGCAGTATTATTACTATATTTTAACACACTTGATAATTAAAAATATTGAAAACTTCCCCTTCGTTTATTTTTTACCCCTCCAGTATGACACTCATTACTCACTTCGATTCGAAAGAAAAACAATATCCATGCCTTACCCAGGATTCAAACCCAGGACATCCACAACTTTTTTTCAACAGCCGCACAACCAAAGTCTGTTCAGTTTCAATAAATATAAAACATGAAATAATTTTTTGCCCTACTTGGAGATAGGCATTTTGAAATATCAAAATCAATAATGGTCTTTAAATAATTATTATATTATAGAATTTTTTTTTTTTAATAATAACATATCAAGACTGACAAACGAAGGTAGAAAATATTACATAATAATCTAAAAAGCTAATAATGTTATGTTTGATGATATTAGGTGCTTTCCTTTTAACAATAATCTGAGATATTCTCACCTAATGTTACATTATCTCAGTTCTAAAGCATGTTTTATTAAGGTTTCTCCCCTTTACCAATTAAGCAATACAGTGCATCAAACACCCCACTTGATATGTGGGCGACACTCCTCTCATGATGGAATGGCAATCCCTGCTAACCCTAAACAGAGACAGCCCCAATCAAGCCAAAGAAAAAAAAAAGGTTGCTTGTAGGCAGAACAATTCCTTCAGAACAAGGAAAAGTAAGAATCAGCTACAAAGAGGCTGTACTAAAACAACTCCTAGTAGCTGTCACCAATCTGTTCCATCACTTAGTCAAAACTTCTAAGACACAGAGTTAATCAAAGCTGCTCTAACTCGAGACCGGGAGACTGGTCACACACAGGATAGATCCATAATGTCACCTGTGATGATGACACATCCTTAGGGTTGCCAGTAAAACAATCTCCCGTGCAGAAGGATCAACTCCCTAGGCATTCTCCGAATCTCATTGGAGGTCTTGAGTAGCCTGGAGAGGCAGAACCAGAAGCTCGATGTAAAGAGGTAGATGGCCTTTATATATAATATATATTTTAACAGTTTATTCTGGAATTTAATTCTTTCTAATAATATCTTTGATATATATTATATTTTTGATGTTTTTTTTTAATATTGATAAATCTCATTTGGTGAAAATCTATATTTTTTTTCGTACAATTTTATTAAAAGTAACTTTTGTGAACATTTTCTGAGCAATTTTCATGTTATAAATAATTTTTCAAAACTAATTTTATGTTATATTATTGGATTCTGCTCCAGTTGTGATAAGTTTTGTGCGGTAAACGTGATTTTTTATCAAATTTTATACTGAAAATGATAAAATTATTTAAAATTAAGATTATTTTTATCTTCAATATGAAATATACCTGTTTTATCTACATATGGAGTTAATTACTATTCTATTTATCTTGGAAAATTAGTTTATTTAAATATTGATCAAGGTTGATCCGAATACATTGAACGCTTTTTCTGTGTTTCTGTAATCTTATGCCAATGCAATATTTTTTATGTAATTTTGGGCTTTTCTAAGCAAATCTTTTGCTATATTTTATAGTTTTCTACGCAAATTTTGATAAACCTCATGTGATATTCTTGATTCACGAGCAAATTTTCTTTTTTTTGCAATTTCACAAATGTTCATTTTATTTCATTTTTGAGGTTTTCTTAGCTATAAGCGGGTTATAGTTTTCCGGACGATTTTGTTGAAACTAATTTTTTAAGATTTCATAAACTTTATACGACGTTTCCATTTTTGAATATTTTTAAATTTTATGGCCGCATTTTGCTATTTTTAACATTCTATGCATAGAAATTGACACTTTTTGATTTATGACTAGATTTTGAATTTTTCTTTTCTATTTCTGGGAGAAATTTGTTTACACTTTTTTAATAGTTTATGGCCAGATTTTGGGGCTTTCCAACAATATTTTGATGGTTTATGGCCGGAATTTGCTATTATTGACACTATATTCAACTATAGTTTGTCCGCGTTAAGACTGCAGTGATGGGAGTGGTTTATAAAGTCAGTGTCACACAACTGTAATTGCAACATGTCCTCGTTGGTATTATAAATCAGCTAACTTCACTATGTTTATTATATTATAATAAAATGATTTTAAAATATTTAAAAACTTTAAAGCAGAAACAATATAGTTTATTGCATCTTAATTAAATATTAATATGTTTAGTAGAAATGTATATTAGTCACTTTTAATACTAAAATTTATTAAAAAGAATTCCTAGAATTGCATGACGTTTACTCATATTTAAGTTTTTGAGGTTATACTGTACGTCATCAACAAAAAAATGTAATTTACAGTTGAAATACATATAATTATTTACAAATGCGTTAACCTAGTTACAATAACGCAAAAAACTGATAAATATTAAATAGTAAAAACTGTTAACTAAATTTATTCAATTACAAGTAGCTTGTAGCTTTGTTTTAATCTGGTAGTTATTCTATTGTAAATTGGGTAGACCTCTAAGCCAACCAGAGCATTGTTTCCCAGTTGCCATAACAACTACTACTGCAGTCTTAACGCGAACAAACTATAGACACAATTTTTTTATTTTTTTTTTATTGAGAAAAATGCCTTACGCACATTGTGTGGGGCTCCCGGTTACCCGTATACACAACAATTTAGAAGCTAATTTAGCAGTACATTAGACACCAAGGCAAGGTTTTTATTTTTTATGACCTTATTTATACTTTTAAAAGCCGAATTTACAGATTTAAAGGTTGAATTTATAAATTAAAGATCAGATTAACAATTTGGTGATTAAATTTAACACTTTAAAGACTAGATTAACAGTTAAATTAAACGTTTTTAAGTCCAGATTTACACTTTTAATTGCCGTATTTGTTATTTGAAGGCCGGATTTACAGTTTTTAAAACCGAACTTACAGGCTGGATTTATAATTTAGAGGCTGGATTAACGGTATACCAATAGTGGATAGAATTATTAGAAGACAGATTTTAATTTTTGAAATCTGCAATTACACTTTTGAAGACTGGATTTACAATCAGAAGGACGGATTAACCGTTTAAAAACCAAACTCAGTTTGTTAATAAAGTTTATCACGCTGATTGACAAATTTTTAATTTAAAAAACCTAATTTACATTTATAATGAACGGATTTATAATTTAAAAACCGGATTACCAATTTGGCAATAAAATTTAACACATTGGTGGAGGATTTTCTGTTGTATTTACAGTTTTAAAGGCCAGATTATAATTTGAACACCGAATTAACAGTTTGACAATAAAATTTAACACTTGACGGATTTACTCTTTTAATAGTTTTAAATTCAAGATTTACTATTCAATAGTAGAATTTAACATTTTGCACTTTGAAAACTAGATTTACAGTTTTAAAGGTCAACGTTCTTTTTATTTTGTTCATAAATTAACGCTCTTTCACTTTTAAATGCCGCAGCTTTATAGACCGTAACAGTATTGAAGTAAATTTAAACACGTTGGTGGCCAAATTTACACTTTTAAAAGCCAAATTCACAATTTTAAAGATTAAACTTATAATTTAAAGGCCAGATTAACAATTTGGCAGTAAAATTTAACACTTCAAAGACCGGATTTACACTTTTAAAAGCCGGATTTGCAGTTTACAGAACTTTTTTTGAAACAATTGGAATTATTAGAACTCAACTAAAAAAAAAGCGTATATTTTTTGTTATTTTGAATTAAAAAGAGTATTCTAATTTCAAAAAAAGTATGTCTGGTCAGCCTGCTTCATCTTGATGAACACATTACCACAAATAAATAAATAACTATTTTGAGGTTAGAAACGCACCGTAATTCAAATAACCAGCAGAAATCAAATAACGTTCTAAACGGAGAGTTCCGACTGTTGATGCAACAGAAAACAGTCCATAATTGAATTGTTGTTGGTTCGACGCACCATAAGACTTAATTGTATATCGCCAATCATATTTTGTAGACAAGTAAAAAATAATATTTTTTCCCTCTTGTCACACTTTTCTGCAAATAAGAGTAATAAACCTTGTATACATATTGAAATCAATAGAGAAAAAGAACAGTTACAGTATTATTTACATAAAATAAAAAATTATTAAATTGTGCCCATTAATGAGTTATTTGTACTAAACGATAAAGATAAAGTTTTTTGTTTACAGTAAAACAGATATTTCCATAGACATTGTTCAAAAGAAATACAATACATAAGCCATCTAAACATATATTTATCATAGTACAAAGCTTTCAAAGAATTCTAATAATTATTTACTGACAGTTCAGAGACACCAAAACCTTTAAGAAATTGTTTATTAAAGAAATTGTTTCCTTACCAATTAATTTGAGGGCAATTAAAAAGAATATAACAAGAAAACAAAATGAATAATTATAATTCACAACTATTTAAGATCAATATCCACTGTGATAGTTTCACTCATTACAATTTAAAAGTTTTATGTAGTTGTGATATTAAGTAATTTCACAATATCACATTTTGAAATTAAAAATGAAACTATAATGACGTTTATATACATAATGTATGATAATTACATAAAATAAAAATATATTATTTTTAAAAATAGAAAAAAATATCACAAATGTATCCTGGTATAAATAATTACTTTCAATTTCCAACCACTTATAACAAAAACAAACAATTGGTTAACTCATGCACATGCTATTAAACAAAACTATGTTACTTACATCATTCCAACGCATTGTAAATCTTTGTACGGTTTCTATAGGATTGGCAAATTTGACAGTTTTTTGTGGAGGTTCTTCTATTTCTGAGGACTGCAACAAAATTTAATTCATACAGACATATCACAACATGATGATGTATGATTTACAATGTAATTTGTAAAATAGTTCATGAAGAAAAATAAACGTCTTTGATGTACAAATCAAATTACAATATAGAAAAAAACAAAAACTTTTGTTTCAGCACAACTACTGCAGAGTATACAAATTACTTAAGCAGCAATCAATTACCATATCCAACTTATAATCCTGATCTGAATCTAAACTCTTCAAACTATCACTTTTCAAATCTTATAATACTTGAGAGCATCGATTTTGTTGAAAGATGACTTGGAAAAAGCTATGGAGTCGTTTATTTCTAAAGAAGTATTAATAGAAAACATTGGAAAACGTGTTTACTGTTCCTATGTAGATAAATATTAAAAAAATGTTTCCTAACTTGTTTATCTTCATAGTTAGATATATAACTTAAAAAAAACCACACATATATCCAAACACGCTTTTTACAACTCATGTGTTGTTAATGTTACTACATAATTGTATACTAAAAAAAATACATACAGTTTTGTCGTCACTTCCTTCTTGTACCAAACATACATGTAGCTTAATACAATTTTGATGGAAATCTTTTGTGCAGAATGGACAAGTTTTCGTTTTTGTAACTTCCAATTTACAAAAACTGCATTTCGTTTTCCCTGTTGTATCATCTGCAGCCGTTTCTGGATTCTACAAATTAATTATTGATACCTTATTTGAGTCAGTGAAAATGTGATAGATGTAACATAAATAACAGACTAGATAAGTTGAAATTAGATATCCAATTGTCAGACTAATAATCTGGAAATTAAATTTTCATCAACTTTTAAAAATGAACTATTTTATAATCCAATTGAAATATGCAATTTATTTAGAGCATAAAAACAAAGTTTGAAGAATTGGTTTTAGTACATAGTAAATTCAATGTTAACTTACAAGCTCACTGCTGCTTCTCTTAGTAACTCTTGATGTTGAAGGTCCTTCATCCTAAAAAAAATTAATCAATTTTAATATTTCCATTTTAGAACCAAAAATTTAATTTGCAATTTTTAAAATATTGTAAATAAAGGCAATCTACGATATATGCATACAGCTTTAAAAATACTTTCCCTGCCACTCCTACGCATGACTAGACAAACCATTGCTCATATTCGATGAATATATCAAATTCAAATAATAATTTAATTAAATAAAAATATTACCATAGGATCCAAGTAGGATTGTATAGGTTCTGCAAATTTGATCTGTGAACATAATAAATTAAATCAATTAATAGAAATTTATATATTCTGATTTGAATATTCAATACTAACGTTTTTTGATGGAACTTTTAAAATTGTTTTGAGTGGTGGACCCTGTAATTTGCAGACATGTTTATCATAACAAGCAGTATGATAAAATATCTTGCAAAAAGTGCATAATTTTTTATCATCATTTCGTTTGTTCACAAAACAATGTTGGCAAACACTCCGTCTCAAACCCTGAAAGATAAACAATTTTAATTTCTGAAGGGTAATATAATGTTAAAAATAAACAATTCTCTATGCCCATTGCTAGAAGTAAGCAAGATATAAATTGCTAGCTCTTTTTTCACATTAACATTGCAACAATTGCATTATTTCAAAAAATTACATGAGCAATTTCGGAAAACAAAGCTGTTCTTTGCATTCATCACTATTTATGCCCTACTACTTTCTGCAAATGTAACAATAATAATACATATTAAAAATAATTTATTTGTCAAATTGAAGTTTCGTAACGATCACCAACAGAGAACGTTCGCCAACGATCATATCGTAATGGCTTAATAGTTCAGTAACAATTATCAAACTGCAACAAGATTTTATTATTGTCTTTATATTTGTAGTGAATTAGATATAAGTTGTACTTTTCATATCAAATATTTATATCCAGCAATATAAGTAATTGTATAATATTATTACATGTTATTAATAATTAAAAAAAAACTAAATGTCAAATTGACATTTCGCAACGATCGGCAGCAAAGATATCGTTCACGATCACATCTTAGCGACTTAATCGTTCAGCAACGATGATCGAATTGTAACAAGATCGTTAAGAGCTATAAAATAGACCTGTTAGTCCCTTTTCTTACTTCCACTCCTCAATTGTCTAAATGGGTAATGCAAATGACAATTTGCCAAGTCCGAGAATTACCAGAAATCATTTTCTGTGTTTAATTTAATCAAAGAGTAGTTTGAATTAGAATAAAAATATCAACTTTTTTATTACAATCCAAATATGCAATTTCTTTAGATTAGAAAGATGTTTTAAAATTTTTACAAATAACAGGAAAAGATGTAAAAATAATACTTACAAACTTGAATGAACTTTTTTTAATATTAGATTTAATAGACTTAGTCTTCAGATTTATTTTCTTCAACTCCTCCACAGGTTTTGTATTAATAATATCATTTGTAGTACTTCCATCTATAATAGAATTATTGTCTAGTTTCGGGTTCACCTTTGCCGAATTTCTCTCAATGTCCTAAAAACAATATACTTTTGATTTAATTTCAATTAACGCGTTAATATATAGCTGCGTTCGGCTATTAATTTGGAGTGAGAGTAGTTTTAGAGTAGATTTTTAGAAATGTGATCAGAATGGAGTCAAACATAACCGAATGCTGAGCGTCTCTGAATATTTGTCAGATATGTTAGGTTAAAACTAAACTAATGTTTTATCTAAAGAACATTATTTATAATTTATTTGTATTTCATCGCTCGTTTTCCTGCCTCAACTCTACAGTATCTTTCTCTAGTACTATAAATGGAAGTGTTTCCCTATTTAAAATTAACTTAAAAAAAAAACAATAAAGTTATTATCATAATAAATTTACAAAGTATAGTTTATTGACATTGAATTTGTCTGAAGAAATCAGTTAAAATTTAATGAACTAACGCCGACTCTTAAATTCACGCTCCGCGAGGCAGGGTAACTCTATTCACTCCACTATGTAATAGCCAAACGGTAAACAAATTTAGTCCATGCACTTCAAAAGCAATACCCAAATGGTCGTAAAGTGACTCCAGTAAGATAACCAAATGCAGCTTATATGTACTTACAACATTTATAGCCTTTTTCTCAGATGTCAGTTTTGCTTCTTGCAATTTCCCATCAATATTATGACATTGTAAAACCTTTTTCTGAGATGTAGATTTTACTTTCGATTGTAATTCAGTATTCTGAAATAAATTTATTTTAGTTAATCACTGTAAAGTTAACAACAAAAGAAGTTATAAAACTAAATTATTTAGTTATTAATTTATTAAGTAATTTCATATCTCCGCTTAGTGGACGCGTTTTGGTTTGTACTGTGCATAACGTCACTGAGTGATCTCTAGCACGGAAACTTTTAATAAAAATATTTCTGTACAGCAAAAAAACAATTAGCCATTTTTGTGATATTATTGTTTATTTTAAATATGAGTTTTGTTTGTACATGTGACACGTCCTTTGAAATCACGGCTTAACATAAATAACACTTACCAAAGTTTTATTTTCAGGTGTCGGTGAAGATTTTGCTGGCAAATTCGCTTTTATATTCTGAAATAAAATTTATATGTGATATATAGTGAATAAATTTGACAATGTATTTTCAATTAATTAATATCAACTTCAATATGAAAGGAATAGACACAATAGCTTAGCTAGAAACCAATAAGCATTGTGCAAGAAACTTTATGATGATCCCTTACCAGTATTTATTTAAAGTTCATCAAGTACAATTCGACTGACTTTCTAACTCACACATCTTTCAAACATTATTCAATCAAAACAATTACACAGATGACCATTTTTGTAATATCAGCTATAAAAAACTTATAAAATTAAATAATTACCTGTAATTCTTTATCTCGATCTGGAGTCGTTATCTAAATATAAATAATATATTAAAATTTAAAATTACTAATTTCATATATGCATATATTACCAATGTTGTAGTAGATACTTTGTTACTAGATTCGGTATCCATTGGTTTTTCAGTTTCTTTTGTATTATTATTACCTTTTTCCACTAGATTCTAGAATTAAATTAATTGAATATATAAATTAATACTTGTACATAAAAAATAATATTTACTTTATCTATTGATTGTGGTGTAGAATCATGATCACTTTCACCAGAATCATCAGAAAGTTCATAAGTTTCCTAAAATAATAAAATATAATATAATAAAACTGCAATATTAATAATTTTTATATGTACTATTAGCGCCGATTCATTATATTTAGCTTGTTTTGACTTCCTAAGGCAGGTCTTGCCATACTCCATTAATCCTTTTATTTTCAATGTATTAGCAATTGACAGAAAAGAATTTGCATCATCTTTCTTAACTTTGGTTTTTCCTTGATATATATATTCAATAATATGTTCGGCATGTACTAGTTTCACACCATGTAAAAGAACTATTGCATTTGATGGATTTTCCATAAAGATGTTCTACAAATTAATAATTAATTAATATAATAAATTTTTTTATTGCTATACTTACACAAAAATAGTCGCTGCTAGCAGCTAACATAATTCTATGAGCTCTTATTCTTCCTTCATCACAATAAATTGCTACATCAGTAAACGAGTCATCTTTAAAATTGTCAATAAGCTTTTTTTGAATATTCAATAGATGGTTGTCACAAGAAAAATTTATACTTTCAAATGGAATCTCAAGCATTTTGAAAACCTAAAAAATAAAAATATTATATTTTTCTTTTAATTACTGATTTTTATTAAAAAAATAAATGGCACAATCTCAATATAAAATTAAAGAACCAGTTTTTTGTCTTATATAACTCTTTAAACATACAAAGTGGCCCATAAATTGCTTCTTTGTTTGTTAATATTTTTTTCTTTTTATCAACACTTTCTCTTTCACAGTTAGGGGAACCCCAGACGCACGACTGCATATGCAGACATAAGCGTTTGTCATGAGAAACCGTACATACCAGCGATCAAACAGCGGTTTTATTTCCATCTCTCTCTATTTTTGGGTGAAAAATCCCACGAAAACGTACTGGTTGTAAACGGTTACACCTGTCATTAATTTTCTTATGATTATTATTAATTAAATTTTACTAATTATTTTCATAATCATTCTTGACTATTCATCTCATTTATAGGTTATCATATTTAAATTTGACATACCGGACTTATTAAACTGCTTCCAACAAGGGTTTTAAATTCACCTCGCTGGTTGGTACATTCGGAGTCAAAAGTAAATAACCGGTAACTCGTGACAACGCAACGGTTTAAAACCATTTCATACCACAACGTCAACGGTATCTCACGGCAAAATGCTTATTGCTTTCAGAGTAGTGTACTCTGTGTGTTGTTATTATTATTGAATGTTTTATATTTTGTTATATGCATTTTCTGACTTTTGAAAGTAAGTATTATTTGTTAATTTATTTACAATTAAAAAAACTACCATTTGTATTAGAATTGACAAAAAGAAAGAGAAACGCTTATTGAGATTAATGAAAAAAGTCAGATACTGACAGCGATCCTTATAAGACAAACAATAGTATTGAATTTTGAATGTATACCCAGTAATAACTCGGTAAACAGTACTAGCTTGGAAGAAAATGTAAGAACCAGTGATGACAAAGAAAATCATTTGTCCGATGAAGATGAGTGTACAAAAACTGCAAAACAGATACCGGATTTTAAATTTGATGGTGCATTATCTGGCGTGCAAACTTTAAATTTGGTTCTTCTGTAATTGAAATGTTTTCCTCTTTATAGAATGATGATATCATGCAATTGCTTGTACGAGGCACTAATAAGTATGACATGAGGCCTCTGCCATGACATTCTAGAACAAGTAATTTTAAACCAACTGATCCTGAAAAGTTTTCAATGACCCTTTATAGTACAAACCCTTATATGCAAAAACCATGTCAGAAAAACAATATATAATTTTATGTGCATTGAACTGCACAAATGATAACAATAATAGTAGACTTGTCAAAGTTAATTTATTGTTGAATGTATTGTTAAAAAATTTTCAAAAATATAATATTTCTTTTAAGAATTTATCTTTGGCTGAAAGTTTACTGCTAAGCCGAAAAAGATTGAGCTTTCAGCAATACATAAAAGGTAAAAAGGATAAGTATAAAATAAAGTTTTACAAACTTTGTTCCCCAACGGCTATGTCCACAATATTGAGATATACCAAGGACAACAAACTGAAGATCACAGCAACACTAAACTAAATATAACAACCCTGATTAGAACAAACCTAATGCTGACCATAAATCTATTTTATTTAAATTTTTTCTTCCTGCACCGTTTTTGTATTTAAATTGTTGTGAGAATAAATTAGATTTTTTATTCCGACCTGCATCTGATTAATGTGGCTTATGTAAAAAAGCTTTGACTTAAAGATGTCGTGTGCATTTCGAAGATGCAGTGGACCCCAGAGAAGATTGTTTGTTTTGTTCCCGTAAGAGCAGTGAAAGATTCTAGTATTTCCGACATAAGAATTGCAGATCCATCTAGAGGGATTTTAAGTAAATTGCTCTTTTATACCTGGGAATATTACTGTGGTATTTTTATTACCATTCAGATTTTTGTCTCTAGTTTCCTTTAATAGTTTTCTATAAGCTAGAAATCTCATTGTTTCTGTCCTTTTTCTTTGCAGAGGCAGCAAGCATATTCATTTTTGCAGTTCTTTATTCTATGGTCGTTTTCCCTACACTTATGGCAAGGAGATACACCATCCTTCCTCTTTCGTTCTGCATACGTTTGCCCTGTGTCCTACACTTCTGCATCTATAGCATTTTGCTGCTGTGAGGATCTATCTTGTTCATCTGGGCCATTCTTCTCCAACTCTTCTTTTATCCAGCAGATATCTTGCTGTCTCTTGGCTTATTGTTAGGAAGGTATGCTATCCCTTTTACTATTTTTGTCCAGTATTCTGATGTTATCTGTGCCTATCATATCCTTTCTTCCTGTCAGTTCTTTATAAACCACTACCTTGACTCCTTCCACCATTGTAGTTATATCTAAGTCTAGCAGCATTATAGTTTCGAGTTCCTGTTCGGTCGTTACTTCTGCCATATCATTTTAGTTTACTACACATTGTTTCCTTTGTGTTTTTAATTGTCCTTAAGCTCCTTTTACTTTTAGCCCCTTTGATTTGATTTATGCTGTTTATATTAATGCCTTATCATAGCTTGTTTGTTCACGTTCTCTTGACAGTTTATTAATCTATTTTCCTTTCTAAAATTCCATTATAAAATCATATCATTTTGTTGCATTTGTATATTTCTTCTTATGCCTGTGTCTCTACATGGTACTCCACTACTTATTTCTGCTATAAATTTCATAGCGGTTGGCATTGTTCTCAAGTATCCCTTTAGCCCACTAGCTGCCTGCTTAATTTCCTTCTTTAACTATGGTATTGCTCCGTAAACGTTTTCTTTGTTTCGTTGTCAGTCAATGGTACAAATAAATGATGTTTTAGCTCCCTAGTCCTCGTTATAGCCGTTTTGATCTAGGGTAGTCTGAAGAGTTTGACTGAGAGAGGTTGATAGTTCACTTAGTCTGCAAGAGCAATTCCCTAACCGCCACTTTTTTTCTGAAGTAAAAGTTACTTTTCTTGGAAAAAAAAAACTTTTTAAAGCTGGATGCTGATAAAACAAGTGATTCTTCACAAATGAAGACAAGGTTGTTGTGTAGACGAGGTCCCCATGCAAGCTGATGTATTTTCACTTCAAAGTCCTTTTATTCACTTGCAAATTGGTCTTTTGTCAAGCAAAAAGTTTTGACTAAATAACATAAAATAATAATTTTTAAAAGTAATATAATGTCTACAATAATTTAGCAGATTGTATAACTATCAGTAAAATCTAAATGTAGAAGCAAACCACAATTAGTATGTGGAACTTTGTGCAAAAATGAAATAATAGTAAATGATGGATGAGCATAATAGTATAAAGACAAACAGACCATATAGCGCAAAATATAAATAAAATCTTAAATGCAATAGTAAATTATACAAAAATCAACAAGATAACCAAAAAAAAAATAACTTGCCACTAATTAAAGATGTTCTTTCATCATTTGAAAATAGTAAATATTTCATGGATCTTCTTAGGCACAGCATTTGAAACTAGCAAAGAACTGTGTATTAATTTATTGTGTAACCATTTAGTTTATGTAATACCACAGCTACTTTCCAGCCCATATTGTGTTTGAAAGATAGATGGAAATGATAGTTTATTTAATAAAAACGTTTGATAAACATGTAATTAGATTTACACATTTTAGAAAGACTTCGATGTCGGCGGGTATTTAAACATTTAAGAGCAGTATTGGAGGAGTGCTATGAGAAGGATGGTCGACATTTGGACAACATTGTGTTTAAAAAATGAAATCCGCATCTCTGTACTTTCTTAATTTAATATTAAAATTATTCCAACACTTTTTATACTGTTATTATAACGTGTTAAAAACTGAAATCTACTCTGAGTCACGCAGTATTATAAATTAACAAAATATGGCAGACGATAACTTGATATTATTGTAATCACAATTATATTATATTATCAAACCACCATCTGCTATAACCTATAAATTTATAATATGACATTTATTATGACATTAATATAAACGAAACCAAACCAACATTTTTCTTCAAACCAGTTACGAATACTGAAGTATGCAATGCAATAAACCTCTTAAAAATTATCAACTCCGCAAAATATGATGAAATTACTGCAAGTATTTTAAAATCATGCGCAGTGTAAATAGCAGGTCTTTTAGCTTCACTGATTAACAAATCTTTGAATCAAGGCGTATTCCAAAATATTTTAAAACTTTCAAAGATTATATAGATATTTAAGAAGACAGGGTCAGAAAATAATTGCAGCAAGTATAGACCTCTTTACATAATGTAGCTCATATTCAAAACTAACAGAAATAATTTTTGCTAAAAGAATTATAGCATTTTTTAATAAGTTTGATTTATTTAATAAAAAAACAATTTGGCTTTCGTGAAGGAAAATCAACAACATCAACAATAAATGAATTTTTAAATTGCTTACAGACAAGAGAAATCAAAGCCTAGGAATATTTCTTGACCTTACAAAGGCTTTTGATTTGGTCAATCATGATAGACTTATTTTAAAAGTATTACAAATATGGAATTTGAAGAGTTATATCTGACTGGATCAAAAGTTACTTAACAGGGAGACGACACTATATTGAGCTAAACAGTATTAAATCAGATGTCCTTGTAATGACTAAAGGTATCCTGCAAAGATCAGTTTTAGGTCTTCTTTTTATTATATATGCTAATAATATTCCCAGTGATAATACATTTGCTGATGATACTTCTCTATTAATTATTGACAGACACAAACCTGAACTAGTACACAAAACAAATGAACATCTCAATAGTATGTCATTGGTTTAAAAATAACAGGCTTGTTTTAAATACTTCTAAATGAGCAGCAATACGATTTAATATGAACAATAAAAAGTTAGACAATTCTTTATTAATAAAATGTAACAAAGCTTATATAAAGGAATGTGACTATATATAAAATTTTTAGGATTATCTATTGACATGTATTGCAAAAGGAATGTACATATATACGGTATGTGTAAAAAAGCAGCTTCATTTTGTTATATAACTAAAAAATTAAAACCTATTGTAAATTTATATGTTTTAAAAACATTCTATTACGCTAAAGTACAAGCTACAATATCATATGCCATATTAGCATGGGGTTATCTAAAAACTCTATTATGTTATTTAGGCTACAAACGTGCTGTTTGTTATATTCTTAACAAACCTAGCCAAACACATTGTGCAGAACTGTTTAGGCAACTAGAAATTCTTATCTTGACTTCACTTCATATTTACACAGCTCTAATATACGCAAAACAATACTATTCTGATATTAAAACATTGAATAGCACACATTCATATAATACCCGTCATGGATTTAAGTTAGAGACTCCAATACACAAATTAACGTTATTTGCAAAAAGTCCTTTATATGTAGCTATTCAATGCTTTAACAAATTGCCAGAACAAATTTGAACATAAAATTAAAAAAAAAAGTGTAAAAAAATTCTAATTAAATTTGTAAATGTTATTAATGTTATTATACATACAATGAGTTTTTAGAATGTACATAATGCTATTTTTTATTATTTGTTCGTTTTTAATTGTAAATATTTTTTAATGTGTTTTTAAATAACTTTTAATAATTAGATTTAAACTATTTTTATATTATTTTATATATACAACAGTAAAGCTCCGCTAATCCGATTCGCTTTAATCCGGATGTCCTTGTAGTTCGGACAAAATTAAAAAAATGTAAATTTACATTATGTAGCTTGTAATTTGTACCGATTTAATCCGGTCTAGCGGACCAACCACGGTTCCCCTAACTAGCACGCCAGAGATCTCACGACCAACAAAAAAGAAAAAGGGAAATCCCAGAATTTTTATTTTTATTTCAACATGGCACCAAAACGGCCACACAAAATAACACTAGTCAAAAAACAAAAAATAATACAAGTTGCGCAATGGAGGTTAAGCAAGGTTGCATTCGCCAGACTAAATTAACGCGTTTTTCTTAAGAGGTTTCATTTTTTCTTAAAATTTTGTTCTATTGTCATTATAATAAAAGCTTTATTATATATTGTGGGTTTTGTTTAATTATTTTATTATTGTTCCAGTAATCCCGACTGTTCAATAATTCGAATCAAGCCATGTTTTAATTGATTCGGATTAGCAGAGCTTTACTGTATTAAGTTTTCTATGTGACGATACCAATATCTGTATGATCTGATGGAATAAATAAATTATTATTATTCATTTGAACAATGGCCATAGAAATATCTATAGAAAATGCAAAGATCTGAAACATTACGACGGTGTTGTAAAGTATCTAAGTCTTTAGTCAATTTTGAGTCGACAATGATCTAAACAGCTCGTTTTTGAATCAAATTTAGAAGAGATAGAGTAATTTGAGATGCTCTTTTTCATACTTGGGAAAAATATTCAATACAAGGACGTACATATACAAGTTTTATATATATATATATGCAAAACAGAAGTAAAATACTGTATACATCTATTAAGAAATCCCTGTTTTCTAGATGATCGTTCCAGAGAAGATTATGTGAGATTGTAACCAATAGAAAACAGATTGAAGAAGATTTTCATATAGATTTGTTTGGTATGTTGTGATCAAATTTGTATTGCTGTAAATCTAAAGATATAATTTAATTAAGTTGGTCTATTAAAAAAAAATATATATATAAATTAACAAAATGAACTACTTTAGTAATATAAAACATTTGATATTTCAAATAAACCATATTGCAATGTATTGTAAAACACATTTTCAAGCAAGGCTTTTGTAAAGTATTTTTAATACTGCATAAATTATGCAAATTATGGTAAAAAAGAATGTTTACATATTTAAATATAAAATATTTATAACAAATCAGCAAATATTTGATAAGCAAAGAATTTCAAGAACTATAATAAGAATGAAAAAATGTCATTCTGCTATATACTAGGTATATATAATCTGAAACAATGCCTCTTTGTTTTAATTTTAGCAAGATGTTGAATAGAACTGTTCATATAATACTGTTACTATCATTTTTCTTTGTAAAGGTAATTCCTAGATAATTATCAATAATATTATTATTTTATATTTTCTAAAGATGTTTATTTTCAGTTGCCGTTTGTTTATTACACTATTATAATAAATTGTTATGTATATTTATAGAATTGCAATTTTAGGTGTGGTTATCATATGTAGATTGTGGAGATGATCTGGATTGTTACCTCAACGATTCAGACCTAAACAAAGTAACATTTACCAACTGTGGTGATTACAATGAATGTATAAAGAATGAATCCTATCCATTCAACACTGTTGGATTCTATCAATGGGCACTTGAGATTCAAGCATATCATATTCTAAATCCACAATATGAAGAGGTAACAAATTTCATTCAACAATTAAATGATGCTATAGCCAAAGGCCCCGAAAGTTGTAAAAAACATACAATCGATGATATAAGTGATGTAAATTTTGATTGTGGATTAAACAGTGGATCAGTTAATTATAAAGATGTAAACTTTTATGAAACTAATCAAAAAGTTCTTTGTAAAAGTTTTATTGAAACATTGGAAATACAATGCGTAGAAATGAAGCGAATGTTGAAGCTTGCTAGAGATTGTAATCTATTATCAGAGCTTGAATATTATGTCAATCAATGGAAAGAATGCGTAAGCAATTCTAATTAGCAAATTTCTATTTAACAAATAAAACGTTTAAAGACATTCATAAAAATGAATGTTTTTATTGACGTTAAATAAACTGTGAAAGTGAAAGAGTTTATTTAATTGTTTTTTTTTTTATTTTGGTTGTACCTAATAAAAAGTTATTTACTTAATTATACCTGAGAGTTCCCCATTCAGTTATTGTTTTAAAGTTTTTGTTTATAGGTGCTACAGATTCTAACCTAGATTTTATGCCATATTAATCAAAATAATGGTCTTTGGAAAGTATGAAGTATGAAAGGTTTCGTTTTCAGCCGTTTTGCGTCCACTGCAGGACATAAGCCTCTTCTCTGCTTGTATGCTGGCAACTTACATTACAAGGGACCTACAGTTTTTAAGTGGATTCCGAACCACTGGAGAGAAATATCACTCCTCAGAGAAGGTATTTAGCCGTAAAACCCCACGCTGGCAAGGCGGGTTGGGGAGTGGGAGAGCGTATAGAACGTGAAAAGTATATCACGGTATATGGGAATCGAACCCACGATCTTCGGTACAGCGGCCGGATGCCTAGACCACTGCGCCACGCTCTCTTAGTATGAAAGGTACAAAACTATAAATGGTACTTTTAGTTATTTGAAAAAGTTCTTAATATATATTAAAAATAAAGTTGTTGTAATAGCGGAACGTTGAGGAACATTTATGATTTTATGGTCAGAGTTAAACCATTAATTCTAACTATAATTTTTCTATTGTCAAGAAAACTATTAATAAAATTTACAGATTAATAATCAAAACCATACCCTATCAAGCGCTTTGAAAGTGTTAAGCTACTGCAAGATTTTCTCGATGTTTGTTAACTAGAATTCCATTTGTAACTACATAAGTCAGAAGATCTGTTGTTGAACGTCAAAATCCATACAGGTTGAACATTTGCAATCTTCCAACAGTTCAGGAATGTTTATTTTTTGTATGATAAGGCAAAATTTTAGCCAGATTGGGAGCTAATTCATTTGCAAATGTTAAGAATAATATGTGGAATGTCATCTATACCTGATGCCTTTCTGGTATTTAATTTGAAAAAATATCTATAGCCGGCATTGTAGGTACAACAGTAAGAGGATTTAGAATAGAATTAGATGCAAATTCGTTGGCAAAAATATCTGCTTTTTCTTTTGAAGTACTAACTAGATTGTTTTGATCATTTCAAAGAAAGGGTGTTGAAGATTTTGAACTACCTTGCAATGAATTTATTGTTTTATAGACATTTTTGTTGTTCACAAACTTTTTTATAAACTTGACAAGCCTGATCAGAGCAATTCTGGCATATTTGTGCTTTTCGCTTCATATTAACTGTATTTTGTCTGAATTGAGTACAAGTACTTTTGTTTTTGTTTAATAACAAAAAAAATTTGATGACATTTTGAATAGTTTTTGTAAGATTTTCTGCTGCAGTGGATCTTCAGAATAGAAGCAATGAGTATCACAATCAAAATTATTAATAAATTGTTTCATTTTTACCATGTTCAGAATAATGATAGATGGGCCCAAAATAGAAAAATAAAATAGATATTTGAAAATTTGTATCTACAAAATACAGTTTTCACTTTTTTGTTACATTTCTTTGTTTTTGAAAAATATAATCTTTGTTTTGCTTTAGCTTATAACTTTTAAACTAAGCAAGATACATAAAAATGTTAAGACTTGATGAAAATTGATTAATTTTTTTAAATTGGTACGAAAAAAAATAATTTTTCTACTACCTTCTATATATTGCCACTTTTATTCACTCCTAACTGAATGGATATTTATCATAATATATTCACTCTTGTGTGGATATGCCGTTACCAACCATAAAAACAAAAAACACAAATCACAATGTTTATTTGATTACGTCGCTAAATACAAATAGTTTTTTTATTTGTAAATTATTAAAAATAAATTAAGAACTTCTTATTAACTGTTATTATACATTATTTTAATCAAATTTTCGTATTCATAAACACTCATTAGCAATAACGCTCATTAAATTATTCATTAAATTTAACGCACTATTTTTGGTCCATTAAAGCGTAACGAATCATTAAATTGACACATCTGTTTGACTTGAAAATGTCTAATTATCTGTATTAATTCACATTATTTGAGGTTAGATAGTATAGGTTAACATATTAATAACTTATAAAAAACAAAAGTAACTAAAAAGTTACTAAATAATTTAACTAATGACAATTTATTTATGAATATATATTTCAATATACATACAATAATGTTAAATGTTTAATTGAACAGTTTAACAGAATGGATAATGAAAGTAGTAGTGGATCCAATGAACCGAGGCCAAGCATTATTACCCCATAAATCTCATCCTAAATATAAGTTGGTATATAAAAAGTTCATGAAGTGGTGTTTGGAACAGAAGATAAAAAATATATCCAAGAATGTATGCCTGACATTTGCGTGTCTGCAAAATGTCAATTTCAAAATAAATATAACCCAAAATATAATTGTAAGATCTTAATATAAAATAATTTTTAGATTTCTTTCAGTCGTAGAAAAAGTAAGCTGTACAACTCGAGTGGAATGTCCATATCGCACTTAGACGTTTGGAGCACTCTGCCTACAACATCGTGCTTAAAATTTGTCTACATGTGATATAGGCATACTATCCATTCTTGTTAGGCTGCAGTCTCACTGCACCACCGCCACCAACTATCACCGTTTGCCACAAACCACCAAAATGTACTACGGTCTCACTGCAGCCACTGGTGACCACCAAATATTTAAATTTCCCACTCATTTCTATGTCAGTACTATATTTATATATTTATATTTTGGGCCTTTCATTTACTAATGTAATTAGTTTATCAATGTCGGATGGTGTCCATGTTTCTTCCATGTTACCGTTTTTAAAATTCTCAAATATCAAAGCAAAAATGACAGATTATGTTTTGATTTGTGAAATATCAAGTTAGTATGTTTCAAATGACAATCAACTGTTGCCACGCTACCACCAACCGATTTGAAATTATGAAACGGTGGTTACCAAATGACAGATGCCGGCGAAAATAGTGAATCAGTCAGACCGTCGCCATATGATTTAACGTGTTCGTATTTTAGTTGGTGGCGGTGGGTGGTGCAGTGAGACTGCAGCCTTATACAAAATACTATTTTTCAGATTTACAGATTTCTTTATCGTTTACAAAACAATCGATTATCTAGGTACTCATAAAAGAGCTTTATAATAAAAAAAATAAACTCGTTATCTTTAATAACTGTTTATGTCTGTAAATCAAATTTAACGAGAAATATGAACGGTACCACCAAGTAAACAAAATGTCAACCAATCTAACAATCTCGTATTATTTTGGAGTGCCCATGCTATTTCGGACATCTCTGTTGTTTTGAATACTCATCAACTTTCAATCAAAACACTTATTTTCATCACTAGCTATGTTTTACAAGATCTTTTAATAATCGATACAGTATTGAATGTTTATCCGTGTCACTAACTTAAACTAGTAACTTATTTAAGATTAATAAATCGGATTAAAAGCTTAACTGTTAGATCTACATAAGTGCTTTAGTAAACATAAACAACTGTAAAAATCAATTCATTTCTTCAATTTTTAAAACAAACATTGTCTGTTTTGTTATATAATAGTTATTTATGTTACAAGTTGTAAAATGATAGTGTTTTTTTAACGAGTCGCAAATTATAGATCGAGTTCGAAGAACGAGATCTATAATGCGACGAGTAAAAAAACACGCATCTTACACGTGTAACATACACTATTTTTTGCAATTTTGGAGTATAATCCGCAAGTTTCTGATAATTATTGTTTTTTTTTAATTTTATTAGTAGTGAAAAAAAGTGCTTACTTTTTTTCACTAGTAAAAAAAAGTAAGTAGTTATAACATCGAAAATGGCAACTGAAAAGTCAATATTATAGTTCAGAATTGCAAAAATACATTAGAATCTCATTTCTACCTAACAATAATGAATAATTTTACTGTTGCACTTGTTGCAGTAATTTATTGATTGTAAGATTTATAGGTTAATTTTTCAATCCGATTTGAATATATCTAATTATTCATAAACTATTTAATATACTCAATAAACATACAATATTATAATATATCTCGTAACTTACCGAATTCTAACGCTCAACAATAAACTGTTATAATGTTGGAATTCAAATCAACAGGAACAGAGCACAAACGGCACAAACGAAGACGAATCATAAGCATAACAAAACCGACAAAACCCTTCGCGTCGGCGTCGTTAACTAGTTAGAAGACAAAATAAACGTGTCGCCAACTGTAAACATATATGCATCTCTCTAGATATTCTTCTAATTTACATCATTTTCGATTTAACTTTTATAATGATTAATTTTCTGTTAAGAATAATTGCACACATTAAAATACATTAGAATGTACACTTCTTATCTTACATTCATTTTTTTATTTTGTTTTGTAATGTTTTTTTTCTGATTTCTACGGCGGTTTAAATCTATTTAAATAGTTCACTTCCGGCAACAACTTGTAGCCATTTTAAAATATATAACATAGTATTGGGATTTTAAGTTGTTAGCGCCACTGAGGCTGTAATGATAACTATTGTATGTGCAGCAACGTCATTTATATGCCAGTGTTCTGTATTTTACCTAATTTCTTGTTTACATTAAGTTATATTAAATGTTATGTTAACAATTCATTCATATGCCAATCAATTGGTCGAGACGTGACTTCCAATATTTTTAGGTTTTCTTTACAATTAACACATAACATGTGAGTAATAGCATTTATAATATAACCTAACTATTTTTAAAAAACTGTTAATTCGTACATTTTTTGTGTTAATTCTAAAGAAAAACTAAAAATATTCTTAAAATTTCAATCTACAATAAGATTGATGATTATTTGTGCATTTTACAGACTTTTTAAGATTTAAATATTTTTATATATATAATTCAATAAAGAATTATAGATCAGTGTCATACGGGCATAAGACGGCTCTAAAACTTACGGTTTTTGAAATATTCTTTAAAGTAATAAAACAAAATGTAATCGATTAGGTTCCAATTACTATAGCAACAAATAAAAATAATTATTGTTATATGTATATGATTATTATTACTATAAATCATTTAAAACGTACATTTTGTTTTATTATTTTAATAAATATTTTAAAAACCGTAAGTTGTGGACTCATAATACCTTATATCATACAATATTATTTGTTAAAACATTCTCTTTCTAAAAATAGAAGAAAATTTTGTGTTTGTGAACACATTTTATGAAATTTGACCTGACTTCAAAGTGGTGCCACATTTCAAAATCACAATATAATTAGATTCACATAGGGTGCGTTTTTAAATGACGCGAACAGCGGTTCGAGCACTCGAACAATAAAATGGGCGTTTTTAAATACAACCCGAACGAACACAACGGCGTTTTAATATTACTAAACATGTTCGAACACCGTGTTCGAACAACATTTGCACGCACCTAGTCTAGAGGTGGTGCATGTACAGTGTTGCCACATGGCGAAAATAAAATAATATATTTATCATGGTTTTATCAGAACATGGATAAGGTTTTATATACATTATAAAAATATAAGATATAAAAGAAATATGCGCTCATAAAAAATATGTGTGAATCTAGAATAATAAGATTTGAATAATTTACTTGATGCAGATTTTAATTGTCGTATTAATTGACAACACTGGACATGTAAATAAAACAAACATCATAACCTTAAAAACATATTTTTACATATATATTTATTTTTAATCTGTAATTATAATAAAATATATACATGTCATTATTAAATTTAAAATCACAGCTGCAATTAAACTGCTTCCTGCGCATATTATTAACTTATAAAAAAACTTTACAAGTTTTGACGTATGTTTTTGACGTTTGAGTGCTATATGCTGTTTTTAAATTACCGTGCACGATCACGTAGTGGAACAAACAATAAAGTTGTTCGTGCAAAAATTGTTCGAACAGCCAGAGCACTTTAAAAACGCACCCATTGGCTCAAAATGTTCTTTATTTAATACTCTTTCCGAATGTTTAATGTTTTTTATGATCACTCAAGTACTTCCGGAGATATAGTGTTTCAAAGTTGGCTATTTTTGACAAAAACGCAAAAATTGACATTTTCAAACAAGCGTAAAATTTTTCTATCAAAATAAAATGACTTGTAATTCTGAAAAAATATTTTTCAAACATGTTTAAATAAATTCTGAAAGTTTAGACTTAGAACACGGAGTTTGTAGTAGCTAATATGAGGTCTAAACATTTTAAAAATTCGTTCTTGCATCACATTGTTTTTTGAAGTTTTGATCAAGAAGTATGCATTTTTTTCAAAACTTATAAGAAAAGAAAGTTGTAGAACGGAAAATTTCCTGTCGATATAATCTGATGGATTTTTCTAGAGGGCACACACAATTGTTTAATAATTCAAACAAGAAGAATTAAAATTTCACGTATCACATAAAAAAGTTAAGAAAATAAGGATGAATATGGTTGTAAAATTTTCAAGTAATTTTTTGTATTTTTTTCTTCTTCGTTTGTTTCTATTTGATTTTTTTCTGATTTTAACCAAATGTTTTTGCTCATCAAGCGATGTTCTTTTGATCTCTATTGTATTTTCATCTACTGGTATGAAACGATGATGCTTCCTTGTTCCGATAATAGTCTCAGCTTGGTCAAATCTGCATTTTAACTCCCGTGCATGTTTTTGTATGTCTGAATCAAGTACCAACAAGCATCTGAAGAAAACTATAACATTAGAACTTGTTGATATTTTAATGTTTACTGACAAAGATCGAAAAGTATAAAAAAATGGATAATAAATTTCAATAGATGCGAATTGAAATATCTCATGATTTGCTTCTCTTGAGGAGATTTTAAACAATGGCGCATGTCAGTTTGTTTGATTGTAACACCTACCTAGACCATCACATTCTGTCGTGTGTCGTCTCTGTCGTCTCTGTCGTCTCTGTCGTCTCTGTCGTCTCTGTCGTCTCTGTCGTCTCTGTCGTCTCTGTTGTTTCTGTCGTCTCTGTCGTCTATGTCGTCTGTCATCTGTCATCTGTTGCTTCACCCAAATTTTAGTTGTAATCGGCGATACTTTTTAAACACTTAAAATTATTTTTGACTTCTTTTTTAGTTACATTTTTCAGTTACTGAATGCATTGTAGAACCAACTAATACAATTTTTTTGATACGATTCTGCCTGATGGTCCTTGTATCAACAGTGTCGGACTATTGATGCATTAAGTTTTTATTCGCAGCCAAGAACTCGTTCAAATCTTTTTTTGAAAGGTTCTTATCGTTCCGCAACCAAACAGTTTGCTGTCAAGAAGCAAACTAAATAACGTAAAGAATTTATCAAAGTAAACACAATAAAATTTTATTTGTCTGTAAATATGTAAATTGATAAGCTCTGTTTCTACCCTTCGTTTAGACTAAAGCAAAGCTCACACCTTAATTCTTTTTTTATAGGTTTTAATGGCATATACTGCTTCAAATGAGTTATGCTTTTAAAAGCAACCATGCTTTTATTAACGGCCAAATTTATTCCTAAAGTGTAAGCATATCTATATATATATATGTAATAGGTCTCAATTTATGTAATTTGTCAAAATCTGAACTTTTTTTTACCTGTCATGTTTATGACATTAAATGATATTAAAATAAATAAATTGTTTCTAAGCAAAGGCGATGAAACAAATTAATTATAAAAAATCTATTTTTTTCAGGGTTGTTATGTTTAAAACAAACTGTTTTAAACTTTTGTTTTAAACTAGTTTAAAACAAGAAACATTGTTTAGACGATTTTGTTTAAACATGTTTAAAACATTGTTTTTTTTAATTATTTTTTTTTACATTTTATCCGGAAAATATGAAGCATAAATAGCATTTTGGTTTGTATTGACATGATTTGACAATTTTAGCAACATACACGCTGCAAAGAACCGTGTCAATAGAATTGTTCAACTGCGCCATCTTTTGCAAAAACAAAACATTTTCTAATTGCGCCTGCGCACAGCAAACAATTTTAAAAAAATATTTACACAACTGTTTTAAACAAAATAAAACATCAATAATAATAAAAAAACAGACGTTCTTGTTCTTTCTTGAAAAAAATTGTTTTTTTTCCAATCCTGTAATAGAAAATAAAGATTTTGTCTTAGTCTGTTTTTAGGTCAGAAAGAGGTCCCCTTAAAATATTAATTTATGTCTTATACATTTTTTTGTACAATATGCATTTTTCGAATTAATAAAAATTGGATTATATCTTAAAAAAAGATCCAATTTCTTGTAAAAATTTGATCCTACAGACTCTTTATTTGAATAAATGATAGTTACATTCAGTCAAGAACTTTATGCTAATTACGACAAAAAGGTAAGCTTGACATTTTTGTTGACCACACCGAGAAAATACAAAGCAGCCACACCCAACTAAAGCGTTTTAAACTAATAAATGTAATTATTATTGCAACCAGTCACCGATGATTGATTGAGTATTAATTTACTCAATCATTTATCAATCATTAATTTGCCAGAATTATTTAATTAAATATTTTTTCCATTTCCAATCCATTGTCGCCCAGTTAAAAAAAACGGAAAAACACTCAAAAAGCAAAAAAAAAACAAAGATCGATGACCTGAAGAAGTTCATCGTCAGTCTGATCGACGGTGAGTCGTAGAAGATAGACATTCATAAAGACAAATTTAAACAGATTAGGTTGAATCACAAAGAACTTCAAACTCCAGACTGCTCACCCAGCCACCCACCGGAAGTTTTGGCTCTGACTTCTTTCAAAAATGCCCGGAAAACTATTGTCTTTTTCCGCAACTGCAGTGTCAATCCAGTTTAATAAGTCGCAAGACTCTCCCTTAAGAAACTTGCTAAAAACCAGATAAAGTTTATCAAAATCAAGAACAAAAAAGCAATAGATGTCCAGCAGAACCACAAAATTACAGTTTACCTCAAAACTTTGTTTCTACAAGAAAGATTATCTATGGTAGACCACAAAAAAGAAAACTAAAAAGCAGAACAAAAAATGGGTAAGTTTTCTTTAACTATTTTATATAATAGGAAGCCATCAGCCGCCTTATCACGTCAAGTGTATCAGCTCCTAAGGCCAATCTACAGAAAATGCTGTCACTTTTCATTGTCATACAGAATAAAACCGTGTTTTAAGGTTTGTTGGCAGTGTTCAAAGATATACACATAACCATTGACCGTATTAGACTCCAAAAAATCTTAAAATACGTTATTAGAAATGTACCCAATTGCATCAAGGTTGATGCGGTGCAAGTACAACTAACCGTTCTAAGATACGCCACTTTATTCGTTTTACGTTTTTTTTGAACGTAAAAAGTAAAAGATTACATACATTGTGCAATGTTACCGTTTATTCTATGTCTGCGTAAAATGCGTACCTGCACTAAGACCAAAGAATCAAAGCATGTAACAACATAGCACACTGCAACCTATAAAGGTTGCCCAACTTATTTTAAGCTGTAAGCTACCAAAGTTCACCAAAAGCTTAACTGCACCTGCTCTCACAGACAAATTCTAACTCCTTTCCGAAGCACACCCAAAGAGAAATCCTACGCGTAAACAACGGAAAACCAGGCGCAACACTTAAAACTTTCAGATAAAAATCAGCTTCTCCTTTGCTTTGATTAAGCAAATAAAGCTGATTTTAAGGAGATATATTTATCTTCTGTACATCTCATAGCCTAAAACGCTAGAAACAAACTAATTGTTGAACAATTGTATTATACAAAAATAAACGTAGTATAATATTTCCACAATCCCTACGTAACGCCTATAAGGCTGACACACTAAGTGCATTATTGATTTTCCCATTAAGACCAATTTCAGTTAAGCAGGAAAGTCAATGCATTAAGAAATGCAAACTTTCAAAAAATCAAGTTGAGGAAGTTTTGTCGGTAGGCGAGTGTGATAGTGAATCCAACCCTTGCAAGTTTTTTAATTATTTTTTTTACAATTCACACAAAAAAAGTTTCTTTTTGTTTTTGTCTTGCATACTAGAGATACGGCGCATTTCAATTACTCACTAGCCTAGAATATTACCATATTTGTCACATAATATATTGTTAGCAATCAAGATTTGTTAAAATGACAGTTGTGTTGTGATTTTGTTGCAAATAAGCTGCAGTATATATTTTAGAAAGTGTTAGCAATGTCTATTAAGATAACTTTTTAAGTTCTTAGCTCCATTGTGGCTGGAATTATAACTATTGTATATAGCTGCGTTCGGCTATTCTACTCGAGTCACTCTTTTTACTCTTTTTGTTCTACGACCGTTTGGGTATTGTTTTTGGAGTGCACGGAATAATTTTTTTGCCATGTTGTGTATGAGGAGTGAACACTATCATCTCCACTCCATCATATCCAAACGCCTAAAAACGTGCTCTTTTTGTTCTGTTTGAGATTACCGAACGCGTAAAGAGCAATTAGAATTAAAGAAGCACGTGGAGTAGAATAAACGAACGCACCATATGTATACACAGCTTAGAACAAATGGAAAAGTATTCAAGTGCTACGATGTGACGTAGTGTTTGTAATTGTAATGGGTGTAGTCTATGTATATTGTACATAAACGTATTATTGTAGGTATTGTATTGAATCCTGTTGCGGAGTGTGGCTTAAGAAGTCTCAAGGGAGACATGGAACAACCCACGTGTGTGGATTACCGTTCAAATTTGCTTAGCGGACTTAATAGTTATATGTTGTTAATAAATGTGATGTGTATTAATTTTGTAATTATCATTTGTTTGGGTAGTATTACCCAGTCGCGCTCTAACCCTGAACTATCCTCTACCGTCCAGCTAACCTACACCCAGGAGCCGGGTGGCAACGAGCACCTGGGCAGAAACCCCAACCAGCGTGATAACAATTCTTGTACAAATTTTTTACCAACGTAGCCAAGGTATACGCTGTCTGGCGGCAGCTTTCTCAAGATGTTTATGTGTACATTTTATGGTACATTTTTCAATGTTCACTTCAATTTTGTTGACATATAAACATACATTTATTGTATGACATTTAATATAACCTAATGTAACGTTGTGAAACAGTAATCTCAATTGAGAATCGTAGCTAAAGAATACGCAATCTGGCGGAAGCAACAAGTCGATGTTGAGATTTTGTTATGTTCACGTAGATCACTTCTGCACAATATTTATATATGAGTGCGTACAGGAACGTAGGAACGCTTTTTTCTGAGCGAAAAGGTTTGCTCCTGATTGGTTTCGCTTTGCAAATCGGTGCCATTTTATTGTATATTTCCGGAATTTGCCCGCTTGCCAAAAAAAATCAGAAAAGAGCATTTCCACGTTCTTGTACGGATCGTATATATCACTTTTATTGACATAAGAATGACGTATATCTTGTTTACTTGACATTTAATATAGATTATATAAGTAAACAAAAACTACGTGAAATGAAAAACACTTATATAAATGGCGTTGCGGCAACAGTGGCTTTATATTTTAAACATTACTTGAAATAAACTCAATATTTTTTGTTAGTCTTAAGCACATATACTTAAGCATACAGCATACACACGCAAGATGTATAAGTTTTTTTAATAAGAACTAAGAAGTGCCATTTTAAATTTTGCGGTATTTTTGATCTGTTGAATAATTAAAAATTACAATTTTATTTATAATAAAAATTTATCATAAACACGGTAAAAGTTTTTTGATCAGTATAAATTACATTCCTGCAAAACCATTGGCCGCGTTCAGAACGACTCATCATGCGTACTGAACGCGCTTGCTTACTACCGCTTAGCATCGTTTGCCTTTTTACTCATCATACATTGGCCGCGTTCAGGACAACTCATCATGCGTACTGAACGCGCTTGATGATTATCGTTTAATGGCAGCGCTTGTCATTTTACTTGCATTTTACTCATCATTCATCTAGGTTCGCTTGGTCCGCGCTTTCATTTGAAAAGTAAATTTATCATGTCAAAACCAAACTACATAAAAGTTATATATGTTTTTAAACGGGAAAAGGAGCAACATAAGTAACTATGAGATTACAACGTAATATTAACATGAGTGAGAGAAGTAAAAAAATGATAAAGATAATCAAACCTAAAAATATTACAAAGTAGGATTAGATGGCATTACTTATTGAGAATATATTTTATCTTGTTAAATAGCGGCTTCATAAACTAATTAAATCATTTATTTAAATTCAAAACTCTGAGCTTTATGTTTATGTAGTTGGTAAAAGTTTACACGGTTGGCAACAGTGGCAAAATATACTGTTCAGACAGGCTCAGCGCTTATTGATTGATTGATGAGTCAACGATGGCAAGTAACTTATCAATCAGTGATTGATTGATGAGTCGTTCTGAACGCAACCATTGTAAAGCTAATTTGTATTGTTATGATGGAAAATTGCCAGTTCAAGCTCGTACTGTCGGGTCAGCCCAAAACTTATAACTAAAATGGGACTTCTCATTGGAAACCCTTTTACAACTTGTCTTAAACAAACTAAAGTGTACAACTTGAAGTTGTTTAAGGGCTGTTGCGCATGATGAGTCGTTCTGAACGCGGCCAATAATTATATCTTGGATTATACATATATTGGATTATATGTATATATAAAAATATTTAAATCTTAAAAATTCTGTAAAATGCACAAATGATCATTAATTTTATTGTATTGTGCAAAACAAAGTCGGTAAGTTGCTTGTGCTTTCACATTTTATTTGTTTTATTTTTTCAGATAGTATGACGTATTATGACGTAGTTTGTACCAACAATAAAAAATTATAAATTTTATTGTAAAATAAATATTTAAAATATTTTTTTAGTAATGAAACTTTAATTTAAATATATCTAGTTTTTAAAGAAAAAAATTAAATTCTATTTATAAATTTATAATTATTTATTTTTTTAATTTAATATATTTATAAAAATATAATTTTAGGGATATTCTTAAAAATGTTGGCAACAGTTTTCAAAAAGAAATATTCACTTTATTTCAAATATGCTTGTCAGAGGTTGCTCCTTTGCATATTTGTATTGTACATACAGCATACACATTAAACATAAAACGCATAAAACTGACGAAGAAAGAGAGATAACGCGCGTTTTATTTAATTATAAAATTAACAACCGAGACAAACTTTATCCAGACACCCGACCGCATTTCAACCAAAAAAATTACACGCCAAGAGTATTATTAATTGATTAGAAAAAGTTTGTTGTTATTTTTTTGTTTATTATTATTATTGAACTAGAAAACCTGCCTAAATATTGAAGCGTAGAAATTTTATCAACAATAATCTTTATTGTTATTGTTTGTGTTAATAATAATAAAATTACTCATTGAAAATACCGTATCAATTAATGACGCATAATAAATAATACGCATACGTTTATCGTTCGTTGTGAAATTTCTAATCTGTTGAATCACAAAATTTGAATTCTTTTATATAGGCGGCACCACCTGACAGTCTTGACAGACAGACACGTCATTGTTCAACAAATAAATCCATCATTTACAACAGTGCGGTGGTGCAATAATAACAAACTGTGTTGTTAGGAGTTTACTTGTAAATTGAAATCAAAATCAATAAAAATAATGGCGTTTTCATCGCCTATGCCAGATAGAAATTTCTTATGGAGCATATTTCAAAGGTAACAGAACATAACCTATATCATAAATAATTATAATTTATATATAGTATTTTTCATTCTCATTAATCAATTACAATTGCAGAGTTGATAGAGATCGAAGTGGATTTATCAATCAAGATGAATTGGGATCAGCTTTGTCCAATGGTACATGGAGTCCATTCAATCCAGAAACAGTCAGGTTAATGATAGGTAAACAAATTTAACATCTGTTTTGGTTAATTGAAATTTGATCTGTTATCTAGAAATAGGAAATGTTCCGTTGAATAATATTATGAAAATTATAGAAGAATGTTGTTGTTCTTTAAGTTAATGATTAAATGTTGATATTGATCTGTTAAAAAACATATTTATTGTTGTAATTTGTATTGATTTAATAAGTTACAAATTATTTCTTATAATAGATATTGATCAAACATTAACTAATGTTATGCAACAGGTGACAAAAACTAGTTGCTTCAGTCTTATTAGAATTGATTAAAAAAGTGGTTTTTAATTTTTTGCTTTCCTTAAAAGGTAATTGCTTGAATTTATAGTTTATTTAATATACGTTCAAACTGGTGAATAGAATAAACTATTTATAATTCAATCGTATAGGCATCTAAACATACACATGTCTTCGCTGTGGCTCGGTGTGCCCGACATCTTGACACCTAACGGTATAAGGGGTTGTAGATTATATATATATCTATATAATTCAATCATATGAATGAAAAATTAAAAAAATAATAATACCAGTAATTGTCAGTTGTCATAAAAGCAGGACATCTTAACATTGGTTTTGTTCTAAATATATTTTTGAATTTGATTTTAAAATTTATTTTGCCTGCGGCTGTACATTACTTTGTTTTTATAATTCAATAGCAAATGTATACATATGTATATTGCTAGCTAACAATATGAACTGTCATTTTAACAAATTGATTGCTATTGATTTATATATATGTATATATTATTAGCTACCTATATATACTGGCGAGCAAAAAATAGAGGTCACTTTAAAATTATGACTTAGTTTTGGAATTTTTTGTTTTAACCTTGTTAGCAAATTGTTAACAATTGTACTGTATTTAGCATACTTATGGGTCTATTCTGAACATATTTTAACATCGATGTTAGCTAACATCGCTGTAGAAATTGATTTTTAACCAATCAGGTATCGAGTTTTTTAAATATTGCCTAGCAACGTTCAAAATGTTAATTAACATTACGGCTATAAATTAAAAATTCAATGTTGAATTGTAAAGCATATTTATTGTATTTATTGAGCATTTTGGAAATATTACAAATTTACAGTTCAGACAAAGTTCGAATTTTTGTTCCTAAGACTAATAAGGAACAAAAAATATGAAAAAAAACTTATCACTAATAACGAGTATTACCCCTTCTTGCATTAATAACTGCTTGAAGTCAACGAGGAACTCTTTGAATTAAATTGAGGATCACATTTTGGTCGATATTATTCCATTCCTGCAATAGCAACTTTCTTACTCCTGAGCTGTTCTTGGAGCAGGTGCATGCTTTCGGATACGTCGTCTCAACTCATCCCAGACATGTTCTATGGGATTCATGTCTGGGCTGAGAGCTGGTCAATCGAACCGCAAAATTCCCACTTCATCCAGATAATCTCTGACAACTGTGGCTACATGAGGTCTAGCATTACCTTGCATGAAAATGCCGCGCTCGTCCATAATTGTCATGAAGGGCATAACATGATCTTCAAGAACCTGCATAATGTATCTGTGAGCTGTCAGGGAGCCATTATCTATGAAGACTAACTCTCTGCATGCTTTGGTAGAAATTCTTGCTCATAACCATAACTGACCCACCGCCAAACTGATGCGGATCTTTTTCCGCGTATTCTCCACACTTTCCGACGTTCGTCTGATCTATTGAGACAAAAGCGGGACTAATCTGAAAACAGTAACCTGCTCCAGTCCTCATTAATTCATGCCTGGTGATTTCGGGCAAAACTCAATCTTGCAACACAATATCGGCATTGTAAAGGTGGACCTATAGCCATCTTTCTACAAGAAAATCCAGCAGCCCAATGCCTCTCTCCTAATGGTTCATTCACTAACATTTACATCTCTAACTTCATGGAGTTGATTTTGTAGATAAATTGCAGAAGCTGTTCTATTTCGCAAACTTGTGGACACCAAAAAACGGTCATCTCTGTTTGTGGTGATTCTTTTTTGCTCGGATCTTGATCTTCTTGTTATCAGGCTAGTATCCAAGTAACGCTGATACACCTTTTGTACAGCACAAAGGTTTTTACCAACAATCTTTGCAGTTTCACATTTTCTTCGCTCATTTTCAATCGATGCTATAATTCTTGCCACAACAATAGGGCTTAAAGGCATTATGACTTGTTATGTACAATACACCGTGACAAGTTTTGCAGATAAAAATCAACACTAAGTAAAAAAACCACAATGAAATGTAGGTTTTCAATTAGAACGAAATTGAGTCAGTAACGCGCTGATAATAACTGACAGACAGATAACATTTATCAGAAAATGAATTATTAAACGCCTACTTTGGTTTACAATTTGCAAACATAAAGTTAAAAGAAAAGGTTCCAAAAATAAGTCATAATTTTAAAGTGATCTCTATTTTTTGCTCGCCAGTGTATACTTCTAGCAATGTGCATACATAATAGCCCTGATTGATTATGCATAAAAATAATAGACATAACCTCAAATATAATAAATAAGAGGGGATGAAGAAAACGTGAAGTGATGCCATGAACAGTATTGTGGATTTGAATATATTTAGTGCAGAAATAGCTTTATATCAATGGTTTTCTGACTACGTTTAAAACAATCTTTTACAGAAACTTGATGGTGTACAGGGTGATTTATAATGAAAAAAATTGTCTTTAGAATCTATAGAACAAACAAGTATTTTTTATCTTTCCAAAATTATTTAACTTAAAAAATCATGCACAAATAAATCTGGGACAATATTTGTTTGTTGTAATTGTGGTGTTTTCTAAGTTATTTCTAGTTAAAGTTTGTTAAGAGGTGCATGAATTATTGCATTGTTAGTACGTGTTTGATTCTATTGTTAGTTTTTGTTGAATCAATTTGATTTTTATTTTGTTGTATTATCAACTTTACATTTTAACCACACAAGATAAACATTTTTGAGCTTAATATGTCACAACAACATTAACCCTCTAATGCCCCAATTTTTAATCTTCATCGACATTGAATCATTTGTTTACACCTGCCAGGTATGGGTGCATTTTTTTTGCGAAGGAGTGTTTTGTGTGAATTCCAATATTGTTTACAGTTTTTCCAAAAAATGTGTGTATTAAGAATAAAACATATTTGAACTTTACATTATATGTTATTAAGTGTACCCCGTCTTGAGACGGCGCTGGGAATTAGAGGGTTAAGATATTATTGAAACTTAAACTCTTGTGAAATATTCCGGGACTGAACAAGAAAACAAAACTTTTTTGGGTTAATTTGTGTTTATTTCTTAACATAGTCTTTATTTGGGTCTACACACTTGTTCCAACGATGTGTTCTAAGGTTGTTATGCCAGACTGATAGATCGATTTGTCAAGGGCCTTAAAATAGTCATTTACACTGTTGATGACTTTGTTATTGTATGCAAAACTCTTTTCACTGAGCCACTTTTTAAGAATTTCAAACAGATGGAAGTTCAACGGGTCTAAATCTGGTGAATATGATGGGTGGCGAAGCAATTCAAACTTTAATTGATGGATTTTAGCCATTGCAATGACTGACCTATAACTGGGGCATTGTCTTGGTGAAAGATCACTATTTCTTTGCTAAATGTGGCCATTTTCTCTTAATTCCTTTTGTTAATGAAATTTTATTTGACGTCCACGGCTAATGATATTTTTTATTATTTTTAAGAAATAATGACATCTGGTTTTGCTTGATTTTCTCAAAAACTGTGTATCTAATCAAAATTTATCAAGAGACAAAAAAGTTTTCAAATTAAATTTTCTACAAAAAAAATAACAAGAAAATAGACTTTTTTTATTCAAACTTTAACAGTTTGTGTAAATAAGAAATGAAAAAATTGTTACAAAATATTAAAACTTGTAGAAGTTTATTAAAAAAAATCAAAAATTTCTCCGAATTTATTAAAAATAATATACATACTACTTTATTAGGTCAATATTACACAATTTGCTTGTAGTTTCTGGCATTCATTTTATGACTAGTTAATTCGGGACACACTGTATATTACAACAGTTTAGTTATTGTGTTATTACTTACTTAATCATAAGCATGGGGCTTTGTTGCTATGGATTTAAGCAATTTAGGTTATAGAAACAAAACTAAGCGTAGATGAGTGGATTACAGATAACAAGTTTTAATAACAAACAATAAGATTTATTCAGTGTTTTGTTATTTTATGTATTTATTATTATTATTTATCATTTATATTATACCTTTTTTGGGTGTCGAACTGTCTTGTTTTTTTAATTTTCTTTTTCCAGACTTTTCAGTTCTGGGTCATTTATTTTATCTGGTTCTATTTGATTTTTCTTCTTCCTGCTGCTTGGCGAACCTGTTCACTCTATGTATTTTTTTTGTTCTTTTGTTTTCTTTTAGTTTGTGTATGACTTAGTCATCCTAGTTGTCTTCTATAACTGTTTCTATAGGTTTTACTCTGTCTTTTCTTGTGATTTCTTTGATTTTCTTTAGGATTCTCATCTGATTTTATTTTTGTTTTTTTCTAGGGCTGGTTTTACTACTTTTTTATTGTTTTGGGTACTTTCTTTTTTTCCAGGATTGAGTTTCTTAGTGTATTGTAGATTCTTCTTCCTTTTTCTATTATTTTATCTATTTATATGACTATTTTGTATGTCTCCTCTATTATTGTGCTAAGGTAGTTGTAATATTCTACTTGCTCTATTTGTTGCCCTTCTATTGTTGGTTTGCATTAAGACTGCAGTGGTGGGAGTGGTTTACCAAGTCAGTATTACAAAGCTGAAATTGCAAAACCTACAAGATGTTTGTTCTCATTAGTATTATAATAACTAACCTAACTTTCCTTACTCTAATCAATAAGCTTCTTTGTCTTGATAATAAATCTGTAAATCTCAATAGTTTTTTTGACTCTGACCCCAAACTCACAAATGCTGGTGTTTCTCAAGGTTCTGCTCTTTTGCCAACTTTATTTTTGATTTACATTAATGAACTTTTTCAAATAACTAAAAGCCAAATTCATAGTTTTGCAGATGATAGCACCCTTTCCAAAGACCATATTGACAAATTTGATAGAGCATCTTGAAATTTCTAGGTTAGAATCTGTAGCATCTATAAACAAAGCCGTTGAAACAATTACAGAACTCCCAACTTTGTTAATTTTAACTCTAAAAAACTCTACTTCTGACTGTTTTAAAATAAAAATTCGAGGTATTATTATAGTACCAAATATTATACTAAACAACAAATCCACATATAAATCTTCAATTAGTCTTCTAGGGGTTACTAGTCACATAATCTTCTTTGGAACGACCTTGTTGTTGATATAGATTTGAAAGTATCTAGAAAACTAGGATTTCTTAATAGTTGTAAAAAGTTTTTACTTATAAATCTTATATGTTCTTGTATTGAATATTGTTCCTAAATATGGGGAGAAGCATCTTAAACTATGCTATCTTTTCTAAATTCTATTCAAAAACAAGATAAGACAAGACTTGCTAGGAATTCCAACAAATATAATAGAAAACCCTATAATGTCAAACGCTGCATATGAGGTATGAGGCTAAAATTTAAATTTCATTTTAGACAGGTGAAAAAATTAACAATTTTGAATATATTATTCTTACAAATTGATGAATATGTAACTTGATACAAGATTATGGTATTTATCCAGCCCATGCATCAGATATATCAATTTGTTAAAATTTATGGGATGTATTTGAAATGAAAAAGTAAATATTTATGCAAAATAACGTAAATGTGTTCAAAGATAAGATTAGATAATGTGTTTAACAAGTTTGAAAATGTTAATATTACTTATGCAAATATGAAATAAAATTAAAAAATTTGGAAATATGTATTTAGTACAAACTCTGTAGTGTTATTATTATTAAAATGAACAGAGCTCTTTTTAGTTTAAGAGAAAATTTCTGCTCTGATCACCAAACCTCAAACCTGTACCTTTTCAACAATTTAATTTTTATTATTACAATCCATATTGCACATGAAAATTAGAGCATGGCGATTTGCAAACTTTCAATACTCTCTCTTAAATACGGTTTTGCATTTGAAATTCTTTGTGACCATTCTTTAATAGAAATAAAATCAAAACTAAGAAATTTCATTATTTATTGTTTATATATTTTCCTATATGTAACATCAAACTGCAATCTGCAGTGTTAAAAAATCTTAATATTATATTTTTTATGTTATAGGAATGTTTGACAGACATAACAAGGGCCAAGTTAGCTTTGAAGATTTTGGAGCATTGTGGAAATATGTAACAGATTGGCAAAATTGCTTCCGTTCATTTGATCGAGACAGCTCTGGAAACATTGACAAAAGTGAAATGACAAATGCCTTAACAACATTTGGATACAGGCTTTCTGAAGGATTGATAGACACATTAATGAGAAAATTTGATCGACATGGCCATGGCACAATACTTTTTGATGATTTCATACAATGTTGTATTATTTTATACGTAAGATATATTATTTCTTGTTTAAGTAATATAAATTTACATATATTTTACTTTTAGACATTAACAGCATCATTTAGACAGCACGATCATGATCAAGATGGAGTTATAACCATACATTATGAGCAGTTTTTGAGTATGGTGTTCAGTTTGAAAATTTAGAATACGAATGCAACAGGTCAATTTACATTTTATGGTACTAATCTTATGTCTACTGTGTCAAAATAATTACGTATTGCTATCACATGATGTATTATATGTATGCATGTTTTGTATGTTCCATATAACTTAAGCGTAAAATATTATTTAGATTTATTTTTCATTCGGTATTTTCATTTCATTCCTTCTTTTATGTGTAATTTTGTTATTATATTTGTATGAATAGTTTTAAATCTATTATTATCCTTATAATTTATTAAGGGATTAACACTTTTTAAAATTATTTTTGATTGTAAGTTCCTATTTAGTCAAACATTTATACATACCAAAAATGTTCAAGAGATGATTATTTGACTAAAGGGGAGCTATTTCAGGGTAAAATATGAATTGCAGCCATCCATTAGCTTCAATGACAGATGAATTCAATAACTATGTTAAATTTATGTCATTTCAGACAATAACAAATTGATGTCGAGTTTTGATATCAGAAAAAATAAAGTTTAATATGAGTATGATACCAAATGTCTATTTTTTATGTATACATATTATACGGAGAAATTGAAGTCTTCAGAATAATAACACATATACTTAAAAACGTATTATAATTTAGATGAAGTGTTATTTGGTGCATAAAATAAATCAGTTTGCACAAATAATCCAATGAAACATAGAATAGGTAATTAAAAATATAAATTGCATTTTAATGTTACAAAGATTTAATACAATAACTACATAATCTAATTTTTATAAATGTAAATTTAAAAAAAAATTAAGTTTTCAATAAAGCCACCAATCACGTGGACATTCAAAAATTGTGCTAGTTTAAGTTTTATTTTTATTATACACTTTGTTTTAAATGAATTGCACCACCCTTTAAACTCTGTGCTTTGATTTTGAAAACTTTGTAAAATGTTTCAGTATAAATCTATCAAAGTTTCACTGACAAAAACCAAGATATTGTTTTTCAGCAATTGTTGGAAAAATGTAGTTTTTTACTTAGGGCTTTATTCATCTTTCCGTAAAGTGCAATATTAATAAGATTGCCATGAGTAAACGTTTATTCATCTGTCAATAGTAACAACCTGTCATCTCAAATTTACAAATCTGATAAATTGTACAGATCACTTTGGCCCGCTAGTAAGAAAATAACTAAAAGAGTTTTGATATCAGAAAAAATAAAGTTTAATATGAGTATGACACCAAATGTCTATTTTTTATGTATACATATTATACAGAGAAATTGAAGTCTTCAGAATAATAACACATATACTTAAAAACGTATTATTATAATTTAGATGAAGTGTTATTTGGTGCACAAAATAAATCAGTTTGCACAAATAATCCAATGAAACATAGAATAGGTAATTAAAAATATAAATTGCATTTTAATGTTACAAAGATTTAATACAATAACTACAGTAAATAATCTAATTTTTATAAAAGTAAATTTAAAAAAAATTTAAGTTTTCAATAAAGCCACCAATCACGTGGGCATTCAAAAATTGTGCTAGTTTAAGTTTTATTTTTATTATACACTTTGTTTTAAATGAATTGCACCACCCTTTAAACTCTGTGCTTTGATTTTGAAAACTTTGTAAAATGTTTCAGTATAAATCTATCAAAGTTTCACTGACAAAAACCAAGTTATTGTTTTTCAGCAATTGTTGGAAAAATGTAGTTTTTTACTTAGGGCTTTATTCATCTTTCCGTAAAGTGCAATATTAATAAGATTGCCATGAGTAAACGTTTATTCATCTGTCAATAGTAACAACCTGTCATCTCAAATTTACAAATCTGATAAATTGTACAGATCACTTTGGCCCGCTAGTAAGAAAATAACTAAAAGAACATAACCTTAAACTGTTTTGTATCACATGAATGTAATCACAAACAAATAATAACAAGCAGTAGTGCACACTTGTTTTATTTTGAATACACCTAAATTTCTTACAAGAGACCTTTAAGTTTATTGAACACGCAACTAATCAATAACTTACAGAACAGATGAATAAACCGGCCCTTAGAGATTAAAGAATTTTTACTTGATAGATGTAAGTTGTTTAGTGCTTTTTAACCAAAATTAATACCTTAAAATTATCAAAGCAAATTATCGGGAAATTGAAACCACATTACAGTTGCTAGAATATGGTCTGCATGGACTGAGGATGGCATTCACCAACATCGTTCAACTGGAAGGCGACTTAGAAGCAGTAATATTCGTAAAGATCGACCCCTTGGACGGATGGTCATACGAGATCGGTTTCAAACAACAAAGTTTATCGCTGTAGACTAATGAATTTCTTTTTTAAGTTTTTATTCATAGCGACCGAATAGAAGGCTTTCATTAACTGCAACATGCAATGCTGCTAGGCTTGTATGGTGTTAAGAGCGACGAGGCTGTAATCACTTATGGAATGAAAACGTCTTTAGTGATGAATCCAGGTTTTGTTTGTGGGTAAATGATGGCCGTAGAAGGGTTCGCCGGCATCGAGCAGAACGACAAAATTTGCAGTTTGCAAAAAAACGCCATACAGAATTAACAATACTTGGTGTTATGGTTTGGGGTGCGATATGTATTAGTGGAAGAGTACCCATTTTGTTTATACCAAGCACTCTGAATGCACATCGTTAAAGCCATGTATTGGAAGCAGTATTAGTGCCTTTCAAGCAGACAATACCAAATGGCATCTTCCAGCAAGATATTGTAAGGCCACACACTACTAACATTATTAGAAGGTACTTAGAGCAAGTACAGCTCTAAAATTGCCTTAACCTGCACGTTCACCGGATTGATCACCGATCGAACATGTTTGGGACATGATTTGAATATTGTCCAAACAATTTGGACGACGCAGTTGTCGCAGGACAAGATAACTCAAGAGTACAACAGTCATCTTATATTAAGCATGCCATGAAGAGAAAACTCTAGCATTGATGCATGTGCAGACTTTATACATTATTGACTTTTTTGTGTTAATTATATTTTTTTTAGCGAGACTTCGTGAGAATTCCTACTCAAACATAAAACATTATTTTACCAAGTTTTCAAAATCATGTTCACTGGGTGATGCATTTCATTTGAAACTGGGTATAATAACCATTTTGCCGCAAAAAATACACGCTTTGCATTCAGCAATCAAACCACTTTTCTTAAACAATCTGGCAGGGCATTCAAATAGATATTTACTAAAAAAATTAGATTGTGTTAACCGAAATGTAAAAATTGTGATGATTTTTTAATTCCTTATTGAGGAAGTTGTTAAGAATCTTACACGGATGAGCGCCATCTTCTTTATTTTTTTTTACAAGGTTATTGGAGAGCGTGTTACTATTTTATTTCCAGTGCCCCATAAGTTGTCGTCTACCTCTGCACATAGCTAGGCTCATAATTTCTTCTTCGATGCCTTAATTGTTTTTTTGAGGGCCGATTTTTGTTCAGCGTAGGTCAGGTATAACTGCCTTTTTTGATTATTATCTACCCTGACTTTAGTGAGTGCCCGTCTTGCTTTCACACAGGCTTTCCTTAATTTGGCAATATCGCTGTTCTACCAGTGCACCTGTCTGTGAGTGTTGTTGGAGCTTTTTCAAATAAAGGTGTCGTTACAGGCCTTGCGGACTGTTGCATTTAGTTCCTCAGCCGTGTAGTTACGGTGTTCTCTTTTTGCTGCCGTTGCAACCCTGTTGTCAAATACAAATACCTTGGCCCGCGCATCGCAGTAGACCCAACCGTGTTTCTGCGTGATCGGATTACTGGCAATTGGTTTCGACACCTCTATCGCGTACTTTATGTTATTGTGGTTGCTGTGGTTTTAATCGTTCCTCCCAACTTCCCATCGTACCACTTGCTTGGTGATGTTCTGTGTACACAAGGTGACGTTTATGTAAGAGCTGCTGCGGTTCCTCTCAAACGTGAACGTGGTGTTGCCTTTGTTCAAAACGTAGAGGTCTAATTTGCTTACCCATTAAGCCATTATGCTGCCCATCTTGTCTTCTGTTGGGTAGCTCCGTAGTACTGATTTTGAATTAAAATCACCGCCTGCTAAAAAGTTTTCAAACTGACCAATTGTTATATTTGGAGAGATGCAGCAGGAGTAGACTACCGCCGCACTGTTCTCACCCACACAAAGCCGTTTCCGTCTCCTTTCTTTGTGGTTGTCCTGTGTAAGAGATGAAAATGGCCTCGTTTATACTTTGATCCGTGACCCATTTGCTGTTGTTTTTGGCCATGTTGCAGTTTAGTTCGGATTCTATCGCAAAGTCAAGTGTACATGAGCAGGTCCATTGCTTTCTTGCCTTTGTTCAGATTTACCTGAAGCAGCTTTATTGTGTGGTTGCGGCGCTCACTTTTTCCTCAGCTTGGATTATGTAGTAGCGCGGAAACTTTAAATTGTAATAATAATATGTTATTACATCGGTGTCTTGGGCAGTTCATCGTTTCTGCCCTGTGGCCGGATTCCTTGCAGAGGTAGCACGCACTTTCCTTTTTTCAGTCTTTGAATTTGTGCCATTTTCACCGCAGTTATAGCAACTCTTTTTGCTTCCCTTGCACGTATTTGCGATAGCTTGATTGAGTTTATCTTATCATTGCCAAGCTCCTTTTCTACTCTCTTACACAGTTTGTTTTCAGACAGGAATGTTGAGCAATAATAGCGTTTGCTAACTCTGCCTCGTCTCGACTACTAGCAAGTGTTTCATTTTGTTTTTCAGAATTTCTGTAAATGCTTTTGTCAATGCACCTTTCTTTTCTTTGACCCTAATTTGTACGTTTCTATTTTTGTGACAATACCAACTGCAATCACGCCAGTGTCAACCTTCTTCCTTATGCTTTTAATGACATCCGCATACAGCCTTTGGTTTGAGAATTATTGTCTCATTTCTGTTGCGTTTCCTATCCGCCTTGCTTGCCGTTCTTTTCCTCTTGCTGCCGTGCATATGGATTTCCACAGTCGCAATTGTGGCTTTTTTGACGGCGTATATCATTTTTGTTAATCTATTGCTGGAAGCCAGCTTCCTGATTAAAATTTATTATGTCGGCCATCTTATTTTCCTTGTCTGTCGTCACCACGTGGACATATTGCTTTTTTTATTCTGGGGGGTGTGGGCTACCTCCGTTATTATGCAGTTCTTGGTCACGCTGCCTATCGGCTTTTCCGGAATTACCACTTCCTCTTTAGTCACTATTTTTAGCTATGGAAACAGCCCTGTCAGTCGCTTTATAGCAGGGTTGTCTTTATCCTCCTAAGGGCCGGTTTTTCATTTTACGCTTAAGCTAAGATTGGACTTTAAGCTCTTTTCAAATCAGTTTAACTTAGTTTGTCAATGTAATCTGTCATAATGCATTATTTATAAATAGGTTATGTATCATGCTTTGGGTCAGGAAAAAACGGGACATTTAAATTTAAAATAAATTTTGATAAAATTGTGATAATAGGATTAATTGAAGCGTCGGGTCAATGAGCGTTGTAACTTACATTACTCCAACTTTTCAGGAGGCACAAAAATTGATAAACTCAATTATATAATTAGGAAAAACGTTGTAAAAATTGTCAGTTATAACATTATTTCATGCTATATCCATTCATTTTGCGTGATTTTTCCATAGTTTACTCTGCAGAGCGTTTTATATTTAAAAAACTTGGAATAACGTTGTAAATGCTTTCTAACTTACAACGTATTTCCAATAAATTGCACACATTTCAAGATATTATAAAGAATGTCATGTACAAATTAAACAACAAGTTGTATTATTAATGTTTATTATTTAGTGTCACACAAATTAACAGCTCTTAGATTTTTTTAACATAGGCTCGACCTATTGTCAAACTTTTGTAAAAAGGACGATACATAAGATCCATGTACGACACATGTTTATTAAATCGGACTTTTTGCTAGCCGAAATAGGTAATGCTAAGGATAAATTTTCAATACTGATAAATGTTGTAATGCTTGCCTTGTACTTAGCAATATTTTTTACTATAGAATAGTGTTGCCATGGTCTTAGAACGTTATAGCTTTTCCTGGTAAACTAGTACAGTTACAACGTTTTTTCACTTACTCTGTCTGGAAAAGCCATTTCTAGAATAATTTTTATATTTTTACTTATATATTTTCTCCCTTGCACCTAGCTAGCTTTGCTTTATTGTATTGCTACTGAGAAACATTTGATATGCGTCTTTTACTATAATTTAGTGTATATTGCAATGAAGGTGACTTATTTATTGTCGACATGATCGAACAACTCACCGGGCTAAAATTTCGTGCGTTACCACTTACAACGTTCTTCCACGGAAAACGGCAAAATGACAAACTTTATTTTATTGGTCAAAAATTTTAAAATTAATATTTTTTTTATCTTAGGTAGTTGTATTATGTGCCTTACAACATTATTCCACAAAAAACTCGATTTGTAAAATATGCGAGTTACCACGTTCTTTGAGCCGACGCTTTAACTATTTGCATTACATGTTTTTAATTAACAATATTCTTAAAAACGTAGTAATAATGCAATTTAAATATGTTTATTTTATTATTTTGCTGCAAACATATTACAGAATAAAATGAAGTTAGAAATAAAAAATATTTTAGAGATTTCACTACTAACTTAAAATACAACTATTATATTAATCTCAGATCACAAATTGAGTTAAACAAAAAATTCATTATAATGATCAGATCGTCTTTGTTGTTCAGTATGTTCCCCTGCGTCATGTTGCAGTCTATCTTGGGAAAAAAAACGGCAAGGTAATAAATACAACATTTAAATTACTTACGTTTGACTTTTTTTTTAACACAATGAGTTTTTTTAACGATATTGACACACTGCAATCAGTTTAGTAGTAAAAACAAAAAAAAAAAAACGATTGCATACTTAATCGGGTCCATTTTCTTTTATAAAAATTGCACACTGTTTATTCACAAAATTACAAATCCAATATGACAAATTTTGATTTTATTTTGGAAAATGATTAATTTCTTGATATTTTTTTCTTAATTCTGAGATCAAAATGTAAACTTGCTTAAGTCGTTGAGTTGACACAATTAAATTTTTTTGGATTTTATGTCATTAGAAATTTAACCGGTTTAAAAAAAGAGTTAAATTTCGAGAGTTGTGTTTAAAGTTTTATGACATTCAAAATATCACACTTTTATTCAATAGTTGTGAATTATAATTTTCTTCTTTGCGTAAGAATGATCGTTGTGTATTTAATAAACAAATGCGTTTTAAATAATAGTGAGATAATAAACATTTACTGTAAAAGCATTTCGCTCATGTGTATTGTAAAATTCACAATTTGCACTACTCATACTCAGTTATAATAAAATTCATTATATTTCTGATTTATTGCCACTTAACACTTTACAGTTTATTATATTAAATATTGACGTATTAATATTATAGTATAAAAACATATATTTACTAATTTTTATGGTGGTTATTATTCCTTACAAATAAAAGTATATTTTGTTTAAGTTTATTTATTAATAATATGTAAAAACCATTGAATCAGTTGATTTTTTTTAATAAATATATAAAATAGTTTTATTGTGTATTATGTACTTTGTATTTATTTTAATTGTTTATAATTATAAAAAAAAATTGTTACGCCTATGGTAAACATGTGATAAAACTTTTAAAAGCTTTTCTCGCTCACTCTGTACTAAATGCACACAGTATAAAATTTGTTGATATTACTGTTTAACTAGATATATTTTTTAGCATCCTGTATATAATAATAAAATATCTATTCAAATGTGTTCAATATAATGAAAACCATGAAAATAATAATTCTGCCCCAAAGATGTAAAATGGGTTGTCTAATAATAGTCTAAGCGTTGGCGCATTTTCAGTGAACTTTTCAAACCTAGCATAGATAAGAGTCGATTTGCAGTGAACGTATAATTTAAATTTATACATAATTTGTGAATATTATAGTGTTACATTTATTTAGCAATCATTATTATTATTTTAAATATTTGATAAGGATAAGCCGACCGATGTATCTTTTTAACTGATACTACAAATTCATGACTTCCTGTAATTGAAATTTTTAGTATCCATACGAAGAGATAGTTATTCAAACGCAATTATATAGAAAGTTCTATTTATATATGATTACATCATTGTTGGACATGCGCTTTGCTGTTGGATTCATTCAAAAAAGAAATACACACAGAAGAATCCACAGTAGCGAGAGGTGAAAAGTGCGGTTAGGTTCTTGTGACTAGTGGTTGTAAACAAACAGGTGTATTATTGTGATAAGAATGTCCCATTAGTGAGCATCAAGCATTTACACACCTAACACGTATTCACCAAATGCATGATCCATTCAAAGCACATAGCTAGCACCCAAAATGGTACTGCCAATATTTTTTTCTTTTAATTATTCCAACAGTTTTTTAGTAAAACCTTGAACTCCTTGAACTATTCAAAGCAGAAAATCCAGGGCATTTACATGTAATTGCAGAATATACATGTATTCAATTAATTAGATACTTCTACTCTGTATTTTACAAGTGTGCTACATGCATCAATTCCATTAACCTGTATTAACAATTGATTCCATTTGTACATACATACATAAATACATTCTATTATTTATTAATTATATGCTGAAAACTTTAATTATGGATGCAAGTACATAATTGGTCTTTGTGTGGAAATTACCATTTAATTAATTGGTACAAAATTAAGCGAATTTAGATTATACATTTATTTTTATATATTAGTCATCTTATGGTTCAATAGATTATTATTTTATCTTGCTTTTATAGCACAGCATATGTAAACTATTTCCTGAATTTAAAATGTTAAGGTCTTGTGTTTTTATTAATTTTTTTAATTATTATGTAAAAAGTGTGTTGACCTACTGCTACTGTTATTGTAATAAACTAATGTGAACCAAATAGGCTGAAATAAGCTTTTATTTATTTATATATTATTTTTGTAAGAAATAGATTAAAATATTGTGCCAGATTAAATTTTTTATATTTTTTGTATATCTCATCATGTTTGTTTTAAATCTGCAAAAAGTAATGATGTGCTTTATGAGAGATGATGGTTTAGGATTTAGAATAGTTATTGATCAAGTTGATAAAATGTCTTAAGGTAAATTTACATAGGACGTTAATTTAAAGTAAAAATATATTATAGTATTCATTATGCATTAGTATTGTATCTGTGGATGAGCCACAGGCTGATCTGGGTCTTGGATAACACTTCGAGCAAAATAATGTGAAATTTAGATGCTCAATAGATGGGCAGGCAATTGGTTTAATTGCTAGTTGTCTTGAGTAATAAGAATTGTTAAAAATATATAAATTAGTCTCAACTAGCATTTGTCAGTTTTTTATAATAAATTTTAATATGAAAACTGGTTTTTAAAATGTAAAAAAACTTGTATTTGATACAAGAATTGAATGTAATAATGAATTAATTATTTATTATTATATATTGTATTGGGCGATAGAATGTTGATGTTTGACATGCAAATATTCTATTAGGCTAATCTAGTTCAGTAGCCAGTGATAAAATATTATTTATTTACATTTTGAACTGTGTTCGTTTATCAACTGCCAATGTGGTACTATTTGTGAAAAAGTTTTAATAGTTTGTAAGAACATCACATAGTGAATTTGATGATGAGAGATCAAATGCAATCCAATTGGGCAAACGGTATGTTACAACTGTTAATAACCTTGAAAATATAAGTTCCAATATTATTACTGTAAGCAACTAAAATTTATATATATTTTACACAGTTTTTAGGATTTTACATAATATTGTTTGAAATTGCATTGATAGTATAAGGTAATAAAAAGAAAACAAAAAATGTAACAGAAAGTTTAGCGCAGAAGCCAAACTACGAGTTAGCTCATGATGTTAGTTTGTGCTTTATGACTCAAAATTTTATTTTTAGTAGGAATAATGTTTTTATGCGTACATTTTCTATTTATTTATTAATTAATATTCTATTTATGTGAGCCAAACTTAAATGTTTATTTACACTAAAATTCTACAAACAGATTTTTAGTTGCTTGGCAATGGCAATAAAATTATCTATGAGTAGTTAACTTATAGTTTGCTTCCCGTGCCAGAGTTTAGATTATGAGTTATCTCATAGTTGGCAGTAATCGTGTAAATAAATAATTTTTTATCTCTTTGCCAGGTTGTCAAAAATATTATTTAGATCTAATCTAGCTCCTGGTCATAGTGCTTATGAGGTAGCTTATGTTGATACTGGGATCATAGTTTACAAACTAGAAACTCAATATTATTACAAAAGTTAAACTTAAAATGAAAATTAACTTAGTACAGTAAATTGTAATATAATGGTATTCATTAAAAAACAAGTATAAAGCTAGTTGCATTTTTTCAGTCTAAATAAAAAATATAAATTTCTTTGTTTGATTTTTTTTACTTTGTTGGTTATATTTTTATTGACTTTTATATATTTGTTTTTTTGTTGGTTATTCATTAAAATTTTGTTATTTTTACATATAAATATTTTCTACATCTTTTTAAATTTTCAAATTATTTTTTATTTAATTTTTTTTTGCAATTTTTTGACAATTATATTTAACAAAATTTATATCCATAATGTGAAATAAAAAAAATAAAAACAATTGTGTTTTAGTATGGAAATATTGTTTTCTATGCCATGCTGAGAATCCATTCTATTCCTGTGCATATTTTAGCAAAACAGGAAAATCCTGCTTAACTCAAATAAATAGTTGAGAGTAGCAGCAGGATTTTTTAGATAGTTTTGCTCAAAATATCGTGAGCAGTGGCGTAGCTAGGATTTTTGAGCCTCGCCGCAAAATATTAAATTGCCCGCTCAAGGTTTTCAAAAAAAAGAGTACACAGGTTTATCTTTTTTTTAGTTATTAACTATTGAAATGCAAGACTCTATTCATAAAAACTCAAAAATAACAAAACCCGGTAATAAAACATCAAAATATTGTCAGAAAGCACTAAATTCAGCCATAAACTGTTTAAAAGTGTAAACATTTATATGAAAGCACCAAAATAAAAAAAAAAAAATGTATTAATAAAATGTCAAAAATAGCAAAATCCTGCCACAAAATACTAAAATATTGTTGGAAAAAACAAAAATTAAACTGTTAAAAAGTTTAAAATTGTATTTATAAAACGCTAAGAAAAGTAAAACCTTGTCATAAAGTATACTATACAAGAGCAAACAAAATTACATAAAATCTTAAATATAAAATATAAAATACCTGTAAAGAAATATCAAAATTTTGTCTGTTTGAATGCAATGTACCAAAATCCGGCCATAAACCTGTTGAAAAATGTAAAATTCTACTCACAAAATGTCAATATTAGGAAAATTTACCCTTGAAACATCAATTTATTGTTAAAAAGCACCAAAATCCGGCCATAAACTTAAAAAGTGTAAAGTTTTGTTTGTAAAATGTTAAAAATAAAAACTTTGGTCATAAAATATTAAACTTATGTCAGAATTAACCAAAATCCGAGTAGAAACGTGCACAACTTTATTAATAAAAAATTAAAACTTTTTGTCTTATTGTAAGGAAGCACCAAAATGAATAAATAAAACTTTCAGATAGGATTAAAATCCGGCCAAAAACGGTATAAAAGTGAAAAATGTTATTTATAAAATGTCAAAAATAATAAACATCCAAATATTGTTATAAAGCTCAAAAATTCGGTCATAAATTATTGAAAAATGTAAAAAAAAAATCTAAAACTAGCAAAATACCGCCATTAATTATTAAAATATTGTTAGAAATAGCGAAATGTGGTCATAAACTATTGAAAGTGCAAAAATCTACATATTTATAAAAAGTAAAAAATGGCAATATCTGTTTATAAAATATTACAATATTGTCAGATAGAACCAAAATCCAGCTATTAACTGTTAACACTTTTTAAAAATAAATTTTATGTATAAAACGTCAAAAATAACAAAATTTATAAAAAATATTTTCAAAAAGAACAGATTTTTGGCTAAAAACGATTGAAATCTGCAAAATTCTGTTTATAATATGTCAAAAATCACCAAACTACGACCATAAACTTTTAAAATAAAATTCTAAAAATACCAAAATCTAGCTCTATAATATTAAAAATATTATTAAAAATCCAAAATCGGGCATAAACTGTAATTAATGCCAAATTTTGTTTGCGGAATGCAAAAGATGGCAAAATTTGACCCACCAGGTTTTGAAATAGACGTCGAGAAAACCTGTGTGTTTGTAGGGTCTTCCGCATTGCAGACCCTTGCTTACAGATAGTTACGTCTTTTTTTTTCTAATGCTCCATCACCTTGCGTTTTGGGCAATAGTTTTTGTAATCTATCTGACTAATTTTCAACACTCATTACATCTACTTCAAATGAATTTCTAACCCTCTCGATATAGACATTTTGTAGAATATATCTTTCCATTTCATTTTGAAAAAAGGCAATGCCCCCACGAGAATATTGTTGTCATTAAGATCTTCCAAAAACAAGTTCAATATTGAAAACGCTGCCAATTGATGTCTCGTAATTTTTTCTTGCTTTTGTTTACTATAGACAGTACGGTTTTGACCTTGCATCTTTGTGTGCTACTGGTGGTAGAAAATATTACCTAAATTTGTCAATTGTGCCATCCACTTGTTGTCATTGAAGCGATAGCACATTTGTGTTTTTTATTTGTCAAAAATGTTTCTATTTATGTTTTAAGCGCGCGGTTTAGGGAGTATCATAAAACTACGAGCAACTACTCACGCATTTTTAAAATCGGTTTTTTGCAATGTATAAAGAATGAAATTTCCAGTCTAATGTAATATATGAAAATCCTTCAATTGTCTATTCAATTTGGAAATTAAATTGTAGTTTTTTTGTCGAAATATTTTTGAAATAAAGAATTGTTCAAAATGTTGTTTTTCGGAAAGATTATCAACATGCTAAACGTACTTAACGCCGCACAGTGGGGTCAGTTACTCTAAAAGCTGGTATTAATTCAAAAATTAAAGTGCAATAAACATATTTGTTTTTATGGCCTAATGTAGGCAACACTTGGGCCTGTAAAAATGTGCGTGTGTCAGAACCGATAACGCTTTTCTTGGTATTTGCTGCAGTTGAAAAAAAATAAGTTTTAAAGATCGCGTTTAGCGTTGTAATTAAAACAATTTGTCGAGTGAATTTTGATAACTGTGTTTTTTTTCTTAAATCGCTCTAAATTTAACTTTTTTGTTAAGGAGCTCTCAACTTCAGATATGTGTTATATTTTCAGTAACTTTTGTTTTGTAAAAAAGTAGTAACACTTAAATAAAAACGTTTAGAAGTTATCATTGTATATCGTTCTGCAAAATAGTGTGTTTGCAGAGATAGTAAACTTTTAGTTTTTTTTACATGGTTAAAATGTGTAGTCATAGTAGAATTAAGGTACATTTTAAAATTTTGCGATTTTTTGCGATTTTAGTTGTAACAGTTAAAAGCATACCGACCGCTGCCTTGATTTGTAGTATTTTAACAAAAACGGCAACTTTGGTGTCATTGCTGTTTTTACATATTATTAGATAATAGATTTATTTTTTTACCAGTACATTAAGAAAAGATCAAACTATAATATGTCGAAATATTTTTTGTCAAATTATATTTGCAAATAGCATTCAAAAGTACATAAAAACGTATTTATTTATCTATATTTGATGACTTTTTCGGCTATTTCCTAACTATTATTTGACTAAAATACTTCGACATATCACTGTTTGATCCTTTCTGAATGTACTAGTAAAAAAATAATTGATTATCTAAAAATATGCAGAAACAGCAATGACGCCAAAATTGCCGTTTTTTTTTAAATACTATAAATCAAGGTAGCGGTCGGAATCGTCTTAACTATATGGCTGTCTTTTTTGATTTTAACATATTTTACAAATGATTATCTTTCTTGGTTTCAACAACTTCTGGTAATAAGTTTATAACTTAAAAAGAATTAATGAATGTTTTTGAGAAGTTCCGGACAAAATTAAATTGAATATCAGTTTATTTATTAACAAACCAAATTAAAGAAATGTCAATGTGTTTTGAAGAACGAACCAAAATATACCTTTTTAAGTCTAAATTCAAGTCAGGATGGATGAATGTAAGAAGATCAAAAGCTAGATTTGTTATGAAATATAGTAATTGGCTAAAAATTAGGAGAAAGAACGGTGCATATCAAGAAGGCAATGAGCGCTCATAACAACGGAATGTTGTAAGATTTTTATTATGTTTTTTGGTTTTTGCCACTCTAAAAACTACTCTATTTTATCTAAGAGATTTGTTTCACTATTTTTTTGTTAAATTGTAGGTCTAAGTCTATACGAACCAAAGTTTCAGAATTTTATTAATACATTTTTATTTCCGTCCTTTAAAAACTACCCCAATTTATTAATAGGATTTTTTAATCATTTTTTTCGTAATCATAAGCTTAATTTGGACTAGTTTTATAAATTTCAGATTTTTTGCCAAAAAAATGGTTGCTTTGCCTCACTGTGCGCCGTTTGATTACTTTACACGTGCCTAGAAATGCAATTCTAGCAGCACCCGACAAGTTTGTTTGCTATCGTTGCCGCAAATTGGTTAAACCGCGTAAGAATTTACAGAAATATTCGAGCTAAGTTTAGCTACGCATATAAAAATTGTTTAAACCTTATTGCTTCCAAAAATATTTGAGTTATGGAATAATTCGATTTAAAGAAGTTCGAGTTAGAGAAGTTTCACTGTATAAGTTATTTTTTTTATGGTAAAATGTGAAATTCCCGCATGTATTAATTAATTAAAACAGTTTGGTGTTGTTGCTACATTAATTAAAATCTAAAAAACGAGTATAAATGCAAAAATTTAACAAAATAACATTTTCAGAATAAGAAATGTAAATTTTTTTGGGAGATTTTTTTTAATAAATTGTAATTTATAAATGTTTTGTTGTTTTTAGTTATTTACTTTATTCTACTACTAACGTTTGAACAACTTTGTTGTCATCATCAGAGCTAAAATTAAAAATGATATCAATTTAATTTTAATTTAATAATCGATAATTGACTAACAAAATTCTGTTTTATTATTTTAAAATATTGGTTTGAAAAACATTAGTAATTTTATTTTAATATATATATATATTTATTCATTAGTTTTTCGGCTATTTTCTAATTATTAGTTGACTAAAATACTCCGACATATCACAGTTTGGTTCTTTCTGAACGTACAGTCGATACCGCTTTATCGGTTTAGCCGCCTGTATGAACCAAATATTCATTGCTTATTTAAAATTTAAATTAAATTAAATTGAGATGAAAATCCACAATAACACGAAAAAAAAATGTTTTGTATTTAATTTTATATGTAAGTTTTATACTGCGTACACATTTGCAACAATCTGCCGTATCGCAACACCGTCGCGTATCATCGTCGCGTACCATCACTCCGCAACACAACTGCGAACCGCAACATCGACGTGTAAAATATTCCCGCAACACAATGCCGTTCCATTGCCATATTGTTGCGCCCTGCCGTACTAACTTGTAAAGAGAGCTGCAACATCGTCGCGCAACGTTCCTTTGATCCGACGGCATAAAACCGACAAGCGATGGGACGCTAGAAAAGTCCCATGTTGCGAGGAAATGTTGCGCGAGGATGTTACGCGACGGTGTTGCGGTACGGCAGATTGTTGCAAGTGTGTACCGACTATAACTTCATAAAATATCTTTTTATAACATTTTTTGTGCTTGTAAACTGAGTAACAACTTTTTTGTGAATTATCGGGAAGAAATAACACGCACGCTCAAATAAAATTGAGGTACTGAATCAAATTAAAAATCACCCAACAAATACAAGTCAGCGTCGACTTGCAAAATTATTAAAGTTCAATTAAACAAGATGATGAATTACGTGAATAATGAGCGTTATTTAAAATTACATATACAATACATAATTGTTCATAAAAATGTAACAAAAGTAAAACATTTAATTTTTTTAATATTTTGCATAATTGGACCAGCCGCTTAATCGGACCAAAACCCTTATGACATAACATGAAATATACTCGTGCAAAATTAAACGGATACTTCAATTTTTTAATAATTTTTTGTTTGAACATAATGACCTAATATTATTTTGAAAGTATACATAATTACCACTAGTATTGTCTTGTCAAATTGTACTAAAGAAAAAGTCAATTTTAAGACTGTGTTCTAGGTCGTTTTGTTCTTGAAAATGTATTGGTGGCAATATTTTTATCCAAATTTATTAAAATATTTTAGATTAAAATGGTTAATATGTGTTAATTGAATGTAATGTGTTTAGACTTGTCTAATTTAAATATTTTGATTTGTATTTCGACGTGAAACTAAAAAAAAAAAATCTCGATGTAGCGTTTTCGGCTGTGTTATTTTGGTGCATATTTTTGTGGCGCAAAATATAAATAGTTTTGCATTAGAATGAGGTTAAGTTAAAATTGGGAAGTAATTAAATTATTTAGTGATTTTAAGTTGTCGACCAAGATTTTCTGTAAGCTTTCTACGCAAAAAAGCGTGTTTTTGCGATAATTATTTACGCAGAAAATAAAAATAAAAATTGCGACTACATTTTGTTGCTCTTTTTACGATCTACAATTTAAGTTATATAACTTTTTTATGTACCATTGATCGTTTCACTTGACTCTTCAATAACTGACATTATCATAAACGACATCGATAAATGGAATCTTCATAGCCTTTCAATAACATTTTTCAATTTGATGCAATCGCACGATGTCTCGAGCTTTTCAGTGAGAATAGTATCTTAATCCGATGGCAAAACATTGATAAATGTAAAGCAGATAACTTTTGAGCATTGGTATTCCATATCAGCTGTCACTTTCTCTATAAATCCCGGAATTCCTCAGAGCAGCACCATTTCCTGTAAATATTTAATTATTAAATTTGGAATTGTAAATACAATTACGCGTAGAAGTTGAAAAGCTTTGACATTGGAGATGATTATGGACTGCAAACCCGCAGTAATATATTTTCCGTAAGGGAGTATTGGAATCATACTAAATTGTGCAACTTCTAAGGCCGATTTAGTTTTGACGCGGAATTACAGTTTTACACTAGATAGCGGTGTTCCGAGTCATGCAATGTATTCCTCCTGTCGATGGTGTTAACGTTAAAGTCAAACACAAGTTATTTAAAAAAAAAATTGAATTCAGCTTGATATTCTGATATTGGGAACAAATTCTCTTTTTAATTGTTTCATTAAATAATTTGTAGAAAATTGACACTTGTCGGAATTTTAAGTTGAAAAATAAGAAATTTCCTCTATTGCGTCCGTCTACTTTGTTTCCGGTAGGTTATCTCTTTGTAGTCTCTTTAGTAGGTAGTGTATGCACACGCAAATTGTATTTTTAATGGCAATGGCAAATTTACTTGGTTTTTTTGATACTGAATAAATTACTTTATTTTCTGCTTATTCACTTTGCTGAGATGCAAAACGGTGCTAGTCTTTTTATTCTCATATTTATTATAGCATGCACTGTCAACACTCACTGAATTGATAATTTCTAACATAAGTAGATTATTCTGAAATGCTTGAACTGCTATGAAATGTTTCGCAACAGAAAAGAGTTTTTTATACACGTCGTGACCGATTTCAATCTCTTAATTTTTTATTTTCTCGTTTAATATCTCAACAAAACTTAATAGTACTTTAAAATGGCATACGACCTAAATTGTAGAAAGTAAAAAACAGCAATATAATATATACACAATTTTTATTATCACAAAAACGTCTTTTTTTGCTTTTATCAATATGGCGGGAAATCTTGGTCGACAACTTGAGGTTAAGCTTTTCTAACAATTTTTTACACAATATAAAAAAGTTGGCTATTTGCATTTATCTGGTTATTTTTTGGGCATTTTGACTGGACTATGCAAAATTAGAATTTTTTTGAACAAAATGGTTAAAAATTATTTATTAAATTTTGAAGTTAAATTGGAAAATTTTTGCTGAAATATTTGTATATATAATGCAAAATTTAATTTTTTTTGCCTGTAATAATATTGGCAATGGCTGCGTTCAGAACGACTCATCACTGTCAATCATGCAAACGCCGCCGCTGAGTCATCGTTTGCTGGCAACGCTTGTCATTTTACTTATCATACATTTAGGTAAGCTTCTTTGATGACAAATCACTTTATTAGACACCATCGTTTAATCGGCAAATATATTAAATAAAAATTATTGCTTATCTCTGATTGACGACTCAGCGTTTGCAAGTGATGAGTCGTTCTGAACGCAGCCAATGTTTTGAAACTACCGTTTAAAAAAATGTGTATATTGTGAGTATAGTCATGTTATAAGTTGATAGGTTATGGCGGATCTAGTCATAATAATATTAAACAGCGTATTTTTTGCGCGATAGAACTTTAAATTAGAATAAAAACACAATCAGGCCTATTCTGTAACTTTTCTAGTTAAAGATATTGTTCAGTAACAACATCGTTATGGTGAAACTCGTAACGATTTTCTTAACAATAATGTTCAGTATTCCTATTCACTAAGGACGACATCGTTAATTATTTCCGTAACAATTTATCTTTATTATTATTATAACACTCTAATATAGCGCATCCAATTTTTAACCATCTTTCAAGCAATGTTTGCCTGATTTTGCTTCCAAACGTTCTAACATTGCTGGTATATCTGTATACATCAATGAATTTATATATTCGTACAGAAAATAATAGTATTTTTTATTTAACCAATATTTACACAAATACTTATTGTTAAATACATAAAATATTAAAATAGTATTTATATGTTTGTCAAGGCAAAATGTTATGTACCCTGTACTCTATAAATGTCTGGGTTTATATACTCACTTTAAATGTGACGTTTTTTTTAAATGTTCACCAAACTATTTACTTTGTTTTGACAGTATTCACTAGAGCGGCACAAACGTACATTAGATGTTACATAATCTCAAACCTAATATATAATAAATAATAACCCTCTAGTATTGGCAGATACTATTTATTTTAATGTGTCTAGAAAATCCTATATTGAGTATGTGGCATTTTCTATTAATATTTTTTTTAAATTTTGGTCTAATTATCTTTTATACAGGGTGTTAAAAAAAGATTGTAAAATATATAAAGAGGTAGTAATATGAACCAAAATAAAGTCTTAATAAACATGGGTCCGCAAAGTAACGGTTTGGGAGATATGGAATGTTATTCTTTATTTATCTTTACTTTTACTTGCAGTTTTTTATCATAGTTAGCTGATGGTTTGTAAAATAAAGATTACGTATTTGACTGTTCTTGTCAGTGCACAAGTTTTCGTTTGCTACGGCTGTTTATTCTAACATTACACACATACATCTTACATAATAATCTTATCAGCAGATGCGTACTTAAAAACGATACGATCCAATTAACTCATTTTTTACAAGTTTTGGCACGATATATTTCAAATATGACCATATAAAGGGTCCGCCAATAAGCGCGATCGATCTTTAAAATAAAATAAAGCAAGTTGTGTGAGAGGTATAAATGAAATTTATTTTTTGTTTGAAAAAGTATTCGAAGGCATTATGTATGGAAAATAATATTGTTCAAATGGCCACCTCGGCTTCGCTTGGTGGCGCGCATACGAGAAGTCCAATTTTGAATGACTCTGGCGCACAAATCGGGCTGTATTTCATCGATGGCGTGGCGTATGTTGACTTTGAGGTCATCAGTGTTTTGTGGTTGGTTTGCGTAGACCTGCGATTTAAGAAAACCCCACAAGAAATAGTTTAGTGGGGTTAAATCGCACGTTCTCGGTGGCCAGTTGATGTCGCCTCCGCGCGAGATAACCATTCCTCCGAAGCGCTCGTGCAGAAGATCCATTGTGGCGCGCGCTGTGTGGCTCGTAGCGCCGTCCTGCTGAAACCACATATCCTCAACATCCATATTGTCGATTTCATGCCAGAAAAAGTTTGTTATCATGGATCTGTATCGTTCGCCGTTTACCGTGATGGCCACACCATCGTCGTTCTCGAAAAAATACGCCCCGATGATGCCTCCGGCCCAAAATCCACACCAAACAGTTACCTTTGCTGGGTGTATTGCGACCTGGTGGACCTCCTGTGGATTGTTCTCGGCCCAATAACGGCAATTCTGCTTGTTGACATTCCCATTTATCCAAAAATGTGCCTCATCGCTGAAGATGATTTTGCGACCAAACTCGGGGTCGACTTCCAACTGCTCTAAAGCCCAATCAGCGAAGTTACGGCGCAGTCTATGGTCGTTTATTTTGAGCTCTTGTGTCAGCTGGATCTTGTACGGATGCATGCCCAAATCCAGATGCAAGATTCGGCGAAGTGATGTTTCCGAAAGGCTGAGTTCCTGTGCGCGACGTGAAATTGACTGTCGCGGATTTTCACGCACACTATCGCGCACAGCGGCGACATTCTTGGCAGATCGGACGTTTTGACGACGCGTCGGTGTTGGCTGATTGTTCACCGAACCGGTTGCCTTGAATTTGTTTATCAAACGACGGATAGTCGACTCAGCAGGACGACCAATTGCACCGTAAAATTGGCGGAGCGCGCGGAACGCTGAATGATTTTCGTAATAAATTTTAATGATTTGCACATGTTGCTCGCGGCTGAATTGGTTCATGGTAATTTGTGAAGATACACTGAATAATAACAACTACGTTTGACAACTCTACCACAAACGACATGGCCGCTATGAGCTGTCAAAGGCCTTGGTAGTTGCTTTGTTAAGCAAAAACCTTCTAGAGCACGTGATTTATTATTTGCCATGTCCGGTTTTGATTTCAGGTACTCTATATGTTTTTAACATTTTTTCTAATTTTTGAAGCATACTAAAAATGTAAAAAGTCACTTTGCGATAACGCTAATGGGTGCAATTATTTATGCCACAGACCCATGTTCTGCCAAAGCATAATTTTGGCGATCTCATTCTTGTCTTATTCATGATCCAGAGCATCTATTACTTTTCTTACGGCCGATTTGCTGTTTTGTGGACTGCAGTCTCAATGTTGGTGTGGAGGAGATTTTGGATTGTGTCTGTCCATCGGGTTGGAGATCTTCTTCTTCGCTTGCCATCTGGTTTACTTTGCACGATCAACTTCTCTATATTATTTCTTCTTGTAATATGCCCAAAGAATTTTAGAATTTGACTATAGGCCATGCTGGAAAGTCGTTGCTTAGGCTCGATCTCGTTAAGCACTGATATGTTTGTCCGCAGGGCCGTCCATGGCATTCTTCTCTAGCACCACAACTCGAACGCATCGACTCGGCGCCGGGCTGCGGTTTGCAATGTCCACGCTCCGCTTCGTATATAAACACAGAGAACACAAGCGTTTGCACTAGTTTAGTTTTAGTATGTTTTGTTATGTTGCGGTTTTTTTCATATAGATGTTAGTTGGAACATTGTTGTTCTTCCCAATTGGATTCGTCTACGATCATAGTTTTGGTTTTGTGTAAGTTTATTTCTAAACCGTACACCATGCCAATGTTCTTCTAGCCTTTCGATTAATTCCACCAGTTCTTCTTCGGTACGGGCAAGTAGCAGCGTGTCGTTTGCGAATCTTTTTTTCCTACCAATTGTTGTTGTGTAATGGCAAGAAAATACTTTATACTAAAATAATTATTTACTTAGGGACGCCTAATTAGTGGAACTATCCCGTATTCTTTTTTAGTTAATATGTGTTTTAGTACTTTGATGAGCAGGAAGAACATTGCATAACTATAAAGTTTGTTTAAACTTGCTGAAATTCACCGTAGCAAGCACAGTTTAGCAAAAATATTTTTTTATAGCCAATTGTGAAAGTTTTTGTACGAACATTGACGTTTATTGATTATTTCTAGAATTTACTTAAAGTCTACTAAGTAAACTAAAATTCGAGGTTGCATAAAAATAGTAAAGATGTCACGTAAATTGATTGTTACATTTAAATATACCGTCTAGTGTATCTTTAAATGTAACAATCAATTTCATAAAAGCACGGACGCGTGTTTAATCTATATTAGAAAAGACGTTGATTTGGTAGTCTTCTGAAATAGATAAAATGTCTAGGAAACTCAAACTTTAATAGATCGAATGTTTTGTTGGGTACATCTTTGGGATGAGTGTTTACAGCTGATCATTTACAGTTACAATTATGTAACGGAATACTAAAAAAAGTAGGTACTATTTAATGCAGTGTTTACGACAATTAGTTGGAATTTATTTCAAGTTCAAGTTCATCATTTTCAAAAGGTATAGACGATATTAACACACTTTACTTTTTTTTGTATTTCTTTTTATTTTTAATTTTAGTTATATAGTTACAATTTGTTTCCATGGTGGTTACCACATCCGTTTAACATGAAAGGTATCTGGTCTGATCCCAAATTTAGTCTAAAATGAGGAAGTTGTTTCCTTGGTGTAGTGGATATCAATCTGTTATCTGAAATTTGATTTTTTTTTAACTGTTGGGGAAGCCACATTAATTGAATCAAATTTAGATGTAACTAAAAAAAAACCAATCGCGACGGACCGTTTTAATCGATCAATCCAAACCGACCGTTGTAACCATAGGATTATTAGGTCTATTGTATAATAATAGTACTTAGTATTTACATTCTTTTACATAGAAGATTTCGTCGACGGAATATACCATGATTGCCGTTGGAAAGAAACAATTATATATTATATTTAGGCTGGCGTTAATTTCATGCATAATTCCCACGCTATTATTTAGAAATTCTTATGCTTTAGAAGTATCAATAAAATGATGTAAATATTTTATAGCCCACTATGTTTATTTCTTTATTAAATTACATCATAATATATAGATAATTTAAACAATGGATTATTTTATATAAAAACAATACAATGGGTACATGTAAGCCCGCGATTAATAATATAAATACTATATTATGTATTTTATATTAAATTAAATAGATAGTATAAAATCTACTAAAATTTAAACATTCAATAAAGTGCATGTGAAAGTTATGTAATTATTGAGTTCTTATATAATACATCATGAACTGCAAATGAAATGGCATGAATAGAAAACATGTTTTATAAATGTTTCTACCTTATAGAAATATATAATAGTTGAAATAATATGAATAGGTGAAACTGGTATAGTAAATAGTATTTTATCTTGATGAATAAATTACGTTCAATGCAATGTAAGATTAACTGGCACACTACTATTTTCATAATTTAAATACAGAAATAGCCCTACACATAAATAAATCTGATTTAAGATTACTATATTTTCTTAAATTAATGTGTTATTGTTTTGATATGGATCAAACACGCTTTTTGTAATGTTTAATTTTTTTCTATGTCAGTTAAATAGAGCAATTTAACGTTTAAAAAGTATTGAAAGAATTATAGGGAAAATGTTAGAAAATCATCGATACTTGTATGATTTTAATGTAATAAGTCTTGAAAACCCCATATATCAGTTTACGTGTTTACTTTATTAACTATCTATGGAATTAGTTTTCTGTTTCAAAATCAAAATCTAAGGCATCATCAGTGCCAAATATTAAACTAAACAACGAATCCATATCTAAATCTTCTTGAACTGGTAACAATCTGACATAATCTTTTCTGAAACCATGTTTTTGAATGTACCTAGAAAACTGAGATTTCTTAATATATGTAAACAGTTTTTTACTTTTGCATATACATAAAACTTTAAATTATGACTTAGTTTTGGAAATTTTTGTTATAACCTTATGTTAGCAAATTTTAAACAGTTGTACTGTATTTTGCACAACAAAATGAAAATTCAATGTTGAATCTTAAAGCATATTTATTGTTTTTATTACGTATTTTGGAAATATCACAAAACAGTTTAGACAAAGTTCGAATATTTGTTCTTTTTTTTCTACAAAAAATATGAAAAAAAACTTATCACTAATAACTAGTATTACCCCCTCTTGCATTAATGACTGCTTGAAGTCGACGAGGAACACTTGGAATTAAATTAAGGATTACATTTTGGTTGATATTGTTCTATTCCTGCAATAGCAACTTTCTTAGCTCCTGAGCAGTTCTTAGAGCAGGTGTATGGCTTTCGGGTACGTCGTCCCAACTCATCCCAGACATGTTCTATAGGTGGGATTTATGTCCGGGCTGAGAGCTGGCCAATCGAACCGCGAAATTCCCACTTCATCCAGATAATTTCTGACAACTCTGGCTACGTGAAGTCTAGCATTATCTTGAATGAAAATGCCGCGCTCGTCTTTAGTTGTCAGGAAGAGCATAACATGATCTTCGAGAACCTCCATAATGTATCTGTGAGCTGTCGGGGAGCCATTCTCTATAAAGACCAACTCTCTGAGCTCTTTGGTAGAAATTCCTGCCCAAACAATAACCGACTCACCGGCAAATGGAAGTTACTCATCAATACAAACTGAAGCGTATCTTTCTCCGCGTCTTCTCTACACTTTCCGACGTCTGTCTGATTTTTTGAGGCAAAAGCGCGACTCATCTGAAAACAGTACCTTGCTCCAGTTCTCATTATTCCATTCCCGGTGATTTTGGGCAAAATCCAATATTACAACACAATGTCGGCGTTGTAAAGGTGGACTTGTAGCCATCTTTCTATAAGACAATCCAGTAGCCCGAAGGTTTTTTCTAACGGTCCATTTAATAACATTTACATTTCTAACTTTATGGAGTTGATTTTGTAGATAAACTGCAGAAGCTGTTCTAATCCACAAACTTGTAGACACCAAGGTGACCTTCTGGTTATCAGGCTAGTATCCAAGTAACGCTGATATACCTTTTGTACAGCACAAAGGCTTTTACCAACAATCCTTGCAATTTCACGTTTTCTTTGCCCATCTTTAATCGACGCTATAATTCTTGCCATAACAATAGGGCCTAAAGGCATTATGACCAGTTAAGTACAGTACATCGTGTGAATGAAAAGTTTTACACTAAGTAAATAAACCACAACGAAATGTAGGTTTTCAATTAGAGCGAAATGGATGCTGTTTCATAAAAGTTTGTAATAAATACGGTGATAATAATTGACAGATAGATAACATTTGTCAGGAAATGAATTATTAAACGCCTACTTAGGTTTGCAATTTGCAAACATAAAGTTAAAACAAAAAAAATTAAAATTAAGTTATAATTTGAAAGTGACCTCTATCTTTTGCTCGCCAATGTATGTTCTTGTGTTGAATATTGTTTACACGTACGGGGAGGAGCATCTAAAATTAAATTTTTTCATCTAAATTTTAGATGAAAAAACAAGCTATTCGAATCATTCCCGATCCAAATTTGTTTAATGACACTTTACAAAAGGGGGATAATGAGTTCCAAAATATATTGAATTAAATTAAATTTATGTATTTTTAACATCTATGTATTATGCAAACACTTTGTCCGTTTTGACCAATTCAGTGTTCCAGTGCAGTGGAGTACTCATTGTATATTACAAAAAAATATTTTCATCATTGCCCCAGCAACTGTATTTATCGCTCTGTGTCGATAATATTATTTATTCTGCGACATTCTGTTAATCCTCTTGTTAAATAAATTTAATATACGATACGATTGACAGTCAGTCACTAGGTATTTTTGCTTCATTATGACATTGGTAATAGTCCTCCACACAATTTGGTTTAGAGATGCAGTTGGTACTCGAGAAGAAGATATGTCTAAAGTACTTGGTTTTTTTGTTTTTATTGTATTTAATAGTTTTTTGTTTGTTTTCATTAGATTTAACACTTCTTTGTCGGACGAGTGCGTTGTCCAGGATATTGCTATAACACCATAGCTCAAATGCGTACAGACGTTCATGAATGTTGTTTTTAGGGTCTAAGTTTTGCATCTATACAACATAATCGACCACACGTAGCTTTTGAGAACCCTTTTACAAAGATTAATGGGTAGGTTTTGATTAGTTAAAATAGTTTTCTATGATCTGAATGCAACTCGAGACATCTTGATACCAAGAATCTCATAATCGTAGTTATTTGCATCATTCATTCAGCTGCCAAGATGTTCAAAGTTGCCTTCTGTTTCTGACGTTTATTTTTTCGACTGCTATCCATTTAGTTTTCTTGATGTTGATCTTTAATCCTTTGTTGGAGCTGGTCTTGCTGATTACGTTAAGTAGTCTTTGCAGATCCTCAAAATTTTTGGCTTTTAGGGCAGTACCATCTGCAAATCTTATGTTGTTAATGTGCTCTCCTCTAATTTTTACGTCTTTTGCTCTATTGTTTACAGCTTCTTGAAATATTTTCTTAGAGTAGATATTAAATAATGTTGGCGATAAAATGCATCCTTGCTTCACCTCTCGTTTAATTGGGTTTTCCTGTGTCAGTACATCGTCCACTTTGATTATGGTGGACTCGGTCGAATGCTTTCTCATAGTCTATGAAGCAGACATATACATTCTTCCAAAATTTGCACATTTTTTGTAATGCAAATAGCGCTTTTTTGGTTTCTAGGTCTCTTTGGAATCCGTATTTCTTATTAAACTAAAGTCATTGAACTTGCTGGCCTTAGCTTTCTTTGGCAGTGCTATGAATAGTGATTTTAATCAGTTTACTGGTATTTAGCTATTATGATAGATTCTGTTGTATAGTTTTGTCAGGACATCTAAGCTTTCGTCGTCTAGTAGCTTGAGAAGCTTGGAAGGGATATTATTTGGACCTGGCGCCTTGTTACTTTTGGCCTGTTGGATGGTCTTCTCTACTTTACTTTTACATTTACTGCGTTTACATTGTCAGTTACGGTAGCGTGCTCTATGTCCTTACGGTTGTTGACCTGGAAGAGATCTGATATATACTTTTCCTATTCTTTGGGTGTCATGTTTTTCTAAAGTTTTTTATGTAGATGAAAGTTGTCATGCCTTTTTTGTAGCTTTAGCAATTTTGCGGGTCATACTAACCCGAAAAAATTCTATTGTTTGGTTTTGGGTTTTGGGTGGTCTAGAAAGGTTGAAATTGATTTTAGGTTATCTAAACCTCAGATTGCATAGAATTTATTTTTTTTATTTAATGTGCAATTGATAAACCTACATTATGATTTTTTTGAGATTTTTTCGAGTGTTGCGTCATCATTTTTTTACTTTTTTGCCATTTTTACAGTTTTGGGTGGTCCAGAAGGGTTCAAATTAATTTTAGGTTATCTAAACCTCCGTTTGCATAGAATTTGCTGCATTATTATACATCGTTAGAAAGCTTTTGATAAACCCTATCCAATAAAAAAATAAAAATTGAAAAAGTTATACAATTTAAAAATGACAGCCAATTATGTGAATTTTATGTTTTTTCCTAGAAAGAAGTGTTGAAATTTAAAAAAAAATATATTAAACCGATTTATTTGATAGATCTCATCCTTCTGAAGATGATGGAGTTTGTCTAGTATCTCTATTACTAACCGTTTTGATTTTTTAGTGCAAAAAATCTTAAAATAGTGGAGAAATTTTGATGCCAAGAATACGAATTTGACATTTAAAAATTTGAAAAAAAAATAAAAAAATTACTTCATCGTTTAGAGCAGTCAAATAATTGCAAACTGAAGAAAATATTATACCCAGGATACCTACTCAAGGGTTGTTAACAGGGTTTGAGGGGCTGAAAAAAATTGTGTTTGAAGACCACTAAAACTAAAACCCTACTTGCATGGTTTTTTAAAAGGTGCGGTGAAAAAAAATAAAAAATAAAAATATTATTTTTTGCCCCTTATGGAAAGAGGGGGGTGTATCGAAATTTTTAAATCCAACCGCAAAGGTTTTTTTGATGCTAGAAAAGTAATTTTTAAAGTAATTTGAATATTCGTGATGGGGGGCATTTCACCTATGTTAACCAGGGGACCTTTTACTAGCAAAATTGTGCACAGAATAAAATTTTATCTGTACAAAATGGCAGTCGTTCAGACGGTAAAAACGTGATCAGAGCCGCATTTTAGTTTTTTGGAGAGAATGATTAACCAACACAAGCTCACTTTAGTTTTAGCGGGATGGTGAATAACTACAATTTTTGCTATTGGGTTACACCAAACCTTCTGTCAAATTTATGAAAGACGATTATATTTAGCAAAACTGACTTTTTATATGCTGTGTCATCATCAAGAATTATTGGAATGTTTTTGTTTTTTTTTTTGAAAAAAAAATTTAATTTTGATCGGTATACACATTAAACTGGTTGTTAAAAAAAGAAATGAAATTTTTTTGTGTGGCTTCAGTAAGTGATCTTAATACAAAAAAGTAAGCCATGCCAACACACGTGTTCTTTTGAATTTTAAGCTTTGGCATGGTTTACTTTTTTTGCACAAAAGATCACTTTCTGAGGGTGCATTAAAAAAAATCGATCCGGATAGAGATCCAGAGCAACTTAAAAGAACATTCAAAAACAATAAATTGGAGCTATTTCTCAGAATATGCTTGAACGAGTTATGGCTGATTTCGTCCGTCGTTTGGGAGAACTCGTGGATAACGGAGGCGGTCATTTAACACACTCAATACTTATGTTTATTTTTCATTATGCATTATATATTTTTTAATATGTTAAGCAATGCAAGAGCTTATTAAAAATGAAAATTTATTTTGGTTCTCACTGTATAAAGGTGCCAGAATATTTAACAGAAACTGCGAATTCTATATTTCAATATGTTACAATACATGTTTTATTAAGTTTTACTAATAATATATTATTAGAGTTGTGAGTGCTGCTCACTTTATATGTGCATGTACATAAATATGTTGGTTCAGTCTATAGATAAAGTCAGACGGAATGCCTTTTGCATTTTTATTGTGACTTTATTAACAATAAGGTGAGTGAGATTGAAAAGTTAAAATTAGTTAAATTAAAATATTGTTGAAAATATTAAACTAAAGTATCGTATTAAGATATTAAAAATATTCCATTTGTTTGATCCCTCATTTCTTCTTTTTGTTACTATTTTGTTGGATTATATCCACCATAACTTCGCTTTTTTGTAACCGAACGCAGGAAATAAAAAGCTTTATAATATGCCAAAAATTTAAACTAATTCAACTGAAGATTATATAATTATAATAGAATTATTTAAATTTCATGATGTGGTATAATACAATAAATGTAGTAAATAACGATTCATTATTTAATTTAATTATTATTATTAGTGATGATATTATATAATATTAAAATCAATTATTATGTCACCGATGAACTTTGAAATATGCTTATAAAACATGATGCTGCAAAATCAACATTAAGTGGAGTTTTCAAGCAAACACATATGTATTGATTTTTATATTACTATGTACTTAATTCAATAGAGTAGTACACACATTTTGTTATGTATGTAAATACAGCACAATATTAATTATAGATGTTATGTACAATAATATTGTTTTTCTGCAACTATTTAAGTTAATTAGTTATTTGTTGATATTAACAAGTTACATTGTACTTTAATCGTGTTTTTAACAAAAAACAATAATGTACATTAAGTGATGTGCATTATTGTTGCTCGCGGGCAGAATTTTTATATTTTTTATTAAAAAATATGAATAAAAGGTTTGGTTTATTAAGTCTTTAGTAGTAATCGGAATGTCGATGATACAGGGTTTTCAAAAATATGAAAACGTTAAGTTATGTTAAAACTAATGTATATAACATATTTTTTAAACTAAATCTACCCTATAAGACTATTTTTGTAATTGGCGTATACTTTTTCCCAAAACTTTTTTGATGACCTTTTTGAACGCATTGACATGCTTCTTTAAGGTAATCATAGAAAAGCTGAAATAATTTTGTTAGGTGATTTTAATGTACATAATACTCATCTTCTACAAAACTATCAGGACAAACAAACAAATTATGATTTTTGCTGCTTCTCATAATCTTACCCAACTTATTCAGCAACCCATATATTTTCCTTGTGATGAACTTCTTGGTGAACCGAGATTATTAGATTTGTATCTTTCAACTATTCCAGAGATTACAACAACTAATGTTGAAGCTGCTTTAGAAAATTCTGAGCATTCACTTATTACTTCTGTTGTTAAAATTTCTCTTCATATTACTACCAAACCTAAACCACGCCTCATCATTATTCTAAGATGAATACAGTAAAAATGAAAGAATTCCTTAATAATTTTGATACTCATTGCTTATATTCTAATGATCCACAAATTGCAGCAGAAAATCTTACAAAAACTATTTTAAAATGTCATCGAAAAATTTGTTCCGTTCTCTGTTATTAAACCAAAACAAAAGTACTTGTTTTCAATTCAGACAAAACAGGCAGTAAATAAGAAACCAAAAGTTGTTAAGAAACACATCAGAAATTGTTTCGAACTAAAAAGGACTATAAGTTAACACGTAATTGTTGTGACAATCTAATACAATCTGAAAAAGATAGGATTGACAGAAACATAGCTAATCGAATTTCTCTTTCCATAAACAACAAAAAAATGTATAAAACAATAAATTGATTGCAAGGTAGTACAAAATCTTCAATACCCCCTTTTCGAAATGATCAAAACAATCTAGTTACTAATCCAAAAAAGCAGATATTTTTGCAATTTGCATTTAAATATGCTATTGTAAATCATTCATGCTGTACCTACAATGGCGGCTAATGAAAAAATGGGTCCATTTTAGGCAACGGGTTGTCAAAGATATCTTCTTAAGTACCAGAAAGGCATTAAGTATAGATGAAATTCCACCTATTATTCTCAAAACATTTGCAAATGAATTAGCTTTCATTTTGACCAAAATATTTGCCTTATACAAAAATGAAACATTCTCAAATTGTTGGAAAATTGCTAATGTTTAACCTATTTCTTAAAAACTAGACAACTCTAATTCTTCAAATTATAGACCAGTTGCATTATTAACCAAACTGTCAAAAAAATTTGAAAAATATATTAATTTTTACGTTGTTAAGTTCTTAGAACAAAATAATGTCATCTCAGATACTCAATATGGGTTTTGATCAAAAACTTCGACAACAGATCTTTTGACTTATGTTAGTCACAAATGGAGTTCTACTTTAGACCAACAAGGAGAAAATTTTGCAGTAGCTCTAGACATTTCCAAAGCGTCTGATAGGGTATGGCATCCTAATCTTGTCAACATGTATAGATCTTGATAAAAAAACTGCGCCCTTCATATTTCATACTTTCCAAAGAACATATTGACAAATATGGCAGAAGTTTTAAAATTTTTAGGTTAGAATCTGTACCATCTATAAACAAAGACCTCAAAACAAAATTTGAAGGGGCACTTCCAACATGACCAATTTTAACTCTAAAAAACTCAACTTTTTACTGTTTCAAAATCTAAATCTGAGGTATCATCAGTACCAAATATTATATTTAACAAAGAATACATATCTAAATCTTCTTCAATTTGTCTTTTAGGTGTTACAATCTCACTTAATCTTCTCTGGAACAACCATGTTGTCGACATAACTTTGAAAGTATTTAGAAAGCTAGGGTTTCTTAATAGATGTAAAACGTTTTTTACTTCTGTTCACCTTTTGCATATATATAAAACTTATATGGACATTGTTTAAACGAAATACAAGACATTTTGTCCTCTAAACAAATATTTACTTGTAGAACAAGGCTTGCTGGGAATTCTAACAAATATTCACTGATAGTTCAGAGATGTAGGACCCAAAGAAAAAATAGAGAGATTTTTTTAACCCTACTATCGACAAATGGAATAAACTTCCAAATTCAGTATTTCCTGAGACTGAGCCACAAATATTTAAAGTCAAAGTTCACAGACTGCTTAAATCTAGTAGAAGATCGTGATAGTTTCACCGAGTGTGATTTCACTCGTTGAAATTTAAAGGTGTAATTATGTTGTTGTGGCATGTTATGTAACTCCTAAATATTACATTTAAAAAAATAAAAAATTATGTCCGAATTTTGCGAAATAATGCACCCAGGAAATTTCTTGTGCAGGACTGCAATTGTTTTATAGCTTGTGTGGCTTGTAACCTCATCCTGTTGGAAATAAAAATAGTCTATGTCGAAATTTGTTCAATAAGGGCCGAGGAAAGTTAGTTAGCCTTCCTGCATTTCTAGCACCAAAGAAACGAAAGTTTGGCGTACATTATGATCAGCTGGCTTCAATTCCTGTGTTAGCTGGAATTTAATTAGTATGCGATAAAGGCTAGACTGTGAGATCTTTAATTGCTGTGAACGTCTTGGGATAGACAAACTTGGGTTTTTTGCGACACTGTTAGCGACAGCTGTGATGCTAATTGCGAAAGAGATTAAATGTTTTAAGTTAAGTGCGTACTGAGACAACTTTCAAACGAGAAACGAAAGTAGAAAAGTCATAAACTATAATCTATATGCGTACCATGACAACTATCAATTGTGCCAGATTAGATGTAATACTGAGTCTACCCGAAGGCAATGCATTGCTACGTGGACATATTTATTTAAATACGTATGAATATTTTTTTTAAATGTGTAATGTATAATGATTAAACTGCTTTGAATATACCTAAAACCGAATTGTAACGTAATATAGGGTTTTCCAATAAGAGGTTTCATTCTGATATAAAAAAACGGGTATTTTTTAAGAGAAATCAATACATGTTTATTTCATTGTAAAGAGGAAGGTATGCCATTAACATTTGAAAACGATATCAGTCAAATGGCCACGGTTACGGTTGCAGTACCACATTCTTTTCATGAAATTTTCCATGACCAATTCTGCTGTATGTCCTCGATAACTTCACGAATTCTATTTTTAAGGTCTTTAATCGATTGTGGAGCATTGAGATAGACCTTATCTTTCACGTGGCCCTAAAGAAAAAAGTCTAAAGTTGTTAAATCACAAGATCTCGGTGGCCAATTGTGATTACCTCTTTGAGAAATAACACGGTCAGGAAACTTTTTTTTTTGCAAAATTGCGATTATTTCGTTGTTTGTGTGGCACGTAGCGCCGTCTTCCGGCCGTAAAAAAATATAAATCATAGCTCGGTAGCGCCATCCATTCACCGTAACAGTTGCACCAGCCTCATTTTTGAAAAAGTAGGGTCTTATCACACCGACAGCCCAAAAACCGCACCAAATAGTGACACGTTGAGGATGCAAAGACTTTTTTCAATCATTCTTGGATTTTCTGAGCTCCAAATGCAACAATTCTGCTTATTAACGTAGCCTCCGAGGTGAAAATGGGCCTCATCACTGAAAATGATTTTTCGATGAAATTCCGGATCATTTTGATGAATTTGAAGGACCCAATCAGCGAAGATACGACGTTTAAGGTGATCGACCGGTTTGAGTTTTTGTGTTAACTGAACTTTAAAAGCCTTAAGACTTGAGTCTTTATGCAAAATACGGTGTAATGTCGTTTGTGGAATGTCTAATTCCAAAGATCGACAAACTTGGGTTTTCTTCAACACTACTACTGCTGATGTAGCAGCAATATTTTCATGTGTTCTTGAGTGATGCACACGGTTACGATTCTTCACATCACTAACTTGTCTCAACAGCTACATTTTTCTAATAGGTTTATTATTGCCGGCCGAGAAGGTGCTTTACGACGACCAAAAAGTGCTTTATTTTTGCGATCTCTGACTGAAAAATGTTCACCATTTTTGTAGTGAATTTTAACAATTTCAATGCGTTGTTGAAGCGTGTATTGTTCCATTTTTAATAATGGTGTAGTTTTTACTTGTCAAAAGTCAAAAGATAATAGCTCCAAAATTGACAGCTGCTCAAATAGCCTGCTATTCAAAATGGAACTTCTTATATGAAAATCCTTTAGTTTTCCTCCAAAAACATTGGAAATTGTTGGGAATTATTGACTGCTTTTGGAAAGACTTGTTTGGCTGGATATGGATATACACTTCTTGGGCTACTGTCCTTGATTCTAGAACAGTTTGGCCGCAGAATTTTTTATACTTTTAAGAGAGCCGTTTTGTTAGTTATGAACTATTAGAAATTTTGTACATACTTGTTGTGATACTATTGTGCGGCTGTGACGCAAATATCAATTTCAATTAAGGTGACTCTCGAGAGTAATAAATAATTATATATTTTTACTCTTGAAAGGCACTTGTACACTCATATGTGTACCTAGATTCAATATTTTTTATGTTAATGGCAAAACAATAGATGAAATGATAAATATTTGTTGTTTATTATCTGATTAAGCATTTTTAAAGCTACATCTGTTTTTTCTTGTATTATTATCTCAAACATGTTTGTGAGGTTTAATGAGTTGTAGGAAACATTGAATGTATACTCAAATGAATGCTAACATAGATTATATCTTAGATTAATGCCATTTGATGATCTTATGCTTCTAATATTTGTTATTTATTAAATAAATACAAATAGTGTTTAAAATTATTTATATTATTCCAGGTGAATGCACTCTTATAGTTTTTGGCAAATAGATAAGATATTGTTAGGCAGTGATTTAATTTGGAATATCATTAATATTGTTACGTATGATTAGAAATGAATGAATGAATAATATTTTGGGATATTTGTTGTTGTATTCTGATTTACTTACTACCAGTGCTATTGATGCGTGTGAATTGACCAGTGGAGTTAAAAATGTTTTATATTGAAGGTATTTTTTAACGTTAATAAATTATAATTAGTTTATTTATTTTATAAATGTCTGGGATTATGTAATCACTTTAAATATGCCGCCTTTTTAAAATTGTGCACCAAACGATTTACTTTGTTTTGACAAATCTATTCCACTAGATGGCACAAACGTACATTAGATGGTAACATAATCTCAAACTTTTATAATTACCCTATACATATATGCTGATTAGTTCAACAGCGCTACATTTGAATGTTATACCTATAGCACATGTTTCTACATACGTTAATCGTTGATAATAAACAGTTTTTGACAAATATTTCTGAACTTGATAACTTATGTTTCTGTTCCTTTTGTTTTTACGATGTTTTATAACTTTGTTGCAGGCAGTTCATCTACATGTTTTTGTTTATTAGCTTTCCTGAAATCTTTGTTTTTTACATCGTATAACTCTTTAAATGCGTATTTTTTGTCTTCTTCCTCTGATGTTACTATATGTTTTCTTCTTTTGTGTAACTTTTTTTTGTCATTAATTTTTCCATGTGTTTTTTTTTCATTCTACAAATGAAACTTTTTACTAACCTTATTTAAGTTTAAAGTAATTTCAATTATTATCCTAATAGGGAATACACCTTTGACACATTAGTAAACATAAATTTGTTTAATAGTTACTGTGATTTTATGTAAATTGTCTTTTCGACCAGTGAGCTGCTAGGCACACTGATAATGGGTGCATACCCTGAAACACGCTTGTATGTGTCTCTTACTGGATGAAAAGGCAATTTACATAAAATACATCATTTATTAATTTTAAATAATTTCAATTAATTAATATCTTTTATTAAATTTCATATATCATCTTTCCATTTAACATGGTCTACAGATTGGTCGTCTTTTGATTGATGAAAATAGGACAAAATGATTAATAAGTGTTAATTTGTTATTATGTTTGCTTTACTTTAATCCAGAACTCCCACATGGTAGTCAAGTGCATTAGCATTAGCATTGATTTATTTATTATCAAACGTATGTAATCAAACAATTATTTTTTAATATGTTATCATTATATTTACTTAATTTAATCATAAGTAAACGCATAATATTTTTTTAAATTATATAAATTAGACTTATACGAATTTTTATTTGTTTGAATCATGTTATATAGATGTCTTATTGTAATGATAGCGTTAAAATTCTCAAGGAATGAAAGTGACCTGGTGGTGTTCTTTGTTGGGCTGCTGATAGTTTGGTTCGGATTCTTGAAGTATGCTGAATTTATGGATCTCTGTGTGTGTTTGCACATTGCAACATTTATCTGACGGGTTGCATGCTACCGGACATTAAAGCTTCCTGATTTCAGGAGGATCCTTGTTATTTGTATACATACTTTGCTCTGCGATAACGAACTCGAGGTGGTTTGTATATTGTGCACTGCTATTTTTTTACGCAAATGAGTCACATCACAATTGCTGACTCTTATACTATGCGATCCAACATAAATTTTTCTTGAAAATGATGTGAGGAGTCGAGGGGAGTCTAAAGTTTGATCAAACAGCCTTAACGTTTTCTGAGTATTAAAGCTTGGTTTGATCTGATGATCATTAGGATAATCTAAACTAAATATCCTAATTGGAAACAATTGTGCACAAAGTGAGTTCTTAGTTTTTCCACTTCATCAGTTGTTTATTGCCACGGGTGCATCAAATTTTTGAGATTCATTTCCGTTCTGATTGCTTAAGTTTACTTGGTAACAAATATTTTATATACTCTTATGTATTTGCTTTATTTTACAGAAAGACTTATGTTTTTGAGGGTGACAAGTACATACTGAGGAACAGGCGAACAATCTGTCTGATTTTTTAAAAAGATTCATAGAACGTTAGTATTGAGACCTATTTAAAATCTATTAAATTAAAGTTTAGACATTTTGATTTATTAAATCAAAATTAAAATTCGATGGCGGGTCAATGAAATACAGGTTTTTGGATAAAAAATCATTTTATTTTTCAACGTAGTCTCCTTTGAGCTCTATACACTTTGTCCAACATTTCTCCAATTTTTTTATCCCTTCCAAAAAATAAGATTTGTGGAGGTCATCAAAATAAGTATTTGTTTGTGAGATGATTTCATTGTTGGAGTCAAAGCTCTTATCGCCGAGCCATTTTTTCAGGTTTAGCAACAAGAAATAATCACTCGCGGCTAAATCCGGAGAATAGGGCGGATGAGGGAGCAATTTGTAGCTTAATTCATGGACTTTTTTCATGGAAACTTGCATTGTCCTGGTGGAAAAGAACTTTTTTCTTCGCTAAATGCGGTATTTTTTTTTTCAAATCTTCATTAAATTGACCCAATAATTTGGCATAATATTCGCCATTGATTGTTTTACCATTTTGAAAGTAGTCAATGTAGATTATACCGCGTGCATCCCAAAAAACGGTCCCTATGACTTTTATTGGCTGACAATCTCACCTTGGCCGCTTCTCCCCGTGAAACCCACTATTTTGACTGCTAATTGACGGTTACGAAACGGCGCAAACTGACCCGCCCTCGTGTTTTCATCTATAAAATAAAAATTAAGACATTTTAAATCAAATCATAAATATTTCTTAAGTCATGAAGGTTTTAATTTGTAATCTATAAAAATAAAAATAAACAATTAATAGATTTTTTGTAATAGCATTGTATTCCGTTTTGTAACTCGTTGCTACTTAATTGCTTAATTAAAGATGAATGTCATAGTAATTATAGTTTTTTAACGTTTGATTTGCAGTATAAGTTGAAAGCATGATTATTGAAATAATAGTGAAAGCAAACTAATACAAAAAAATAATGGTACTCAACGCCGGCGCCACCATGTGCAATTATCGCACATTCTGCGTAAATTAATTTTATTGTTTTTTTTTAGTTTAGTGTATGTTCGGAATCACTTACTACCCTAAAGTTGTAACAGTAGCTTTCTATGCGAAACTTTATGATGCCATGCATTGATACTCTATCGACCTTACCTAACCAGGGCTGACATGGCATAGCAGAGTGTCAGCGCTGATCGTTCTTTGGATGATTAGATTTCAATGAAGGATTAATAAATCAATTTTCAATTAAGCAGTTAATAAATCTGCAAATAATTGTGGGATTTGATACCGGAACTCTCAGCATTGTGCCCAGGGAGTCGATAAGCTACTAGCCTAGACTAATTTAACTTAGTTTGGATTTAATAGAGTTATTTACGAATTTACCAAATTAAGAAAGCTTTAGCAGACCTATATACTCATAGTAGTATCCTTTGAAATTATTCTAAAAAACATACCTGAAGTATATTTACACAAAACATTTGAGTGGATGAGTGGAAAATCTGTATTGTGTGTTGACTCAATTTGATGCATTTCAATAAGTTTAAACATTATATGAAATAAAATATGACTAATAAAAATTATTTGTAAGCATCCTTGATAATATGTATCAGTATATTTAATCATATAATTTTATTCTAAAAACTAAAAAAAATAATTTTCTACTTCTTATCGCAATGTGTCATTTATGAAAGTGTTATTGCTAAAGAAACGTATGCAATTAACAAAGTGATAGATAATCTGTCAGGTTTTATATTAATAATAATATATAATAATAGTTATTGAAACATCAAAATTATTTGTTGTTCTGATTTTTTCTTGTTGTAATGTTTATTTAGTCTGTATATGTTACTCTTATTTAAAATTTATCTGGAAGTGACCTACGTAGTCTAATAGAATAGAATATCATTTGACTTGTTTTTCATTTTATTTAAAATTGTCTTGTTCATGATATATTGTCACTTGGTTATGAATAAAATTTACAATGATTTGTATTTTAATATTTACAAGAAAATTAGTGATGTATTCTAATGAAATTGTAAAAATATATAAATGTGTCATAAAAACAATTAAACATAATACTTGTATTTAATTAGTTTTTTGTCACTACAGTGCTAATTAATTAAAACTGTTTAATAAGAAATGTGTACAAATAAAAAACAGTATTAAAACAATTATTTAGAATTATGTTTTTATTAGTAAAACAGGAAAATATTTTTCGTATCTGCGGTCTGAAACTGATATTTTTAATAATTCTTCAATATATTTTTGGTTTGGGATTTTAATCAATACTGGTGAGGCAGGTGGGTGCAATCGTTCTTGCGGTTACCCACCGACCGACGAATGGACTTTAGCGATTGTACCGTTCATACTTTTTGTGAGAATAAAACAAATGCTGGCGAGTTTTTGGTATTGTTTCGGTTTCCTGGGGCTGCGAAATAGCTTATTTCAGTGAACGCGGTTCTGCCAAATAGGAAATTTGTGGGCCACGTAGTTTTCTTTCGGCAATCAAAGAAAGTTCAGTTTTATGAAATTACGCGTAAAAGTACGAGCGTTATTTTGGTTCTCGAAGAAAAAATTGTAAGTTTTGGAACATATTTGTAACATTTTTGATAAATTTGGGCAGTGGTAATATATATGTTGAACGTGCACGTCTTTTGATTCTCTTCTATATTATGCTTTTACAAAGTATGGAAGAGTAGTCGTCAGCGCATAATATTTTCAGTAATAAATTCTGTACATAAGATTATTTCACACACACATTATTTTTGGCCTATTTAATGTTAGAAGTCTATTCTCGCAAACATTTTATACTCACTTTTTGATACGATTTAAAGTTTATAAAATATTTTATAAATTATATTTTAATTTTCATGTTGATATGTGTATACAGGGTGTTTACGAATAAGTGACAAGTAGGAAAAAATAAAAAAAAAATATTTTTCAGAAAATATGATTGTTAATATAAAAGTAAATTTTGATACAGTTTTTGTTCGTTTTTTGCCACTGCTAGCAAATTAACATTTTCTCTGCTTGTAATGCTGGCAACTCATTACAAATTTGGTATACTAATATGGAAAAAATTAAAGAAATGAAAGTGATTTTAGAAATAAAATAAAAAGGTTATCATTTTTTTTAATGTGTCTTACGACTTATTACATTTCTTGAACTTGTATAAAATATTTTAACTCAAAGATGTTTTTTAATTTAAGAGAAACTACTGTTACTCACTTTTAAAAAAAAGATTTTTTTTATAAATCTACATATTCCATTAAAATATATAAAAAAGGCAAAATATTATCTTATAGATCTTATATGTATATAAGTATGTTGTTGTATAAAAAATATCAATATTTAAATTTCCTTGTGAATTTGAGCTAAGGTCAACATACCAGATTTTTTTTTTTAAAATTTTCTTTGCCTTTATTTTTTTACGTTTATTATTTTTCAACATGCTTGATCTAAATACTGTTTTCATTTTGCTGCACAAGCTACATTCTTACTAAAAATGTTGGCAAAGTTGTCATGTTAAAATATAAAAAAAATGTGTTTAAAGCATTAAAAGGTCTTTACTACCAGCCGAGACCAGGTTCACAGTCCAGCAGCAAAAACATGTTTGTAAACATTGTTAGTTACATAAATAAGCATTAAGAGATATGTCAAGTAGCTTACACGATAGGATGACATAAAACAATATGGCCTAATTGACTTTATTAAATTATGAAAGCATAGAACTGCCTAGACGTGCTTTGAAGAAGGACCTACTAGGTCGTTGGATGGCTATATAATGTTTATGAGTCAAAGGTAGCTGTGATTGGCATTGGATAATCTAGAAAGTAGGAGGGTGCGCCCAAAAAAACCTTAAAAGAACTTGAAAGCACCTAGACTACCTGAGAGTTGACTCTACGAAAGTCTGGAATTGTTTATAAAAGGAAATACGACTGGACCTTATTGAAGGTTTTTTTATTAGTTAAACTGATAAAAATCTAGTTTTATGGATTTCTTAAAAGGACCTCTATGAGTATTGATAGGATATCGTCTTTGTCAAAAAAATCACAATCGAGTATTTAATAGGGGTAAAATGAGCGTATTGAGGCTTTGTAGTGATCAGTACTTGAGAACTATCTGATGAGATCTTAAGAAAATTCAAAAGTGTTTGCAAAAGAGAAGCTCGGTAGTACTTTAAGAAGACATTTTAAGTATCAGGAATACTTTATAGCTGCAACAAACAGTTTTTGTCTATAGTATAAAACTTTGAACTTTGGATTTTTAAAATGGTCTGATTTCTTGTAGTCCAATTTGGTTTTAAGAAGACTGAAAGTACTTTTGAAGGTGAAGATAAAATAATGCAAGATTAATGAATATAGATTCATATAGCGGATTCAAACTTTAAATATGAAAAAGTACAAGAGTACAGATATTTTTTTAATGATTTATCCGCATAACTACAACGTAACATGCTGCATAGCCCCCAGCAGCTTTTTACTTACTCGCATTGACATCTTAAGAAATTGGTCAAATTAGATTGTACTACTATTATAACTTCTATACTGTATTAGGAATTGCAATTTTTTTATGTGGGGATTGTTTGTTGGTATGGCGAATCACTTCTTGTTTTTCAACTTGCATGATATAAGCGATGGAACCGATTTTGATGTCAATGTTGATGTGCTAAGTTCAGATCTTGGCTGCCAGCAGGTAACCTGAATGCACAAAACTATATAAGTAGTATTGGAAAAAATTGATAGTGTTACTTTGTAGACCACTGGATATACGGTTTTAAAGCTGGTTCTGTTGTCGATATTGATGAAACAGTCGGTTGTCGAATTTTTTGCTCTCTGCTAAGTGGTTTTGACGGTTATATGGGTTGTAAGGCAATATCCAGCTGTATTTGAATTTTGTTTATGCATCAGTTTGAGGTTAGTAATGTAGCAGACAGATGTTCTCATTTATGTTAGGCTAGACTTTTTTGAAAGGAGAGCATCTGATTCAGTTTGTATATTCCTTTTACGAATCTTAGAATTTGTTCAGGAAAATTTATATTCAACTTGGCTTTGCTAAAGCTTTGCTAAATTTGTATATTGTTTGGTGAAAACTGTTGCAGGTATACTGAGTGATATGGAAATTGCAACATCAAGACTGAATAAGAATTTTTCTGTAGTCCAGGCCTGATAACATCTTATCACGATAGATTAGAATTGGTTAAGTTACTTTTTATCATGCATTAACAAAAAAGCAAAATTATAACAGTTATTTTAGAAAAATAACTTATAGCACAATAAAAAGTCTACTAAATTTGGGGTATAATGAAGTAATACTCTTAAAATATACACTTTGTCCAACATTTCTCCAATTTTTTTATCCCTTCTAAAAAATAAGATTTGTCGAGGTCATCAAAATAGGTATTTGTTTGTGAGATGATTTTTTCAGGTTTAGCAACAAGAAATAATCACTCGCGGCTAAATCCGGAGAATAGGGCGGACGAGGGATCAATTTGTAGCCTAATTCATGGACTTTTTTCATGGAAACTGCACATGTGTCCACCCTTGCATTGTCCTGGTGGAAAAGAATTTTTTTCTTCAAATCTTCATTAAATTGACCCAATAATTTGGCATAATATTTGCCATTGATTGTTTTACCATTTTGAAGGTAGTCAATGTATAAATATTTTGACATAAAATTAAACGTTTTAATTTCAAAATTTAATAAACAATTGAAGATTTTGGATTCTCATATATTTTATGACACTGGAAATTTCATTCTCTAAACGTTCCAAAAAAAAACTATTTTAAAAAGAAGTTAAATTCTATGACACTCAAAAAACCGCAAAAGCAAAGAAGCGCTTAGGTGTGATTTGAAGATCCTACTAGGACGTTGAACGGCTATATAAGGATTATCCATTCCAAAGAAGCTATGATGGGTATACATTTTTTAGATTATACTATGGTGGACATAGTATAATCTAGAAAGTCTAGAAACACTAGAAATACCTTGAGTCTAGAAAAGTCTGGAATTGATTATAAAGAAGAAGTTTTTTAGGCGGTCTATGGTTGTGTCATAATGGCCTCTTCTCAATGAATCTAGGTTCTATTAGTAGGGTTAAGCATAGCGTTTTTGTTTAAAAAAAGCATAGCATTACTTAGTAGTGTTAAAATGGGCTTAATGAGGCTTTGGGATAAGTATGAAATTGAAGAATGAAGAAAAATAAGTTTAAAAGTACTTCGAGAACACTATAAGTTTCCGGTACATTTAGTAGCAACAACAAACAGTTTTCCTTTTCCAGTAGCTGCAATAAAATCTAAAACTTGAGTTTTCTTATCTGGTATAATATATTCTGGAGGGATTTGGTTTTAAGAACCCCTGCATCTGATTTAAAATATTTGTATGTGGATTTATTCAGCTGATTTAAACCTTAAACATGAAAGTTGTACAAACCATTTTTTATGATTTATCAGCACTACTACAACGTAACATTCCGCATATGCCCCAGCAACGTTTTACTTGTTATTTGGTCTTACATTGACTTCTTAAGAAAACGTTCAATTTGTTTACATATAAACCCATTACTGTATTAAGAATTGAAAAATTTTAATCTTGTTCAGTGTTCTATGAAATTTTAATGCGCCACTATTTATTGGCCCAAAAGTTTCTGGAGAAGATACAAATTATAGAAAAGCTGTTTCTTTTCTTGATTATTTAATATGCTAATTAAATATGTCAATTACTATTAACATCTTTCAAACTAGACTGCTCCATAGCGATAAGCGAAATTTTGTTACTAACGATGTTAGAAACATGTTAGCGAAAGTAGTAAGAAATGTTTGAAAAAAATGTTTTTAGTTTTTCTAAAAATGTTAGACACATGTTCTTAACAATGACGGTGTATGTAATTTAATATATTTTGTTTGTAGTTTCGTTTTCTTTTTTGGATGAAGTGTATTTTGGAGAAGCTCCGCTTACACATCTTCAACAGTTTTTTTTAAATTTCTTTGACAGAACTTTAAGTACCAACATGGTAATGGTTACTGAGTCTAGGGATACAAGTGACTGGTTGGGGGTTGCTGTATGCGAGCACTGGATTGACGTGCTGTTAGTAGTGTGGCACTCATATGCTTCCAATTAGGTAATGTTAGGCTTGTTGGAATGGAGATCATCTGATTCAGTTTGTATATTTTTCCACAAATTCTAGTAAACTTGATAGGATTTTTTTTGACAAAACCTAGTTTTATCATTTTTTGAATTCTAAAAGTTCTTCAGTTTAAGTTGTTTGTCATTGTTGTACTTAAACTTTTGATTCATATTTTTCTAAAGTTTTAGTTATATTATGGAAATGTTAAGATAGTTATTTTTGGAACAATTGCCTTTGGTTGGAAACTATAGAAATCTACAAGAAAACACTGTATCAAAGATCTGTTTAATAAATCAAAACTAAGTATAAACACGAACCAACTGATGCAAATACGTCGAGATATAAAATGAAAATATAATACAAAAGTAGAAGAACAAGAGAAATAAACAGGAAGATATCGACATCAATGATGTACATACGGAAGTACAATTATTATTATACTACTAAAATAATAGACGACAACAAAAGTGATGAGGAAATAACTAAGTATTGGAGAACAACAAATTCACAAACTTGAGAGAGTAGACGGACACAAAACTAAAAATAAGCTAGAAATTTTAAAGTTTGCGGAAGATTTTTATGCAGACCTATACAAGATCAATACCGAAACGTAAATATATAAAGAATAGTGCTAAATCAAGGAACACTACTGGATACTACTGTAGAAGAAGTGAAAGCCTCACTATACGAAATGAAAAACAACAAAGCACCGGGAGAAGACTCCGTTGTTATCGAAGCTTTTAAGGAAGGCGGGGATGTATTGAGATAAAAAAAAATTGAGAACATGCCGGTTTTAGCACAGGTTTCGGTACTAGCGATCACTTACAGGCAATTAAGATATTAATTAAGAAATCCATAGAATATAATAAGCCGTTAGTCTTGATTTTTGTCGAAAAAGCCTTTGCAAAATATCGAATAGACCACAGATACGCAGCTCACCTTTGCCATATCTATGAACACGCTACAGTCTGCGTACAGCTTTATGAAACTACCGACTTCTTTGGAATATAATGAGAATGCGAAAAAGGAGACATTATCTCACTGAAATTATTCATAACACTTTTGGAATACATGTTTAAAAAAGTCAACTGGGACAACATGGGTATAAATATAGACGGCGAGTCACTGAAATGTTTGCGCTTTGCTGACAATATAATGCTCACTGCAGATTGTTTGGAAGACGCACAAGAAATGCTGAAAAGATTCAACATGCCCATCAGCCAAATAACAACGAAATACAAATAGGACGGGATAATCAGGGGGCATACCTGTTTGAAATATTCAGATTTTAATGCATATTCCTAGTTTTTACTTATGGAGCAGAAACTCACATTAAAACTATCAACAAGTAGCGTAGAGAGTAATGCGTAGCATTACTTTACAGGAAAGAGTCCCAAATACTAAAATTAGGAAAGTAACCAAATTTATTGAAATAATAGAATGCATAACAACGCTAAAGTGGAACTGGGCCATGGTGCTCCAATGAACGATGGAAGATTGCCCAAAAAAATTCATAAATGGAGACATCGGCAACGTTGAGGGAGGCCTATGTTCAACAATAGACTAGAACTGCTGCAAGATGATGATGACGCTTTTGGTTGGTTTACGACAAGTACCAATTAATTCCAGTATTGGCCCAGATATGTATGGGTGTATAGAGAAGTTTTTTTCCGTAAAACTTGCTAAAAGGAAGAGTTTGTTTTCCGCTGCACGGCACCGATTTTTTTAATATTTTTCTATCCCTAGTATTTGTTTTACAAAGCTCCGCGAATGAAAGTTTGCGCTTATAATCTTAATAAAAATGTTAATAATTGCCGGAAAATGTTCCTTATTTTTTGGTTTCTTATGAAAATAGTGTCTAGACCTCTGTAGGTCCAACTGCCATATTGATAGTTTTTTGCAGTTTGTCAACCAAAAAAACTGGCTCTTACCGCTTAAATTGTTAGTAAGACCTTTGTCACTGAGTACCCCTGTAATGTATCTAAGTGGACAATTAGCAGGGTGTACGAGTTGAAAGAAACCAATTTTTATAGATTTATTGCAAATGCGGGAACAGTGGTGTAGCTAGAGTTTGTAGGCCGCCCGCAAGATATTGAAAAGGCATCTTCTAAAGTTAAAAATAGAGTATATTTTATACTATTTCTTTCTACCCCCCCCCCCCAGGTTTTCATAAACCGTGGCAAGACCCCTTTGTAGGATTGGGGGCCCCCAATACGTCTCCCCCCCCCCCCCCGACCGCCTGCGGGGCCTTAGCTACGACGCTGTGCGGGAACTGAATAATTTGTTATTGTTGTTAATAGAAAACAATTTTTACAAGTCGCAGAGATCATGCGATTTGCAATTTGCCATGAGCAATTTTGCCGAATTGAGAATATATATTTGCGGAAAGTGGTTCAGCCTTTTACAAGTTGGGAATATGAAATATTGTCTAACAACATTGGTAATATTTCTTAAATAAAAATTGTTGTTTATGCTTCTTGTAGGTGGGAACAAAATAAACCCTCTTAATGTGGAAACACTTTTTATTATTAAACAAATCTGTAAAAAGTATCAGCTTTAACATCCTTAAAAGCTGAGCCTACCGGTAGTAGTATACCGCATTATATCAAATTATTTGTTTTTTTATTAGATCAGAGTTTGGTTTTTAGCCGACTTTTTTCGAAGGTTTTTTAACGAACCCAGATTATTGGTTTATTATGAGAATAAGCGAATGATACAATAATAACCTATTTTATTGTATAAAAACAAAAAATAGTAGAATTGATTGATATGGATATATGTATTCTCAAATTTCAAAATTCAAATGATAACCCGAACATTTTAAAATTCTTAATACGAGACCGAATATCAAGTAAAAATATATAAATAAAACATTTTTTGTAACTGTATCTCGTTAAACCAAATATAATAAAAATACAGGTTGCCATTCAAAGGCACTAATATGCATACAGCATTAATTCGGCATACATTGTATGTGCGATGAACTGTTTCATTAGAATAGCCACAACGTATTTGCACTTAGAAACAAGAAAACTAATGTACTTTGCAAACTTTTGTAGTCTACTGCGATACGGAATCATTTTCTGGGGAAGATGCGCAAATATTGAATCGGCATTCATAATTCAGAAGAAAGCAATTAGGTCAATGTTAAAACTGAAATTTAATGAATCATGTAGGGGAAAATTTAAATTAAATAATTTATTGACATTAACTGCCATATACGTATTAGAGTGCGTTTTGTTTATGTTCAAACACAAACATAAATTTAAAATGCATGAGTATACGCATTTGTATAATACAAGACATTGCAATTACAAATATCCAGTATATAGACTAACGTCATCTCATACTAGTACAATATACTCATGTATACAATGTTTTAATATGCTTCCAAATAGTATAAAAATTATTGAACATTTTAATTGCTTTAAAAAAACAGTTACTAATTTTTTAATAAACTTGGAACCGTATAATTGGAACGAATTTTCTAATCATACCGAACCGTAAAATCAATTTTATGTATTATTTGTACTATATTACACTATGTACTTTATGTAATTATTTTCTTGGACGCATTTCATTTTCTGTTTACTAATATAATTTATTTATTTTTGTATCAAATTATGAAATAAACATTATTATTATTATTATTATTATTATTATTATTGGCCTTCAAAACAAAAATCATGTTTGAAGAAAATGAATTTTTATAATGCTATTGTATTATTTTATGATAGAAGTATCTAATTATGTTCATATGCTTTCTAAATATGTTGGGCACATCGGTGTAAATCATATGTAAATGCTTTTCTCATTTTAACGCAAATGAGAATGTACTAATAAAATCAAGGTGAAATGTGAATATCTAGATAAAAATTATAATATAATAAAAATATCAGCTAAGACTAAAATAATAATTAATTTGGTAACTGGTAAAATACAGTTACTAATTAGCTCACAAACACAATAGCCTTTTAATACATTCAAAACATGACATACTCACAAGTTATTCGAAACATAATTGTCCATAAATAACTAGTTTATCATAATGCCTACCATATTGTTTCAAGTGTAGATAAGTAAATTGTAACCTGAGTTTGTTTCATGTATGAATGTAACCTTGACAATATTAGCAGCTGATATATGTTAAAAATAAAAACACACACATGACCTCATTACTAATTCCATCTCTTTCCAATTCCAGGAGAAACACTAACAATGGATGATGACGATGAATTTTATGATACCATCTCAGTGAATTCACAGTTCCTCGCGGGTAGAAGACGGGTTAACAATAAGGATTATATTAGTTTATCAAGGAACACTATTTACCATTCAGCACTAGATTTGGAGATGGAGTTGAGCACGCTGACACCGGCACAGGAACGCCGAATCAAGGTTTCTAGAAACCCTAAGACATACTCGCAGTGGAGAGATAGGGTATAAAAATTTCAAAAAATTGGCATTAAAATTGCAATTTGGATGATTAATTCATTTTAATGAATGGAACAAAACAACAAAGTATCTATTTGCATGTACACGAAATCTTTATAAAACTTACTCTGCACTGCTTTGGGTATAAGGGATTGTATCTGTTTTTGTACATTATTGTTTTCTTACTAATATATAATTATAATTGGTTTATTAATTAATTTAATTGCAAGTAATTATTAAATTATCAAGGCTGTTGCATAATTACAGTATATATAAAAAAGATTTATACTTTATCAGAAACATTTAGTTAAATTTCCAATATTTATCAATTAATATTGCATGAATTCTATTAAATACAAATTTGATATAAATAATAAAGTTTTGTAAATATATTTAATTTAAAATTGTTTAAATTCACTATATAATAAAACTTAAATAATAATTTAAAGTAGCTACACTAAATGTATAGTAATAAATGGTAGCACACTATGGGAAAATAGTTCAGTGTTATCACAATACACCTAGTTTGTACAGTCTTGTTACAAATGTTATTTAATAAATTAAAATGGCTAATAATAACTCATTAATGTGTTCTTTGTCTCTAGGCAACTCAATTGACTACATTAAGTATATGTATATGCTAAGCTTTATATGTTGATGATGAATTAAGTATTTTTTATTAGAATATTATTTCTGGTCTGAAGTTGTTTTAGATTTTCAAATAAAAAAATGTTATAAACTATGTTTTGACGTATGTACGATTAGAGCAGTTTTGCGTTGAAAATTAGCATATAAGTGTGAGGAAACGTATATAGATGCTTAATGAAATAATGAACATCTACATCTAAAGGAGTATGTAAATATATGTAATTCAATAAGCATCTTAGAAGTGTTTATTTCTTTACAAAAATTTATATATTTTTTTAATATTTTGCGTTCATAATAAAGTTTTTGTGAAACGCAATTGGGTATCGTTACGAAGCTTAAAATGCGGGATGTCAACAATAAATTAAACCGGAAGCCTTATTCTACAACAATGCGATAACATTTATCGCTTCTAATCACGTCACTATTAATTTAGCAAACTATGCCGGCTCTTTTTTTTGCACAACAGCACTATCTAGTAATATAAATTCAATAACAAGTTTCAAGTTAATTGCATTTTTAAACATTAATCATTTATAAAAAAAAGTCCCTTGTTTGTTTGTCTGAACTGAACAGTTTGTAGTAAACTGGATGTGAAGTCGTCATCAATATGAACTCAACAACGACAACGAAGTTGCAAGTTTGATACATTTTTAACATAATATTTTAAATTAAAGTTATTGTATGTACAAATAAAATTAATTCAATATTATTTTAAAAATGTAATGTAAATATAAAACACGGGTTCTGTTTGTATCTCGTTGATCAGTTTATTTTGAACTTCTGACGTTATATTCAGCTTACTTCGAACCGAACTGTTCAGGAGCTTTATTCCATAATGTGTAATACTTTATTTTGCAATTTATAACAACTTGGTTATACGTCTCACTGTTTGCTATGAGTCATCGATGCAATTAAAGCAATCAGTTAACAGCTTCCGATGCACAGTGTTTGGCCAATCTAATCTGGCCTTATTTGAGTTTTCGAATGAGGACTTATTGGGCAAATAAATTTATTTGGAGTTACTGAAGTTATTATGAGCTCAAATTGATATAACGCATTGTTCGAAATTGTTTTGTCCAAAGCCATGTTTTTTTAATCTATACTTACTACTTTTATTTGTTTGGTCATGGGGAGAGCACTAGAACTTGGTGTTGTGTCTAATTCAAGCTGCATACTCAATTTCTATTAAAATGGTTTTGATCCTTATTTTGTAATTTGTTTCATTCCAGTGGAGAGAGGATTCAGCGTAAGGAGTAACCTATTAAAAACATGTTGGTTGAAAGTCATTCTTGAAACTTTTTTTGTTTTTGGTCGAAAGGTGCTCGTTTCTAGCCTCTGCGGCCTTTATTGACAGTAGAAATAGGCATAGCATGTACCATAATGACGAGTTCATGGACTAAAATATTATGCAATATTGTTTTTTTTTTAGCCCCCACTTTTTTAGAGGTAATTTAATGATGAGTTAGTAGGAATGGAAGAGAATGGAAGTGTACGTGCGACAAATTTTGGTACAGACAGAAAGAAATTGTATAAAAGGGGTGGAATGTCAGTGAAAAAAGTAATAGAGTGTAGAAGAATGGGTAAAAATGTAGACGGAGAATTATTGAACAAACTAGAAGAGTTAGAACAGCAAGATAGGCGCGTAAAAATTGATGGTAGCAGTACAATGCCAAATACAAATGTATTCAAGAATATAATAAACTATTTGCAAGAAAACCAATTAGAGGATGTCCAACAATTGATTGCAAGGTTTAGGTGTGGCAGTGAAGAGAATGATAATAAATACTGGATGACTGAAGAATATAAATAGTGTGAGGTTTGTAAAATTGGAGTAGGGACTTGGAATCATTGGGTGAATGAGTGTAATGGATTAAAGTGGGATGATTATGAGCAAATGCAGGCAAGAAAATGGAAAGAATGTTTAAATGAGAATGGGAAAGGGATGAAAATATTTAAAAACATGAAAGAGGGCAGATGAGTCAACAAATATAGCACCTTAATGTTGATTTAATTAAATTCGAAGCAGCATAGTTTAACATAGTATGTCCTATTTGCCAATGCTTGTTTTGGGTGCTTCATTACTTTATTGGTAATTTTTGTCGTTTATTTGGTAAAACGTGTTCTTATTGGTTTTATAATATCGGGGTGAAGATGCTGTTTGATTTTGCCAAATAACTATTTTTTCAGTAGTTGTAAAGGCACAATCAAACATTGAAAAATATTGCAGTCTGAATGTTGATTGCTTTAAAACTTCTGCTTGAATTGGGACTGCTCAATCGTAGATTGAAAATCTACGTAAGTTTAAAGCAATTTTTTTTAGGTAAACATTGTATGACTTTTTCTAAATAAGTAAGTTATTAGTAGTATGAATGAGTAAGTTCTGTGGATTTGCTTCAGCACAATAAATGGTATTTGGATATGACTCTAACTTGGTTTTCTGCAATACTGTGTAGCAAGAAAGCTATGGAAGAAAACTCGCTATTGTTTTATACTGATTTTTAGAAAGAAATGTTTTTTGAGGCTAGCTTTAACAAACATTGCTTTCAATGGCGAAAACGTATGTGAAGTAAGTTCATCTTTCAATGATTTTGAAAAAAAAATTATACTTGCTTGCTTGTTGTGAGCCAGGTTTTTTAGTATTTTGGAAGCATGTTTTTTTCTTTCTACTTGAGGTTTTACTTGATAATTCTGTTTTGTTTTACGTTTTTCATTACTCTTGTTGGAATTATGAAACGTCATTGATGGACGCCCTATAACTAGTTATTATTTAGGTAGGTTGAATGCTATAGTATTTAACTACCCATGATTTTTAACCATGAAAATACTTTTGTAATTTGCTTTTGGTCATTTATGCTTAAACTCTAACTTCAGACATACAAATCTTTTTTTAATATCTTTTTGATTGTTTTTGATAAAAAATTCTCTCGATTAATAAAATCATTTTTTCTAGAAATATATATTTTCTTGGGTGTATGTAAATTACTGTTAAATGTACGTCCTTTTCATTTACACAGACAGCAACAATGTGCACTCTAAGCAATCGTCAAGTTCAAACTTGCAATATGACACTACTACTGCTTGTAGATCACAAACCTAATTTGCATTAATAGTGACTGGTTTGAAATTGACTTTTGACCAGCTAGACGAGCAAATATACGGTTTTCCAGTAAGAAGTCTCATTTTAATTATAAAAAACATTTATTTATTATTAAGTAGTACAATTTTTTTTAAATTTAAATTTATAGTACAAACTCTGCGATTACTTGCTGAAAATGATTCCCAGTAAATGCCCACCTCGATTCTGTCTGTAAAGGGTCATTCTTTTGAGGAAGTTTTACTAGATATTATTGCACAACTGAGGCGAATATTTTTGAAGACTGGAATTGTTTTTGGGGCATTAGCGTAGACTCTTTTCTTTTAAGTAGTCCCAAAGAAAAAAGTCTAGCGGAGTTAAATTGCACTATAGTGGGGGGCTAATTTGTGTTCGAGTTTTGCGAAATAATGCGCCAAGGAAATTTCTTGCGCAGCATTGCAATTGTTTCACGGCTAGTGTGGCTTGTAACGCCATCTTGCTGGAAATAAAAATGCCCAATTTTTTTAATATATTGACTGATTGTAGCATCTTTGTCTTTCTTAAGAAACGAACAAAAGTTTGGCGTTGTTCGTCAGCTGCACTTTATAAGCATGTAGGCTAATTTTTATGCAGTATGCGATGGGCTGGACTGTGAGATCCTTAATGGATGTAAACGTTTTTATATAGACACATCTGGGTTTTCTGCAACACTGTTAGCGACAAAGGCAATGTTTTGTGCTTACTTGACATTACGAGTTTGAACTGGCAGTTTTAGATCAGTAGCTTTACCATTTTGCTCAAATATTGCGATTAGCTTTACAATGGCTTTGCGGAAAGGTGGTTCATACAGACCAAAGGCGATCGTAAATGTTTTTTTAGTTTTTATTATTCTTACAGGCATTATCCATTAAATAAACAACTCCTTTTTGGATTTGTTTTTAAACTTGGGCGCATAAATAAAAAAGAAATACGCAAGTTTTGGAAGAATATAACATTTTTTTCTCAATCATTTGTTTAAACAAACATGTCTACATTATTGCATTTGATTTATCTTTGATGATCAGTTTTATTTTTCTTTTCATTTGATCAGATATGTTAAACTATTTTTACATTTACTTCATTCTTATTGCAATTTTTGCTTTTGATTTCTTTTTTTAATTTTTTTTTGCTGTGCATAACAATTGGTGCCAACGGCAACTTTTGTTTCTGTTCATAACTTTTTTACTTTTGCTTTCTTGATTTCTCTATTTTTTTGTTTAAACATTCATTTTTTGTCTTTTAACTACTTCTCAATATGCACTCTTAAATGCATCTTCAGCATATTTAACAATTCATTTATCTATTACTTAAATAAATTCTCACACTTATTAATGAAATATATTGTATAGTCAACATTAACTTAATTTAGTTAGACCTTTATTTATTTTAAATTGCTTGCTTCACTTTTTATTTACATTTGCTTTATTAATTTATTTTTGCGAATTTCACAAATCATTATCCATAATATTAGTATGTTCTTTTATCTAATCTGTTCTAAACGTTGCTTAATGCATTTATGTCACACATTTGTCATCATACTTTAACATTTTAGTCGGCATTTTATCATTTGCTCTTGCTGCTTTGCTTTTGTTTATATATGCTTTTCTCTTTTTACCTTATTATCACTCACTTCTAGAAGAATGTTCTATTATCAATAAAATTGACATGTAAATTGTTCACCAAACACCAAGTTTTGCAGAAACCTTAGTAGACCCAATTTTATTATGAAGGGGTTTTTTGAGTGTTATAAAACTTCGGGCACAACTTGCGCAATTTAACTTCTTTTTAAAATCGATTATTTGTACGTATAGAGAATGAAATTTCTAGTAATAATAATAATAATACATACTCTTACTGATGTAAATCACCCTGTATAAATCAATGACTACAAATAGTATACTTTACACTAACATGTACCAATTAATTATGAATGAAACTTCAGATTGTATTACAATCAAATTTCATTAAGTGTTTATACTCAACATAATAATTGACCCAATTCTATTTGTGAATTCTTTAAGCGCACGTTAGTACATTTATCTGTTTCACAATATACAGTTTATTAAAAATGTGATTAAAATTGGTTAAAATACTTATTCTTTTTTAATTTTCATATTCAATTTGTATTATGAATACCAGTTGATTACTGATACCGTATTGTGATAAGATAATAAAAATAATGAGTATCTATTATACGATGCTATCAGGTGCATTTTTAAATATATGAGCATATCTAGTGGACATTTTAGTAGTTGTATGTGTGTATGTGTTGATAATATTATAAATGAAGTCAGTAAAAGATGTAAGTAAATATTATTAAACAAATAACAAATTATTTCCATGTTTGTTATGTTATGTAGTATATACATTAATATATTTTTTATAAGCGCATACTAAGCAGATATATTAATTTATGTATTATATAATCTATTATATTTATCATGCAAGCATTTATAATATATTAAATTTGATTAGTATTGTACATGATAAGATTTATTAATATTTTTCTACTTAAAATCCATTAGGTTTTGTATAAGTAGAATCCTTATACAAACCTAGTTAGTTAGTTCTAAAGTGTAATAATCAATTTTGACAGAAACATAATGCAGCAATGTTAAATGAAGTTTCACCTTGGTCAATTAACTACACTATTTCTTGAAATTATTGATTTTTTTCAATAAATTAATGGATTTGGTAGCATGACAACTGGTTTTATCTTAATAAAATTCTGTCTTGTTCAGATCAATAATAAATAAATTTTTAAACAAAAAAAATTTATTATTGATTCACATCGATCTAGACTAGTTTTTGAAAATAAAAATAGGAGTTTTATGTACAACGTGTGGATTTTGAAACAACTGAGTTTTGTCACCTAACAAAATAGTAAAAATAATGATAATTCTCAAGCGGTTTAGTGACTAATTAGCGAACTAGTTGTCTATCTGCGTTCTAGGTAAATAGACAATCATTTTGATCATAAAATTTATGTAGTGAAATATATGTTTGAATTATTGAACTATTTCTTGGGCAGTTTTTTTTTTAAAGCGCTTTTCATGGAGTTAACAGTCATTATTTCTAGCTTTGTGTAACGTTTATTTTTCTTGCCGCAGGCTGTGTGGTGGGCGTTTACATTGCACTCAAGATCAGCGGTGCGACCGCTGTTTGCTGGATTTTAACAGGCGGTTAAGGTCCTTGCTGGTTTTAGGGATCTCGAACCTGAGATTTATCTTCCTCCTGGTTCTGTTTTCTACTATTACTATCTTGGCTTCACTAGTTTTCTGAAACATAGTTCCATAACGGCATTAGATTTAGTGCTACGATACATCGCGAGGATTGCATGAGGTTTGTGCTGCCCTTTTTGTCTTTTTCATGTGGATCAGGGTTACTGGACAATAGCAATATCAACCTTATGTTTGACTCTATACGCACTAAGGGTTGCAAAACTGGAGGTTTGCGACCACTTCCTTAAAAGAATCTCTGTCCGCAGCTTTCCGAAACAGTTGGCTCACATTTAGTCCCGTCCAATTTCTGATATTCTTTAGCCATGACAGCGATCCACGCTTTCCTTCAATGCGGCCTTCTATGATGAGTCTCAGCAAGCTATATTTGCTGTTGCGGATAATATGTCTAAGATAGGCAGTTTTCCGTTGTTTTATCAGTTGCAGTAATTCTTTATCTCGGTTCATGATCTCTAAGACTTTTGTGTTCTGCACCTTCTTAACCCATCAAATTCTGAGCATTCTCCGATAGACCCACATCTCAAACGCTTCAATACTTCGTAGTTCCGTTACTTTGAGGGTCCATGTTTCCATACCGTATAATAGTACAGAGTGAATACAGCATTTTACTACTCGGTATTGTGTTGTTAGGTTTTTCCACTTTGAAAATGTGTTTCTAGCATGTTCGATCCTACATCTGATTTCTTGAGCTGGATTGAGTTTTTGTTCAGCATGGTGCCTATATACTTAATTGTTTTTTAAGACATGACTCATAAGACTAATTTGTCTGTACTCTTCGCATTTTCTAGCATTCGGCTTTTTCGGTATTGCAATAAATTCTGATTTTAGCCAATCATTAGGTATTTTTCCAGTATCGTAAATCTCATTGAACAGTTTTATAAGAGTGTCAACATTATCATCATCTATTAGTTTGATTACTTCAGCGTATACTGATCTGGTCCACATGCTTTGCCTGTTTTGCTGGTTTTGATAGCTTGTATTACTTTGTCCTTTATTATGGCTGGACCGCTCAACTCCCGTTTTTTTAATAAATTCTTTCCATGTTCTCGTTATTCCTTGCTTTTCAAGTATCACTTTATTGTTTCCATCAGTTAGAACAGGTATTGGCATTTTCTTTTATATGCCTGCAGTTTCCTTTAGTTTCCGATGTAGGTGTAATGTGTCATGCTTCTTCTCCAGGTCTTCGATTTATTTACATTTTTCTATATCTTCCAGGATCTGTATTTTTGCATTCTCTTCTGTGGTTCATGAGCTCAAGTATTTCATCTGTCATCCATTTTGTTTTGGATCTTCTTATTACTGTCCCTATTTTTTGTTTTTTGATTTTTACAATACTTTGCTTTAATGCCTTCCACTTATCGCCTGTGTTGTTTTTTTTTTGTGTTTTTTAACGTTTTGTTAAGTTCAGTTGCAACTTCCGTTCTAAATGTAATGTCTTTTAGTCGTTCGATGTCTATTTTTGCGTGGTCGTGGTTTTTTTATTGCTTTGAGTTTAAGTCTAAAGTTTACGACAACTGGGTTGTGGTTTGAATGTGTATCTACATCAGGGTAAGTTGTAGCACTTTGTATTCCCGTCTTGAACCTTTTATTTATTAAAACGAAGTCTATTTGTATAAAATATATAAAGAAGAGACGCAATGTCCTCAAATGAGACAGTTGTAAAAGCAATAGTTTCGAATAAAGCCTAGTTAAATAGGTAAATTTATACGAATGCCACAACGACATATGTAGCGCTCGTTACTATTTGTTCAATCGGACAACCCAATAATAACATTAAAAAATTAAATTTATGAAAAAATATTCTAAACTAAAATCATCCATAGACGCGTTTCGAGGTTTACCTCTCATCAGTATGGCTTTATTTATTTAAACTTAATAATTGATATTTAACTTACTTCGTCAACATTGTTCACCACCACAATTCAAAAAGAATATTTTAAAGGGTGTATTGACTATTTATACTAACTGACTTAATGACTTTATTTAATGGCTATGGTTAATAGCATTCTGAGAATGAACAAATAAACTAATTATTTCGGGATATTTAGCTGATGGTAATGACATGAAAGAATTAAAAAGGAAATTTGAAAATTAAAAATAGAATAAATTTTTTTGCATAAATTATAATTACTATTATACAACGTGTATATCAGAACATATATAAAATATATAAAGAAGAGACGCAATGTCCTCAAATGAGACAGTTGTAAAAGCAATAGTTTCGAATAAAGCCTAGTTAAATAGGTAAATTTATACGAATGGTGGTGAACAATGTTGACGAAGTAAGTTAAATATCAATTATTAAGTTTAAATAAATAAAGCCATACTGATGAGAGGTAAACCTCGAAACGCGTCTATGGATGATTTTAGTTTAGAATATTTTTTCATAAATTTAATTTTTTGAAGTCTATTTGGTTTCTAACTATTCGATCTTTGTTGTCTTGTGGCGGTTTCCACGTATAAAGGCGTCTAGGTGGTAATTTGAACCAAGTATTGCAGACTGCATATTCTTCTTCACTGCAGAATTGAACCAGTCGAAAGGATACACTGATGTAGATTGATTTGCACAATATTTAATATTGTCAGATTTCTTTGGCGCCTACAATGAGTTTTTATTTATAGCTTTCTTGACATGACTTGCTCTTTTTGGTTTGTTGCTTTTTTTTGGAAAGTGGCAAGACTTTTTAAGGTTTTTTGTGGATATGTTAACGAGCTACTCCTTGGTTGTCACGTATGTTTCCGGTGATGCTCGCCCTTTCTTTAGCTTATCAATCCTACCAAGAATGTCGGTCTTGATAGTTTCTGTTTTGTTTTTAAGTTGAGTAAGCAGTGAAGGTTTATTTTGAAGTACTTTGATTTTTCTTGCTTTTTTTTGCCGTTTATTTTTTGCGACGTTATCAAACTTTTACTGGATAGATTTTGCTTTTGTGGCTTTGATATACCAGCAGGTAGTTTCTACATATTCTGCCATTGAAGTTGGCTTAGTTGCTGTGGTCTCTGAGTTTTTTGTTTGTTTATACAGCTCTAGTTTGGTTGCTTTTGCTTTGCGGTTGTTTCTTTGGAATTGCTGGACGATTAGGAAGGTACGCTAAATACAATAAGAGATCGCCTAGTATTTATTTCAAGTGCGTCCTTTGGCACGATAGTTTTTACTTTGGATTGGTGTTCTACGTTGCAAGCCTATTCAATTACTTATGGTATGACGCGCGGAGTCATATGTAAAACTGGGTATCTTTTGAGGATCAATTACTTAGAGACAGTAGGATGTGACCGCATTGGGAACTTCTAAAGCACAGCTTAGATTTCAAAATTATATCTTATTGAAGTGAACTGTTAAAGTGTTATGTCAAAATGGCAAATATGACCGCAATTTCTATTGGAAACTTTTTAGGGTTGTGCAAAGCTCGCCGATGCTGTTGTCATCATATCGTATCATATATAAATACATTAACAACCCGTTTCTTGCGTTGTTTTATAAGAAAATTAGCTAACCTTTACACTAATAAGTAAATAAAACAACTATTATGTTTTTACCACTAATTTACATTATTTACATATTAATTTAAAATTCAACTTTTGTAGTTTTTTTGCTTGCCTGTGTTATATAATCGAATTGCAGTATATTTACTTCTTGATATGTTTTATAAAATAATAAGAGGAGGAACTCTAAAGTCTTTCAAAGTTATTTGTGTTGAGTTTTTAAAAATATATGATTTTTGTTTTGAAAAGGATTTTGTGGACAGGGTTGCGTATTAATTCCTAACCGCATTTAGCAATATTGATGTCAATTAAACATTATTACCTGTTATTGATAATTTATGTATTTCTTTTTAATCAAAAACTTGTATGAATTATTTAAAATTAATTATAATTGTTACATGATTATAAGTTTTATCTAGAACAGCTCCTCTTACTTGATTACAGTAATTATACAGGATTTAATTTAGCAAAGTAGATAATGGATTTGCAGGTGTGCAAACTCCTAATCTCTTATATACTTTTTAATATTATTGGTTTCAGTAACGTATTTCTTTCTATTTCTTTAGATTTTAAAATATATAACTAAAAACAATCGAAATTGGTAGTGCTTTAGTACCGTGAAACAATTAAATAAATTATGAATAATAAGTACGTAATACAGTAATTACGACAGACATTTTAAATTTTTTGAACGGTTCATACCTGCATACAGATAATTTACGGTTAGAATAATAAATAATTGTTTTTATAATAATCTGGTTTATTTTGCTGAGTTTTATTGTCATTTTTGTCATGATGATATACTATTTGAAATGTGTATTGTACATAATCAATGTTTAATCGAAATGTTTAAATGCAATTTGTTAGTCAGTTTAAATTATCAGTAGCGTATCTAGTATCTCCAATCTCATTTGAAGGCGTTATAATCAGGTTTATAAATGATTCAGATGTATTATATTTGAATTACCGAGATGCATTTGAATATTGAATAATTATTTTATGTATTTATATTATATCAATATACAGGGTTAGTCAGATGGTAGTTCAAAGAAAAGAAGTAAGCAAGCAAGTGTTATAACCATCACGCGCGAGAAAAAAAAAACGTTGAAAAAACATTTTAATTATTTGATTGGTGTTATAATTTTATTAGCCGTAAACGTATGAAATTGCAAATGTAAATTTTGTATGTTATTTTTTAGTTCATTCATATTTTCTTAATATCTTCGACTAGTGAAACCACACTCAAAGTGTGTTATATTTTAGTCTATTATGCATCTCCAGTACTCTTGTGCAATTAAGGTATTTTTGTAATTTTAATTATATACTTGCTAGTTCATGAAAAAGATACAGGATTTAAATGCATAGAAAACATATATGTAATGAGATAAACTACAACAGTAAAAGTTTTAAATCTCTTATGTATATAATTTATCTTTTTATCCCACTGATTAAAGTATCATTAACTTTAACGACTATAGACATGGGCTTAATACAAATGTGCATGAAACATGCTTATGGAACCATTAATATTTTTTATAATAAAAATAATTTACTTATTAAAACTTATGAAGATGATATACAAGTTGTTGCAAAAGGGATGGTTAAAATGAGACAACATATTCTTTGTTTATAACTATGAATTATTATATATATTTATATAAACAGTAGTTGTACTGGGCATACAGGGTGATTCAAAATTTGTAAATCTATCTTCTAGGAATGTAAAATGTAAATAAAAAGATAGATTGAATGTTTTGTTCTTTGAAATCAGTCTAATCTAGTTAGAGAATTAATAAAAATGGTCTTTAATTGAAGAAAACAATGATTTAATGATAATTTAAAGATGTAGGACCGAGACCTTACAGAAAGGGTTTTTAAACGGACTATTGACAAATTGAGTTTACAGACTGCTAAAATCTTGTTTTTAATGTGGTGGTTTCAGCGAGTAGAGTATCATAAGTAATTCCTAAATATTACATTTTGAAAATAAAAAAATCTTTGAAAGTTTTAAATGACCCGGACATCCCAGAGTTTAACAAAGTAAGATTTTCTTAGTAGCTCTGATAATGTCGAAGATTTACTTAATATACTTTAATGTTTATCAGAGATTACTAAATTTTTTTATATCTTTTAAAGTTTTTCTAAAAGCAATTGATTGGAGTTTTTTAGAAGCTTTATGAAAGTTTTCTAAGATATCTTAAAGTTTTTTTAAGAACAAGTTATTGGGTACGTTTAAGGAACGCAATCGTTGATTTGAAGCGATACGTTTTTTATTACAATGTTTGTTTGACATTATTGTTAACCAGTGGCGTAACTAGGGCGGTTTTTGAAGAGAAACAATACGCAAAGTTATCAACCTTAGACCATATACACTTTGGCTGCAGTCTCACTGCACGACCCACTATCACCGACTAAAATTTGAACAGTTCCACTGATTCACTGCTACTCGCTAGCGTTTGTGACCTGGTCATCATTGTTGCATAATTTTGAACTTTGTATTTTAGTAAATGTTTACAGCGGTGGTAGGCATCGCGCAAGCACTCAGAAACAGTTGATTGGTGTTTGAAACATACCAACATTGTAATTTTATAAAATTATATAAACATAAATCTTAAACTATTGTATATACAGGGTCCATTATGAAAGTAATGCGCATTTTCTATGAACAATAAATTTATTGATTGTACTTATACAAACGCTTAAAATTCTTTAAAATACTCTCCCTCTGCATCAATTCACTTTCGGAGACGTGTCTGCTACGCCCGGAAGGCACCCTGAAACTTGTTGACTAAAATGTCTTTTAATAACCTTGTAACATGCTTTTGGATGTTTTCCACGAACTCTCAATGCTTTTCTTTCAGCTCTCTTTTTAGTCGGGAAAACAAAAAAAAGTCGCACGGAGGCAAGTCGGGACTGTACGTTGGTAACGATGACTGCCGTTTGACTGGTGGCATTGTCATGGTGGAGCTTAACCGTGTCTTTGATGTCAGTCTTCACGCGCGCAATCCGGCGTTTCAATCTTTTGAGCACCTTGAGGTAAAATATTGAGTGACTGTTTCTCTTTGCGGTACAAACTCAAAATAGACGATTCCTCGGACGTCAAACAAGATAATGAGCATCGTTTTGTTGCAAAACTTGCTCATATGCGCTTTTTTTAGGGGATGATTTTGTGTGCCACGCGTTGCTCTGCTTTTTTGGTTCTGGGTCGAACTCAAACATCCAGGATTTGTCTCTAGTTACGACAGAGTTAAGAAAATCTATCTGGCTCATTTTGAATCAAATCCAAAATTTCTTGACAGAACAAAATCGCGCTGTGTTACAAAGTCAAAAAACACACTTCACGCGGAGACACGTCTTTCCGCTCGAGATAGTCGGAGCAAGTTGGCGACTGGCTGCGTTGGAAGGGCAGATCCTGATCTTCCACCATATTTTCCGTCCGGTTTTACCGCATGCGCATTACATTCATAATGGACTAAAATTATCGAACATTTTTAAATTTTCATAATTTTCATAATTTTTGTTGTAAAAATAAACTTTGATGAAATAAGTCATTTAAACATTAACTACTAAAATTCAGTAGACAATCTTAAGTATTTATAAGAAAATTATGAAAAAATAATATGTTAAATGTTATTAAAATTAAGAATATTTACTTAAATGCCACTAGATAGCAAAGACATCTTTACGTAAAAGTAAGTGCATAGTTAGTACCGAGTATTACCTTTTTGAGCTCTAATTCCTGCTTGTATTCTTCTCGGCAAACTGCCAAGTATATTTTGAATATATTCTTAAGGAATTGCGTTCCACTCTTCTTGTGCAGCGACAAGAAGCTGTTCTATTGTAGTTGGAACAGGATTTCTTCGTCGTATGCGGCGTTTAAGATAATCCTACACATGTTTGATCAGATTTACGAATGGGCTATATGGTGGTCAATCTAATCTTTGAATCTGGACTGCATCGAGGTAATTAGTCACTGTGCTGTGCCAGCTGCATTAGGTTGAGCGTTATCATGCATTAATATGAATTTTTTGTATCCAATATGGCCGCCATATGACACAACATGATCTTCTAGTATATTTTTGATATACAAGTCACTAGTCATTTGTCCAATCACTTCCACGAGTTCGGTGCGTCTCTCCCAATTAATACCTGCCCAAAGCATTATACCGCCATCTCCAAAACTATCGGTCTCTATGAGATTACAGCTGGCGCATCGTTCTCCAACTCTTCTGTAGACGTGGTTTTGCCCGTCTGGCTTCCGTAATTGAATTCTAGTTTCATCCGTGAAGAGAACATTTTTCAAATTCTCAATATTCCACTGAATATGTGTTTTGGCAAATTCTAATCGACGAGTTTTTTATTTTGAAGACGACGTGGTAGTTTAGGCCAGCTTTTTTTAAACTTTGCCTGACTGTTTTTGAACTCAAATTAGTTAGCCTTACATTTAGGAAATTATTTTTGAGATGCGTCGATGTCAATGTGTCATTTTGTGTAGAATTAAGTATCAAAAATTGATCATCAATTGCTGTTGTACATCTTTTGCATCTTTGCTCAGGTCTTTGTAAGAAATTTTCAGTCTCTTGATACTTTTTAAAAATATTTGATACGGTAAATTGACTCTCTCCCCTGAGACGTCGTGCGAGTTCTTTTTGTTTATAAGTAAGTAAGTAAGAATTTATTTCACATTTACACTCATACACAAAATACAATTGTACATGTAAAAACGTCAACAAAAAAAGAACATATAAAAATACATATCATAAAAGTAACTTGTCAAAGCTTGTCTACAAAAAATTGTAATTAAAGTAATCTGCCATGCAGTATGGTTCAATTTCACATAATACACTATACATTGTTTGTTTAATTTTGTTGTAGTTGGTAATGTTTTTTATGGCTACGGGAAGGTGGTTATATATTTTTATGCATGAATAAAAACATCCGGTTTTGTATTTATTTAACCTGTGATGTGGTATATTGAATAGCTTGCCACCTCTAGTATTATATCTCGTAGAATAAAAAACATCATCAAAATAATGACTGTGTTTCCACAAAAACTTTATACATTCGTATATAAAAAGACCATAAATTGTTAATATGTTTGCTTGTTTAAAGATACCTCTGCAACTACCATTGTATTTCAGTTTGAACAAAATTCTTATTGATTTTTTTTGATTTATGAACACTTTTCCTACATTTGCTGAGCCTCCCCAAACAATAAGTCCATATCTTAGATGCGACTCAATATTTGCAAAATAGAATATTTTTCCAATCTGGAAGTTGGTGTTGCGTATTAGTATACGCATTCCATAGCAAGCACTGCTTAGTTTGTTGCATACATAATTTATGTGTTGCAGAAAACTGAGCGTGTCATCCAGGATAACACCCAAAAATTTTACATTATTTGTAAAGTCGTATTTATTGGTGTTGAGTGTTATCGACTGTGGAGTATCAAGACTTTGATTTGTCTTATAAAGAACGCATGCTGTTTTTGCATTGTTTAAAATTAAACAGTTTTTATGAAACCAAGATTCTATATAACGCATACTGGTATTACCCGTATTTATGACATCCATAAAAGTGTCGCCCTCAATTAAAAGATTGGTATCGTCTGCATAGTTTAAAACTCTGCAGTTTAGTGGTAAATGATTAGAAACATCATTAATAAATATAATAAAAAGTAATGGACCTAGAATGCTACCTTGTGGAATTCCTTTATTTAATGTTAATGGTTTAGAGAGTGCTGTTCTTTATTATGTGTAGTCACAATTTGTGCCGCTTGAACTTCATTGCAATGTCTGACTAATGGCATACTGATGTTTTCAATTAAGGAAAACACAAACACCATTCACTATAACTTACTGACGCCATTAATGTCAATTAAACTTCAAAATTATTTTAAAACAAATGAGTAATCAGCCTACTAGATGACTAACATCAGCACATATAAGTTTACGGCAATAACTTAATATTATTTTTAAGTAATAGTGATTACAAAAAATATTAGATAATTTTGTTCATGAGTGTATTATTTTTGTTATAATTTTACTAAAATTGCAGATTTGAGGTCGTCGATGATATTGATAATTTAATTTGCTTGAAGGCGGTGATTTATTTTAAGAAGTTTATTTAGATTTTATACATAGACATAACATATACCACAACAACCAAATAAAAATGATATTGCAGCACTCTTTTAAGTGAGTGGAAAATTTAAATATTTGGTGAGACCGCAGTACATTTTGGTGGTTAGTGGCAAACGGTGGTACTTGATGATGGTGGTGCAGTGAGACTGCAGCCTTATAGGCACGTATTTTGCAAAACGAGGCAAAACCTACATGATTGGTGCCTGTGACGTCACTTGTGGGCAAGAACGCGCATAAAGCAATAGACTTGGTGTCACACACGTTTTACATTTTAATCTGCCAAAATGTTTATGAATCTTGTATAGAACACTTAGCGCATTATTTTACATAAATATTGAATTTTGTGATACAAACAATGACAAATAACTTTTATTATTGTTGCAGAAGGTTTTATAATTTAACACTTTCTTAGAAATTTGTTTGTTTATCAATAATAAAATTGTAAACGACAAATTTACAAACTACATATTGTTTTTGTAAAATTCAACTAGAGTTTACGACTATAATTAGCGCGTGACGTCATTTGTGGGCAAAGAACGTTATTATGTTGGCTTCACCATACGACGAGCGGAAAATAGCACACGACAGAATGAAATTGTTGTCAATCAACGTACACTTGTCGCATTTGATTTAAATAAGCACTCAACGTTTGTTACCATTGCCAACTGCTGCGTTTTTTAAACGCGTTAAATGTTTCAGATTTTTTAATTGTTTTTATAAGTTTTCAAAAAAAAAGATCTATACAATATATTTATTTTTAATAGATATTTTTTAGATTTACTCAATACTTAAAAAAATTTGGTAAATTATAACGGTCTTGACAAAGCATTTTCAACTAAGAAAACATTTACAGAGGTGTGGAATAGATGCCGAGACGAGAACTTAAGTTATTGTTTAAGCATAAGATACATTTTTTTTTATTTGTCAACCTGGCTGTGTGTTGGGGCAATCACTTGAGGGGGTAATGAGCCCAGTAGGTGTGAAACATGGCTTGACCCTCTTGTTTTAATCTTGAATTTAAAGCTATGTTTTTTATACTTTTCTAAGCATACATTTTCTTTAGTTTTCTAAAAATAGTTGAGAGTCTTTAAAATTTGTTCAGTTGCTTTGAAGGAGTTTAAAACTTGCCCAATATATGTTAGGATTTTATCATAAAATTTTCTCAATTGTTTTTTTATGAGCTCACTACCCAGAAGCGACGCGAATCAAGAATCTATGTATTTTATAATGTTTTGTGACGTCTGCGTCAGTGCGCTTTTAATTTGTTTTCAGACATTCATTCTAAAGTTTACTATGATTCTGCTAATATTGATTAATATCTCAATGTTTTCTACATTCAATATGATTTAAGACTTCTTTAATCGTCTGTAACGGATCTTTTTTAGTATTTTTCAAATTCATCTATGATATGATGAATGAATAGATTTTAAAAGATTTGTTATCACTAAATAAAAAGGTTTTTGTAATGACCAACTTAAACAATTATAAGATTATGAAGCAAGATAAAAGGGCATTTTTAAACTATTACGGTTTTTATCGTAACGGATGTTTGCGGCTTGAGAAAATGTAGATAAACACATATTTAATAACAACAGAAATTATAATCTATTATAAAAGTTTTTTAAAATATAAAGAGGTTTGTAGATTATTTTTTTTTTCTTGTAATTGTTTCCGTGATGTTAGCATTTTTTTTAGTTTTGCGATTGCGTAGGGCGATTTTGGAGGACGGAATCTGCTAAACTCTAATCTGGAGAAGATGTGGACATGGAAATTCGGATTGATGATTGCTATTTGACGACGCACTTAAGCACCGGCAGCACATGAAAACGTTTTCTTGGGAAAAGTTTTTTGTATCTAAGTGTTGGGTTGCCCGGGATGCTCTAAGCAATTAATATTTTTTTCTTGCGGTTAGTTGGTCAATAGCGACAGCGTATGTTTAAATGAAACGAAAACGTTGAAATGTGCTAGGAAGGGATTACATCGCCTTGCGGTTTGCGGTGTTTATTAATTCCGCACCGCTCCGGTTAGTGGTCAGTTTTTTAGTATGGGGATTTTGCTTTGGTTAGCCGTAACGTTTTTGCCAAGATAGTTTGAAAGGGAACAATTGGATTTTTGCAATATCTTTGTCTCGGTACTTCTTCTAACTTTTGGTATTGCGTGAGCCTTTTTATGAAAATAAAAAATTAAATGTTTTTTTGCACTGCAAAGCAAAATTGAGTTTATCTTAAAAGCTTACATTTTTATTTATTTATTTTTTACGCTAGGCACGAGGGAGTTACTTGAATTTGTGTATTATCTAAAAACTGTCTTGTACTTAGAAATATTAGAGAAAACGCTTTCATATTTTGGTTTTTACCAAACAAGGCCTACTAGTAAGATTTGCTGTGCATAACTGGTTCATCAGTTATAGTTGTTGTTATTGGCGTCAATTAGTACTCAAAGATGCAGATCGGTAAGTTTACTTTCCTCAACATACTACGTTTTTTTTCTTTTGACATTTTCTGGAGAACTCCACATTTGTGTCTATGATATCTTCAGTATTTTATGATAGAGCCACATCTCGAATGCCTTCAATGTTTTGTTTGTAACTTCTGTGTATGCTTCAATCTTATAGAAGAGAACAGAGACTTTTGAATATACTATTTATATTATTAAAAACATTTCTATCTATTTCTATGGGAAGTTTTACTTTATTTGAGTAATCCTACTGGTTATTTAATGTGGTGCCATACATATTTGTGCGAACATTTATTGGGTTTGTTATTAATTATTATTGCGCATTTTGGGATATTGGTTTTGCTAATGACTATTAGTTTTGTTTTGCTTATGTAGGTGTTTAGTCGTTGACTGTCTAGAAGTTATTCTTTATTTTGCGTTTTACATCGCCTTAGAAGTCTTACGACTTGTCTGAAGGGGGTTGATGGGACCAACGGCTAATTAGGTGACTTCCGAATTACCCCGGTGGATAAAGACTGTTAGCGTGCTACACTAACGCTCTATAACTGAGCTATCGCATCGTCAAATATTACGGTGTATATTACAAATATTAGGATGTTATTAATATTTTCTTCATGTAAATTGGATCTTTACTTCTACTCTTCGAAAGCAATCTCTGTCTTACCCCACGAAGAATTTTCTGAATTCAGTTTGGTTCCAATAAAGGTTTATGATGATTTTTAGATCTTTATTGCATCCCTGTCTTACCTCACGAAAAATCTTCTGAATTCAGTTTGGTTTCAATAAAGGTTTATGATGATTCTTAGATTTTTTTTATCTATTCCGGTTTCTTGTAGAATTTCATATAAAAACATTATACTCTGTCGAATGTCTTCTGGTAATCAATAAAACAAGAATAGATGTAACAATGCATCTCTCTGCATCGTTGAAATAGCACCTGGAGGCTAAATATGGCTTCTTGTATGCCCACCGCACTTCTAAAACCCAAACAGTGTAGGTGATACTTCTTTCTTCACATAGTTTATATATTACTTGGTGTATGATCTTGAGGAGTAGTTTTGGTAGGTGGCTTATGAGACTTATTGTCATGTAATCACTGCACAACCTGTCATCGTGTTTTTTGGGCCAAGATGGTGATTTCAGATTGTAGCCACTTTTTAGAAGTTTTTTAATCTGAGTTGTAGATATTGTTGTGCACTGAAGTCAACCATTTTATGTTTTCTTCATTAAGAAGCTAGACTAAGCTGATATATTGTATCTAGTGTGAATGCTATTTGATAAACCAATATCTTTATGTTATTCTATATCTAAGTCGATAATTGGCACTGTTACATGAGTGCTTCTAAATATATTTTTTGTGTATGTTGCTAATTAATGTATTGTTATGCTTTGCTTTGTTTTAGTCAATTAAGGATTATTATAATCATAACAGTATTAAGATAGTTGTCACTGCTTTTGGGATTCCCTGTAGAGTTTGTAAATGAAAAATTATTGTGCAACTTAAAATTCAACTAATGATATTACAAAAAAGTTCTTATCAGCCTTTAACAATTTTGAACAAGCCAACAATTACGAGCCATTTAAGATGGATGGACTACAAAATATTTACTATTACTTCTGTAACATTTATTTACTGTTTGTTTTTTTTTAACACAGAATTGGAGGAGTTTCTCCGACGACAATCCCATTGTTGACTTTGTGTTAGCTTATGAACACAAAAATGACAAAGACAAGAAGAGGGAGAGGTTCGAAAAGAGTTTAGAAGAAGTCGGACTGTTATTAAGAACTGAAGCAATACAAAATATTAATTTTTTAAAAATCCATGTGCCTCAAGATGTTTTGTACCAATATGCAGAAATTTTAAAACTTAGAATGCCTCTTAAGCTTGTAAGTAATTATTTATATTATAAATTTCAATATTTTAAAATTTATTTTACAGAGTACAGATGAAACTGGAGATTTAAATATTTTTAATTCCGCGTTTGATAAAGTATTAAATTGTTGTAAAGTTAAATTAGATCCACAAATATTTCCTCCTAAAAAATATAAATTAACGGCGGAATTTACAAGAGACAAATTATATTTGTAAGTTACTTTTTGTAATGTAAAAAATATATTTTAATGTAATTAATTATATTATTACAGATTCGATGAGAGAAGTTCGGACTATTTTAATGTATCTACACGTATCGTTGTTGTTTCATATATTTTAGAACGTGAAAAATTTGGTGATCAACAACAGGACCAAGGGATCAAGAAATTATTAGCAGATGGGGTATACAAAGCGGCCTATCCATTACATGATGTAAGTATATATAACATTACAATGTAATTAAGTATTATTTATTTATGTATAAAAGATGTTATGATTTATTTGATTTAGCTTATGTTTTCCATATAACAACAAGTATAAATATAGAATCTTTGCAAACAAATTAACTATAATTTGTTTGCGAAGGTTCTATATTTATATTTGTAATGAATAATTTATGATGGGTTAGCCATGATAAAATTATTACAAATAAATTTTAATTCAAAAATATACAGTGCATAAAAAGTAAAGTAATAACTCTAACTACTAACTAACTAAAAATACCTAAAGTTTAAAACAGACTTTGTTTTTTTTATTTTAATCTGGCAATCACGACTCCTATGTTCAATTTCATTTGTAATATGGAAGAAATTAAAATATTGGTAATAATAAAAACAATATTTTTTATTTAGTTTAACGTCAAAGTTAATAAAAAAGTTCTTGCTGTTGGTCAACAAATCTATTAATTGTGCTTTGATTTACGACTTTTTATTACCCGAGTTTTAAATCTAAATACACAAAAACCTGATATACTCGACTAAAATATTTTCGTTTGAGATTTTTTAATGGATTATAATCCATTTCATCGAAAAAACATTAAATCTGAATTTAATTCAATTAAGTTGAAAAGAAAATTTCAGAAAACAATGTAAATAGTTGGATATGGTTTCCACTACATCACGAAACAAGTTGTATTAAATTAGCTAGTTAAATTGGATGTTATAATGGAGATCATATGCATAAAAAGAAGAAAGATAACGTTTATATTAATAAATCTAAATCCTCTGTAGAACCGTAATTCAAATAACCGGCAGAAATTGGTTCTTATTAGTCGGTTTTTAGGTGCTAAACATCGAAGTTTTGACTGACGGATGTCGGTGCAACAGAAAACAGTCGTAATTGAATAAAAAGGTTGGTTCAAACTTGCCGTTCTGACCGACTGTTGTTTGTGCAACAACATAAAATTACCTTTAAATTTGGAACTACACTTGTTCAAACTATTACATTGAAGACAAGGTTTTAGCAGTTTGTGAACATTTACCTTGAGTATATGCGGATTATAAATAAGTCTTAGGAAGTAATGAATTTGGAAGTTTATTTCATGTGTTTTAGTTTTTGATTAAAGGTATCTAGAGATCATTTGTCGCTTCGCGATTGACTCTAGATTGAGTATTCTATTCAAGAAGTTAATTTGTCGCTTTGCGATTTATACAAAAGACTTTATATCATCATTTAACATTCTGTCGCTTTGCGATTAGTTGTGATTGATTACAGGATTCTAGAGATCATTTGTTGCTTTGCGATTGACTTATGATTGAGTATTCTTTTTCTGACATTAATTTGTTGCTTTGTGATTTATACATAACGAGATTATATCATCATTTGACAATGTGCCATTTTGCGATTGGTTGTAAGTTTATTAAAGGTTTTTATAGATAATTTGTTGCTTTGCGATTGTTTCTAGATTGAGAATTCTTTTTGTGGCGTTAATTTGTTGCTTCGTGATTTATACAGAACGAGTTTATATCATTACTTGACATTGTGTTGCTTTGCGATTGGTTGTAAGTCGATTAAAGGTTTGTCGCTTTGCGATCGACTCTAGATTGAGTATTCTCTTTCTGACGTTAGTTAGTTGCTTTGCGATTGACTCTAGATTGAATATTCTTTTCCTGACGTTAATTTGCGATTGACTCTAGATTAATTATTTTCTTCCTCACTTTAATTTGTGGCATCACGATTTATACAGGACTAGTTTATATCATTACTTGACATTGTGTTGCTTTGCAATTGGTTATAAGTTGATTAAAGGTTTGTAGAAATCATTTGTTACTTTGCAATTGACTCTAAATTGATGATTCTCTTTTGACGTTAATCTGTTGCTTCGCGATTCATACAGAACAAGTTTGTACTATCACTTGACATTGTGATGCTTTGCAATTGGTTGTAAGTAGATTAAAGGTTTCTAGAGATTATTTGTGGCATTGCGATTGACTCTAGATTGATTATTCTCTTTTTGACATTAGTTGAATCTCTGAACTTTCGGTGAAAATTGGTTAGAATTCCTAGCAAGCCTTGTACTATGAGTAAATATTTGTTTAGATGGTATTTTTGCATTTACTTTGAACAATGTCAATGGAAATATTTATAGAAAATGAAAAGATGTTGCAGATAAGGCCAATGTTGTAGTAAAGTATTTAAGTCATTAGTCAATTTCGGACCGGCAATGATTTGAATACCTCGTGTCTGAATAGAATTTAGAAGAGATAGTGCATTTTTAGATGTTTCTTTTTATATTTGGAAACAATATTTAATACAACTACGTATATAAGTTTTATAGCGTTTTCCACTCGTCGCTCGGAGCAGAGCTGGTGCGAGTTAGCTTGAGCCGTGCCTGTTTCACTGGGTAGCACCGACGATTTTAAGCTCGAGCTGGTCGTTTTCCACTGATGCAAAATTCATGCTCTTGCTCCCTGAGAGCTCGAATTTTTAGAACCGTGATCATACTTCGGTGCAACTTGACATAACCTATATTGACATTGACATTTGATTATTTTGATACATTCTGTAATAATAGATTCCAGTATTTGATCAGCTATTGTAGCTGAGGTAATTTCTGAATTGTCAGATAGTAGCGACAATGAATTAATTGAAATTCAAAAACATTTAAATGAAAAACACAATATACCTAAAAGAATTAGAGTTTTTTTATAGCAAAACAGCACAAAACGCTATTTTACGTGTTCCACTGCTCCGAGCAAGTGCGGCCCAAAAACGAAGAACCGTGCGAATGCTAGTTTGAGCTTGCTCGGTACCAGCTCGAGCCGATATAATATCATTGGAAAACGCTATTATATTTATGCAAAAGTTGTACAGAAATAAAAAAACTCTTTAGATCTATTAAGAAATCTTAGTTCTCTAGATATTTTTGAAGCTGTGTCAACAGAATGAGATAATAGAATAATATGTGAGATTATAACCTCTAGAAGACATATTGAAGAAGATATAGATATAGATTCATTGTTTATTTTAATGTTTGGTACTGATGATATTATGATTTTGAAACATTCAGAAGTTGAGTTTTTTTGAGGTAATGTTGATCAAACTATGTTCCCAGTCAGATATTGTTTTAAGGTGTTTGTTTATTGATGCTACAGGATCTAACCTTGAAATTTAAAGACACGAGACATAGTTTTTGGAAAGTATGAAGGGTGCAAAATTATAAATAGCCAGCAAAAAGCATAATTTTGAGGAACACAGCATTTATGATTTTGGGTTCAGAGTTAAAACAATCAAATCTAACTATAGTTTTTTTGTTGCCAAAAAAGCCAATTATAAGACTGACAGATTTGTGATTAAGACTTATACAATGTTAATAAGATTAGAATCCCATTAGGATGCCATACCCTATCAAATGCTGTGCTACTGCAAGATTTTGTTCATGTTTGTCTAAAGTAGAATTATATTTGTGACTAAGTTATGTCAAAACAAGTAGGGCGGACTTTTTGTCGTGAGCTGGTCCAACGCCAGAGAGACTAATTTGAAGGTTTAAGTAGAAATCGGCTTATCCTAAACACTGCTTTGTGAGAGAATTTTTGGTTTTTTGCTTGGATCCACCGGGTTCTTCCATACTTTTTTATAGTTTTGTGTTTATGGAGTAAATTTTTTTTAGATTTGACAGAATGTTAGTTTTCGACTTTTAGTCAAAACTAAGTTAGGGCTGTTTATCATCAAAAATTTGAATTTATAGTTTATTGCGTGTTTTAAAAATTTGTCATGGTTTTGAAAGAAGTCTTGATACATGAAGACTCCGAAAATGTGATTGCCTTTTTTGTGTTTGTTATAGCAAAAACATTACACTCACTTTGTTTGGTTTGGGTTTGAAACTTAGCTTGCGACCGATAAGTTTAACTGCACTGGGACGGCGCTGAGTAATAGTTGATTGTCGTGTTTGTCACTAGCGAATGTTTTTTTTTAGTTACGTTAACGGTCTTTACCATTTGATTGCGACAAAGAAATTGACGTACTTTATTTTTGGAAAACGGAGTCTGTGTGCTGCCGGCGGTCGGACGCGTCGTTTGATCTGGTCGAGGTAAAAAGTTGGCATTAGATTGTTCAAATTAGTTAGGCTTAAAAATCATGGCGTTCTTGTGTCATTATGTTTTTTATTTACATTTGTTTAATTGTGGTTTTAGGAAATCTTTACCAACCGGTGTGTGGGGCTCTTACTTACTAAAATTCTATTTTCACTTGGCGTTTTTTGTACGGCGTATGCTTTTTTATATCTTAGATATTATTAGGTTTTCTGATCTATCCGTTTCTTTGGATCTTGATTCTTGGTTTGTTTTTCTAAGTCAATGCTCACTATTATTTTTTTAATAAATTTATGAATAATTTCCCAGTTCTTATCGGACTCCAGAATTACGTCTGTGATGTTTTTAATTCTTTTTCAATTTTTTTGTTTTGTTTTATATCATCTATTGCACTTAAGGATTACATGTTCCGCAGTGTCGATCCTACAATATGTGCATCTGCTATCTTTTCTTAGTTTGAACCTATGCAAATAATCCGTGGCCACTGGATTTAGATTTTTCATTTTAGAGTTGGAGGGTAAATCGACGTTTACTGCACTTTGTATCTTGTCTAGTGGTGACTTTACTTTGTAGTCCTGGTATTTAACCACCCTACGTGGCGTTCAGTGCAAGTACAAAGCTTGGAGACGTCTTTTTTATATTGGCCATGTTAACCTATCAGCTGCCTACCTCAACATGGACTCTTTATCCGTGGCCACTTAGGAACTCTGTTAAGTAGTAGTCGATGTTCTTATATTTTCGACTTGTTCATCTTGATATATCCTTAATCAGCGATTTTGTTTATTTTACTTTACTTGTATTTACTTTGTCGTACCATTTGATGTTTACTTAGAATTTCTTTGTAGATGTTTTTTTGCCGTCATCCTTGCTTTGTGTGCGTCTTTTTTGCTGTATCATGCGATTTATCAGCATTATTGGCCATAACCGCTTTTGTTGGCCTAAATCACCGAGTATAGTAGTTTTCTTTTACTTGATGACTGGTCGTCAATGTTTTTCTAAGTAATTTTGATTACAATTCTCTTATTAGGCTTTGCTAGTATGCCAATGTCTATTTTGATTTTCATGGGATTGTTGTGATACAAATTTATGGCTGGTCTATATTAGTTTGATGCATTTTCATTTTTATTTTATTTATTGTCGTTACTTTTCTTAATTTTCTTCATCATTTATCTACATGCCCTGCACTTTTTTTCATCAGTTCTGTGTTTTTTGATTTTACAGGCCTGATACATTGATTTGTTTTGGCAGGTCTTTACCTCACTACACTTGTAGCATTTATGGCGTTTTTGAATCCAAATTAGGTGCGGTTTATGTATTATTTTTTGGTGGATTATTTTTAGGAAGGTGTTTATTAAACTTGAAGTACAATAGGTTAGCCATCGGATGCTTTCTTCATATGCAGTTGTATAAATTTGTTTGGTGTTGTTTGGTCCAGGGAATTTACTTTCTTTTAGTTGATTGTCTTGCGATTTCATCTGTCTTTTAGCTTATCAGTACCGAGAAGATGTTTTGATTGATTGTTTCCAAAAAGTTTGTTGACGAATTTTTTCTAAATGTTCCTTGTGTGTTTCCTTTTTGCAATTTTTTGCTTTGTGACGATACTTAAGATAGTTGTAACACCTTAGTGGAGACACAAACTCTTTGATCCATCCTACTTTAAGTTTATTTTTAACAACCTATTTAGCTGCATTGTGGGTAATGTTAGCACAGCGTACGTATACTCATTTTTATTTACATTATCCAACAGAACAATTAACTAGATGGTGCGAATATATTTAAGAACTATTCAACGATAATCGAACAACATTGACACAACCAGACTCTGAAAATACAGGTTCTAAAATTTTAAATAAAGAACTTGAATACGCAATCAAAAATTCAAAATCCGGAAACACAACTGGTCCTGACGAGATACCAGCTGAGTTGATAAAACTTATTAACAAAGATTATATTGACGTTCTACTGAATCTGTTTAATAACACGAGACGGGTGTTATTCCTAAAGAATGGCTAACCTCAACATTCGTGACACGAAAAATAATGGAGCTAAAGAATGTTCAGACCATAGGATCATTGCTCTGATGAGCCACACCTTGAAGATCTTTCTAAAGGTAATACACAACCGAATATACAAAAAATTAGAAGAAGACATTAGCGACACGCAGATGGGATTTAGGAAAGGTATGGGGACCAGAGAAGCACTCTTTGGATTGAATGTGTTGCGACAAAGATGTCTAGACATAAATCACGAAATTTACTTTTGCTACATCGACTTCCAGAAAGCTTTTGACAGGGTTCAACATACCAAACTACTAGAGATACTAAAGAGGAAAAACATTGATAGTAGAGATATAAGATTAATCTCTAACCTCTACTGGAACCAAACAGCTAAAGTAAAAGTCGGAAAAGACTTAAGCGACGAGGTTAAAATATGCCGTGGAGTAAGACAGGGATGTATACTGTCGCCTCTTTTATTCAATGTGTATAGTGAATGTAGAGATGGGAGGTATCGTCATAAATGGCGAAGCAATTAACAACATACGATATGACAATAACATTATAACTGACAACATACACTCACTGTAAAAAGTACGGACTGGACATAAACATAAAGAAGACAAAAGCTATGGCTACTACAAAGTACCCAAACATTAATTATAATAGACCACCTATAGTTATTAACAACGAAACTATAGAATGGGTATTCTTTCACAAGTACCTGGGAACATGGGTAACAGATAACGCAGAGCATACCAAGGAAATCAACTGCAGAATAGAATCGCAGCATTAAATTAGAGATTTGAAACAGAATGCTAAAGTGCTATATTTTTCTTACCCTGCTGTACGGAATGGAGGCTTGGATATTAAAGGCGAAAAACATGAAAAAATTGGCGGCATTCGAAATGTGGTGTTACAGGAGAATCCTTAAAATTTCATGGACCGACAAAATTATTAACGAAGCAGTACTGCACCGAATGGATAAAACTAGAGAGATTTATAAAACCATTAAAAAAAGAAAACTAGAGTACTTTGGACACATTCTAAGAAGAGAAAGATACAACATCTTCAAACTAATTATCCAGGGTAAAATTAGAGGAAAATGAACTGTGAGTGGTTTGAGTGTACGTCTGCCGAGCTGTTCATGGCGGCTGTCAACAAGATACGTGTCGTTATGATAGTTTCCAATCTCCGATAGGAGCGAACTCAAAGAATAAGATTTACCCTATCATTTATTTTAAAACCATACTCATCTGGGGTTTATTCCTTTTTCAGTTCCTCGCATATTGCTTTTCTTATTTTACATTATTCTGCTGTTTGTAGATCAGAATACACAACTTCTTACTCATTATTTCTTTTCAGTCTTTCGTGAAGTTTACTTCGTCATCTTTGCTTAAGACGTTTATTTTTATTTAACTTTTCTTTGTTTGGGAGATTTTATTTACTTTTAACTCTATTTTATCAATGTCAATTTTATTTTTAGCTCTTTAATTGTTTCTGCGTAGGCTTTAATTTTAACCACTGCCACCAGCGTTTACTCTAGTGATACACTTTGCACTCTTAATGTCTTTACTGATTAGTATTTCTTTGATTCTTCTAATATTTTTGAGCATTTTTTCAATGCCTACATTTTTTTTGTTGACACCTATGATTATACTTACACCTATACTTATTTTATATTTACTGCAGGCAGCTTAATTCTTTCTACCTCCACCGTTCTTTATCTACCCATTTTTAATTATGTATTTTAGTTAAGGGTTTCTTTCTTACTTTTAAAGTCTTTTTTTATTCACCTTATTTCAATACCTTATTTTATCATCCGTTGTACTCATCATTTCTTTTAGTTTTTTTAATTTAATATTTTTTTATAATTTTTTACTTTATTTTTAGTTTATAATTGCTCATTTTTATATTTACTATTGAAACCTTTTCTTACTTCCTCCGAGAACTTCTCTATTTTTTGTTTGTTTTATTTGAATTATGTGGAAGTCTAACCTACTTATTGATCTCTTTATTTGTGTCTTGGTACTGACATGCTTTTTTATGAGGCCATTTAAATGTTTGTTCTACTTCTTTACACTATTATTTTGATTAATCTACTTACGTAATTTATCCACTCTTGCTCTTTTACTTCTATTACACTTTTACCCATTGCCACCTGGTTCATTTTTTTTTGTTTGTTCTGTTTTTCTAACTCATCATCTTGGAGTTGCTTATATTCTGTCAATGACATTCTCCATGGAACCACTTCTCTTTCTAGAGATTTGATTTTTGCTTTTACTATTGATTTTAAAATCTGCTCGAATTCAGGCATTAGTTTTTCTCTATCCTTGCCATGTATCTTATGATCTTTCTTAATACTTTTTTTTAACACAGATTTACCAACAATTGCCGGAGTGGGACTTTTCTGCGCATTATTTTTAATCGAATTTAACAGTATCTTTTTATATTCGGTAAGATTAACTTGGACTAATAATAGGATGAAGATATATTGAGAGAAGGACTATAGGGCAAAGGAACACTTTTATCGAAGAGGTTTTGACTTTCTGAGCTATTTTATTTTACTCCACCACTTTCCGTCGTCAGGAGAGGCTTCTATATCCGCCACCCGGAGACGCGCATTGTAGTGTTACAGGTGTCCATCGTGTGATCATATAGCGCGGCACTTAACAATTATAAATCTGACATAATTTTTTTGCTTCTTAGCATATTAAAACTCGTGAATAGGAAGACAACTTTGTTAGAATAGTAACCAATTTTTAGAAGTTTTGGCCATTTATTTGAATAAAAAGTTGTAACTTAGGTTATGGAAGTATTTAGCTTTTGTGATAATTTTTATTTTAACTTTTAATGTCTTGTGGTGGTAGTTTGAACCGGTTTTGCGGTATTGTTCTAGCTTATCATATTTTTTACTAAAAGGCCTTATAGACTAAGTTATGGGAATTTTTCTTATTGGTTGCAGACGAGTAATATTGCTTTTCATGTGTTTTTTGAGTTTTGAAAATAATAGTCACAGGGGATTATGTAGGGATTGTAAAGTACATGTTGTAGTTTCTTTAAATCGTATTAGTTGGATACTTTTTGAACAATTTGTGCTTTATATAAACCTTGGCATTTGTATTGCAGAATTAGAGTTTTTTGAGCTCAACTGTTTGGTCTTTTTTGTGTACAGCCGCTTTTAAGTTTTGAACTGTGTCGTTGTAGACATTTCCTGTTATTGTAGTTTCTTTTGGCACATAATCAGTTAAGAGAATTTTCTCAGCGTCTCAGAAAACATCACTTTTTACGTAAAAAATTTTGTCTTCTTGTACGCTTGTTTTGTGGGAGGATTCTAGGGGTGTACCCAGGTCTTATTCCCAGTTACAATTCTATAGAAAAAGTTTTTATCCCAAGAAAATTCTCTTTGCAAATTTGTCGTATATACATATTTTGTTCGAACAGTTTGGAAATCTACCGAACTGACACTCATTCCCAAATCTTTATGTACAATTTTTATATTTCTATTTACCTAGCAATAACTGAAACTTTTATTCTTTAACTTTGTTGATGATTTTATCAGTTTGTGTTGTCTTCCACACTTTTTGTACTAATATTTGGTTTGAAAATAATACTATTTTCTCCATACACTGCCACCATTCTCATGGATATTTTTTGGACTGATGCTTTCTTTTGATAAAATTTTTATTACGCTTCTGTGTTTAAGCTGCAAATTACTCATTTTTGCCTCTTTACTGATATAAAAATGACAAATGTAACTAGGCACTAAGCTTAATCTGTTAGAAGCTACCGAAATTCACAAAAAACAATTCTCTTGTTAATCTAGTGAATGTAATGTAATGTAATCAGTAATGGTAAATAATTTATTTTATCCTGACTTTAATTTCTAAATTAATTTTTCTGTAGAAATGTATTTTTTTGTTAATTTGTTCTCACTTGACAATGGCCTTTAAAATTTGAAATTTGAGTCGTTAACTTTTGTTTGTATTGATATATATTCTTTAATATTTATATCAATAAAGTATTTGTGATAAAAAACTTAGATACTGTTTTATTTAGGTATAGTATCAACCATTCTTTATATTATATTTATATCAATATTGTTTTAAAAGATTTGTATTAAAAACCACTTATTGGATTTGTGACGTCATTGATTATATTATCTCTAATATGCCCACGCCAGTAATATCAATTATTTGTTGTACATTTTTTATGAGATCTACATATACGTGGGTATTGTTTATTATACTAATACCTGAATAAGTTTCTAAAACATTATTTAAAAAATGTTTTCTAAAATTAAACATCATCTATTAAAAATGCATTACTTTCTGTACTTTATTAATAATATTGGGCGGAATAATTAATTACATATTTATGATCATTTAGATTTTTTTACAAAGTATAGATTAAGTACTTGTAACATCATAATGTTATCTTAATACAGTTAATACTCATAGTTTGTGTTTATGAGATATATTGATTTGATATGACTTAAGTTTGAAATACGTATACCAACAGATAATAATCAATAAATCATAAATCATCAGTGGCAATAATGCGATAATAATTGGATACAGGATGTTATCGCATGAATGTATGACTAGACATTAATAATCAATTCTTTCTGAATATTTATTTTGCATATAAATTTACATTGCATAGATTTGATCGACAACACTAGGTTTTAAATTGATATAATTAAGTATTTTATTATTATAAGTATTGAAGATTTTGAACTACCTTGCAATGAAGTTATTGTTTTATTGAAATTTTTGTTGTTTATGGAAAGCTGAGAAATTTAATCAGCTTTGTTTTTGTCAATCATATCTTTCTCAGATTGTATTAGATTTTCACAATGATTACGAGCTTTTTTAGAATCTTGATAAGTTTGGTGGGAACAATTACTGGCGTATTTGTTAAATGCATTTCGCTTAGAGTATAAACAATGAGTATCAAAATCAAAGTTATTAAGAAATTGTTTAATTTTTACTATGTTCATATCTTAGAATAGTGATGGATGATGCGCAGTTTAGGTTTAGTAGTAATAGGAAGAGAAGTTTTAACAGCAGAAGTAATAAGTGAATGATCAGAATTTTATAGCAGTTTTAACCGTAGTTGTTGTAATCTCTGGAATAGTTGAAATATACAATAATCTTGAATTACCAAGAAGTCCGTCACGAGGAAAATATGTGGGTTGCTTAAAAAGTTGAGTAAGATTGTGTGAAGCAGCAAAAATCATAACTTGTTGACTTAACCATTCAGTATTATGTACATTAAAATCTCCTAACAAAATTGTTTCAGCTTTTCGTTGATTACCTTGATGAAGCTTGTCGAAACTTTTTATTATTAAATATATATGCCTATTACAAAAATAGTTTTATCGGAAAGATTTTATTTTAAGAAATATGCTGTTATATCTGAGTTTTGTACGTCGTCAGTCTAGAGTGTGCTTGTTGCTTGTGGATGTGGCTTTAAACACCTTGTTGGTCAGCAAATGTATGTTCAAGATAATAATCGGAATTTTCTAGATTAAAGCGATCTGGACCTTTATTGTTTACTTTGGTTTTAGCCAAAAAGAGGATATGGGGTTTTCTATGTTTGAGATGCTGATAACAGAATTTAAATTTTTTTTAGATCACTAATATTAGAGAAATTAACTTTTATGCCCCAAACTAAGTCAATGTTTGATTGGTTAGTGGCTTGTTCTGTCAATTTAATCGTATTATTTATGTAAAATAATGCATAGTTGTCTACAGATGAGCCCTGTGCTTTTGACCTCAGCTGCTCACTATTGCTTTGGCTACATGTATTTTTTGTAGTACTTAACTAATAGAATAGACCAGGGTACTAACCTGATGGTACCCGCCTCCATACAGTATTCTCTGCTGACGCCAAGGGTTCAAATACCGTCCGATATTGACCAATTTAGGCAATATACCACAAATACAACTGTCTAATTGTGTCGAACAAGTTTGCACTATTCCAAACAAGCGAGTATCACTAATAATATTAGCGTGTCACTACTACTAGGAGATAAGGCGATTTACCGGAACACCAGGACTCAAAATTGTGCTAAATTATATGATTTTTTTTTTCTCATTTTTCTATCGTCTTTATTCTATTGCCTTTTTTGGTTTTTAGTTGTTTCGCTATGTTGTTGTCTTGCTCTTGGACAAGGATATGTATTGGTATTGTTCCTGTTATTGCATGTATAACCTTAGTTAAGACTGTTCTGTATAGACTTTCTATTCTGATTGTCATTTTCCTTCTGGTTTTTTTTAGGATTAACTTGTGTTTTTTAATCTTGCAGCTTTCTTTTTATATAGTTTTTCTGCTCTCGGATCTTCTACATTTGGCATGATTTGTGTCAGAGAAATTACTAGTTTTTTGTTTGACCTCAGTTATGTGGGGTCACATGTTCCAGTTTTTTCTTATTCTAGGTATTTAATACAATCTTGGGATTTGATTGTGGCTTCCGTATTTTGAGTTGCCAGCTCTAAGCCTATCTTCTTGATCCACTTCTTAATTATATAGGACGCCCATTTTGCGCTATCCTCTATTTCCCATATATGTTATTGCCCTTGACCACTATGGCAAGATCGTTCGCGTAGGCTATTGTGGTAATTCCGTGTGGCATCTGTACCTTCAAAAGACCGTCATAGTAAATGTTCCACAGGGTGGGGCGTAGAACGGAGCCCTGTGGCACTACACAAGTCATATCCAAAGTTTCTCCGGAGCTGCACACTATAGTTCTATCCTGTAGATAGTGGCATATTATCTTCCTGACATATGTTGATATTCCGTTTCTCTCCAGTTCTTTTATTAGCCCCCTCCATGGCACCGAGTTGAAAGCGTTCTTTATATCATAGGTGATCAATACCTAGTATTTATGCGTAGGGTGGGCAGTTACTTGACCGGCGGCTTTCTTGACGTGCTTAAGGGCATTAAGAGTAGAGCGACCTTCTCTGAACCCATGTTTTATGATGTTTGCCCATTCTGCTAGCATGACTTTTTTCCGATTTCCCTATATACCAGACTTGGCATTGAAATCCTTGCCAATAATAAGGTTTTTCTTGTTTGTTGGTGCATTTTTTCAATTTATGCTCAGTACTCCCATGATTTCTGCAGGGTTCACTCTCTGTTTCCCTGAACTCTGTTGCCCTGTGGCCTATTTTATGGCATCTGTAGCATTTTGGCGGAGAGAAGACCTTTATAACTCTCCATCTGTTCCAGCCTGAACCTATTCTCTTTTTTGCTGCGAGGTGTTCTGTTGCTTTTTCCTACATGCTTACAAAAGCATATCTTACTTTTTCTGCTGGTTTCACTCTGTCTACCTTGACACTGCGGTTGTCTCTCAGTAGTACCTTGTTGATGACTTCTCTTACTTTGTTTTCATTGAGGTCTTTCTCTACGTCTAGAAGCCTTACTATCTTCTTTTTTTTGTTGAGTTTTGTGACGGCTACATTACCGATTTTTTTATCCAGTGTTTTCTTAAAATCCTTTATCGCTTCTTTCTTCTTGCTTTTGACCACTAGTTTAATGTTGCTATTCTTTGTTTTGTTTATTTCTGCGATGATGATTTTTTCTGTGTTTACCTCTTTTTTAATGCATTTTATTATTACTTCTGCATAACTTTAGCCGTTGTTTGGTTTAATTAGTATCGTATGTCTATGTTTGTTCTTTTGCTTCTTAGGTAAGTCATTTTTTTAACCTGTACTGTACTGCCATTTTGCAGTGTATTGTCATTTTAAGACCCTCCTCCTTAAGTCAGTATTCCAGCATTTCCTGGCCATTCCTGCTTCTACATCCGTTACACAAGCTAGTTTTAATTTTTCTTTCTTAGTTCCCATCTCTTTTATTTCTTGCATTGCTTTAGTTGTTTCTTTTATCCCTTTTAGTGTTTACATTTCTGCTGTTGTTTTTACATAGGTGTGCCTTTCGTTCTCTTTCTCTGGTTTGCCGTTTTGAGCAATGATGGATTTTTTTTTTTGTGACTCCACACCATCATTTAGTGCTTTCCTGTTGTTCCTCCGTCACAGCGGCTACAAGGATGTCTCTCCGTTTTTATTTTTGCTAGCTAGCTCTTTGGGTCCTCCCTGCTGCTTACTATTACGACAACGTCTTCCTTACTGTTTGCTCTGAAGGTGGCGTTTGTCTGTTTGCATTTTGTGAATAGTTTTTTAGGCTAGTCTATGTTTACCAGAGTTTGTATTTTTTTGACACCTTTTTTGTGTGTTGTTTTTTCTTTCTTGTCTCCCTTTGCTCCGCTTTGTCTGCCATGCTACATTTGGGGTGCGGGTCTATGCTGGAACCTTGCTTTTCCAGTCTTTCTATTACTTTTTCTACAAAGTTTACTCTTCTGTCGGTCCGCAGCCTTGTTGTATAGCTGAACAACCTGTGAGGTATCTCTCTAACTTTTCGTTTCATTCTACTGCTTTCTATCAATAACTTTCTTAGATCTCTGCTTTCCTCAATTATTCTTCTTAGCAGCTCCTTCATGCGCACGTATTTATGCTTAATTTCTTCTGGCTCTCTGGTGTTCTTATCTTCTTTACCTCGGGTGATCCCTGGTTTTTTTTTAAATATTGTTGCCTGTTTGTCGCATGGCTTTTTGCTAGTTGTCAGATCGTTGCTCCCCAGAATTCGTGGAGCTGCCTGCCTTAGCAGTGAAGGATTGTCCGGAAACAGGAACGTTTCCAGTACCTCTCTGGGGTCTTTTATTTTTATCTACAGACATTTTTATATTTCAAATTGCTTAAGTTCGTCCATTTTATACCTCTTGGCAGGTTTGTTGTCGCCATAGTTTTAATAGCGTCGGGAACGGAAAAGTGGTGAAGAGTAGACCGAAAAATATTTTTTTAGGATAGTCGATAGTTTGTAGTAGAAAAGTGTAGAAGAAAATAGAGGAAGAAAAGGAAATAGTTGGTAGTTTTCTTGCCGAGGCAAGGCTACAGTGCAATGGTGTTGGTCCGCGTGAGCAATCTACTATCCGCCACCTGTGGACGCGCCCGGAAGTGGCTAGCACCTTCCGCTGCCTCCAAAATTAGGAGTCCGAGTAAATTACATGATAACTATTTAGAAACACGACCATTTGAAATAAGAAAGTTGGGTATTATTTATGCTAGATGGGATATATTTTTACGTCATCATGCTATAACAAATCACATTTATATACCTAACACTTTAATTAAATTTTCTATATGCTACAGCTTGGCTGCAATCAGTCAAGTACACCGAGTACATTATTGTATAGAGTATAACTATAATACTTTTATTTCAGGGTACTTTACATGATACAGAATCAATGCGAATGAAATTATTTCAAGAATGGGCATCCGTATCAAAATGGGTAAAGTATCAACCAATTGACGAAATAAAAGATTATTTTGGAGTAAAAATAGCTTTATATTTCGCATGGCTGGGTTTCTACACACATATGTTGATTCCCGCATCTATAGTTGGATTTTTTTGTTTTGTTTATGGAATAATCACATTAAGTGACGATCGTTTAAGCCAAGATATTTGCACTTTAAATATAACAATGTGTCCACTGTGTGATAAGTTTTGTCCTTTTTGGGAATTAAAAGACACTTGCATATATTCAAAAGTATCATATCTCATTGATAACCCAGTAACAATATTTTTCGCTATATTTATGTCTGTATGGAGTGCACTTTATTTAGAGTTTTGGAAACGATATAGTGCAGAAATTGCTCATCGATGGGGACTAACAGGTTTTGATTTACAAGCTGAACCCCCAAGACCTGAGTACTTAACAAGACTAGCTAATGCTAAAAAAGAGAAATTAAACGTTGTTACACTATTGTCAGAACCAGTTGTGCCTTTTTGGAGAGTCAAATTGCCGTCCTTGATGCTAAGTTCTGCTTTAGTTTTAATATGGGTAAGTTTAATTCTATTGAATGTTTGATATTGAATTAATAAATTAATATTTACAGATGTTAATTGCAATTGGTGTTGTTTTTGGAATAATTATTTATCGGATGTCATTATTTACATCGGATACACTATATGCAGACAAATCCAGCTATCGAATTTACATAGTGCCAATTACTGCCGGATTAATTAATTTAGTGTGCATACAAATACTTAATTTTTTCTATAATAAACTTGCCATGTGGCTCTCAGAAATGGAGCTTCATCGAACACAAACCGAATTTGAGGAGAGCCTAACATTAAAAATTTATCTTTTTCAATTTGTCAATTATTATACAAGTATATTTTACATCGCTTTTCTTAAGGGTAAATTTGTTGGATACCCTGCCAAGTATAATAGAATATTTAAACTACGACAAGAAGAGGTAAATATATTATAATTTATTTTTAATTTTTATTTGTATTGATTGCATTCATTTATCTTTGCAAACTAATTTTAAAGTTGCTCTAACCTAGTTTTTCTATTTATCTATTAACCTGCACACAATGAATATACAGGGTGTTAAAAACAGTTTGTAAAATATTTAAAGTAGTAGTAGTATGAACCAAAATTAGCAAACAAGACTTAATTAACATGGGCCCGCAAAGTATCGGTTTTGGAGCAAAAAATAAAGGTCACTTTAAAATTATTACTTATTTTTGTAATTTTTGTTTTAACTTTATGTTTGCAAATTGTAAACCAAAGTAGGCGTTTAATAATTCATTTCCTGACAAATTTTATCTATCTGTGAGTTATTATCACCGTGTTACAGACTTTCATGAAACAGCATCCAAAACATATATTTTGTTTTGGTTTTTTGTTTAGTGTTGATTTTTATCTTCAAAACTTGTCATTCACACTGTGTACTGTACTTAACAGGTCATAATGCCTTTAGACATTATTGTTGTGGCAAGAATTATAGCGTCGATTGAAGATGGGCGAGGAAAACGTGAAATTGCAAGTATTGTTGGTAAATACCTTTGTGCTGTACAAAAGTTGTATCAGCGTTACTTGGATACTGGCCTGATAACTAGAAGATCAGGAAAGAAAAGTCACCACAAACAGAGGTGACGGTTTTTTGGTGTTTACAAGTTTGCGGAATAGAACAGCTTCTGCAGTTTATCTACGAAATCAACTCCATGAAGTTGAAGAGATGTAAATGTTAGTGAATGGATCGTTAGGAGAAGGCTTTGGGCTGCTGGATTGTTTTGTAGAAAGATGGCTACAGGTCCACCTATACAACGCCGACATCGTGTTGCAAGATTGGCTTTAATGAGGACTGAAGCAAGATACTGTTTTCAGATGAGTCGCGCTTTTGCCTTAATGAATCAGACGTTTGAAAAGTGTGGAGAAGACGAAGAGAAAGATACGACATGTTTCTAGGTTCTGTTGTTTTACAACACCGATTAATAAGCAGAACATCTTTTTGACGACATTACTATTGACCAATGGCAAAAAATCTGATTACAGCTTGCTGGTACTCCAGCTCATTTATTGATTGCCGTTAGAAGCATTTACATCAAACTTTTCTACGTAGATGAGCAAGAAGGGGCGACCTGTTTTATGGCAAGATTGCTTCGTTTAAATCCTCTAGATTTTTTTATTGATGATATTTGAAAACATTGGTCTATGGCATTCCTGTAAATAGCCTCGAAGAGCAGCAGCTACGAATTAATTAAAAATGCCAACAAATCCGAGCCAATGAAAGGGTTTTAGAAAGAGTTTGAATATCTTTCAGACTAAGATGTCGTGTTCTTTACCTTATCTAACTTTGTTTTTTGTTTTTGATAGAAAAAAAAAGAATAAACTTTCTTATCTCCGAAAGCGCTACTTTGCGGCCCCATGTTTATTAAGATTACAATACCATCTTCCTTATTTAATGGGTCAAAACGTTGAACAAATTCACACATTCCGTGTGTTAAGCACTTACGCAACTAACCCACGCTGTCGCTTCTTATTTTTATATTGATCATATCGCTGTTATTTCGTTTTAATAATAGTATCTGTTCTTTTTAGTGCCAACCAGGAGGATGTTTAATGGAACTAACATTACAATTAGCTATAATTATGGTTGGTAATCAGGCTTTAAACAGTATTTTAGAATTCATCATTCCATTCCTTACAAAAATGTATAATAAAATTCAATTTAAAGCTGATAAAAATCAAGAAGAGGAGGTTTATACACATAATCAATGGACTGATGATTACAAATTACTTGATTTAGAACCACATGGTTTATTTAATGAATATTTAGAAATGGGTAAGTTTATTTTAAACAAACTAATTTTCATACCTAATACTAATATTTTTTCAGTTATACAATACGGTTTTGTAACAATTTTTGTATCGGCTTTTCCGTTAGCACCACTATTCGCATTAATTAACAATATTTTTGAAATGCGATTGGATGCGAAGAAAATGATAAAATATTTTCGAAGGCCTGTACCTAAACGTGTCAAAGATATTGGAGTATGGTTACATATTATGAATATCATTTGTCGTGTCTCGATTGCAACAAATGCGTTTATTATAGCATTTTCATCTCAATTCATTCCAAAACTAGTCTATACTCTGAAAATGAGTGCAACTCAAACAGATGAAGGATTTTTAGAATATTCTTTATCAAGATTTGATACTCATGATTTTAAACCAGGAACTGCTCCAGATGAGAATCCTAATAATGTGACAGAATGTCGTTATTCAGAATTTAGGAATCCACCAGAACATGAGCAGAAGTATAAGAGGCCAATTGATTATTGGCATATAATGGCAGCGAGATTGATCTTTCTGGTAGTTTATCAGAATTTAGTGGGAATTATTATTACAGTAATGCAATGGGCCATACCAGACATTCCAACTAAATTAAGTGATCGCATTAAAAGAGAAGCCTATCAAATTAATGAGAGTATTATATGCAAAGAAAAAGAAAGGAAACATAGTAAGTACATTTCAAATTATTCTTTTGATTATTATGATAGTTATGATTAACTATTGATGCATTATTTGCCGTTTTTGGGTTTTGCTTATTTTTCTGAAACAATTGTTAAAAAATTGGACTTGGATGGCTTTGTAGTTATCTGAAAACTCATTTCTTGCCGTGTTTCTAGAGATGACGATCAATTGTAGACTGATTGGTGTTGAAGTTTGGCCAGTGTTTTGGCATGCCCATTTCTTCTTTTGCCGAAAAGATGGTTGAGATGGCGAAATGCCTCGGAGGCTTTTCACTCTTTTTTGGAGTGGAACTACAGCATAATGTAGCGTATGTGTGTATGGTTTTCGAACTTAAGAAGAAGAAGTGTTTTTTACCGGATTTTAGCGGTAGTTGTGGTTATTTGTAGTCTGCTTCTGGCGTTGACGAAACAGTTGGTCATCTCGCTGTTGAACATTGAAATATTAGACAAATTTATAAACATATATGCTTATATTTTGAACAAAAAAAGAAGAATTCGGAAAGTAGGGGATTTACCCGTTTCAAATTACGCTACTGGGCGAAGCTCTGCAATACTTATTATATATAAAAAATGTTTCTTATAACTAAAGTTATGGTCATGCGATCTACTTTTGGGTGCAACCCACAAATAGAGTAATTGACCTTGACATTGCCGATCTCACTAAATGACGAATTGTCGATTATCAATCAACTTTCGAATTAAGAAATTTAAAGTAATCCATTTTGGTAAAATATTTATATTTTAATAGAATTACAATTAGTCTGGTCAGTACCTTGCACATGTACATGTTTAATGACAAAATAAATTGAATTATATGCTATAAATGTTGATATTAAAATTCTTATTATTTGTTTCAGCTGTGAATCCAGATATGAAATTATTAAGTGATAGTTCGTTTTCATATATTGATGAAAACGGTGATATAAATTTAGAAGACAATGGGTTACACCATCGTTCAACCAAACAAAATAGTGAGGACCAAACAAGTAATCATTCTAATGTATAATAATATTGACCAGTAATTTAAGTAAAAAGAATTATATTTATATTTCTATTATATGCACTTGTTGATGGAACTGTTTTAAAGAGATTAATCAAAACTTGTTGCACACTGTTGAAAGAAGAAAAACAAACTATATCTACATAAATAAATTAGAACCAACCCTTCTACTTGCCAATTTTATAATTATAAATTATTTTTTAAAAATTAATTTTATACTTTTATACAGATCTGTCGCTTATCTTGTTTTAAATGTTTAGGATTTAAGTAATTGTAATTTTATTGTAAATGAATGGTGGATAATTTTAATTGTTAAAAGTGCATACTCGTATTCATTAATTTTAATCTTTATTAATTAGAAATAAATAAAATTTATTTCTCAATTCAATAAATATTTGATTTTTATATGAATATGTACTTTTTCGTTCCTTAATGTTTATATGGTTACTATTATATGCTTTTAAATGAATTTAATCATTTCATAAAGCTACCTCATGTTTTTGTGTCTCATTTCTAGTCTTGTTGTCAGTGAAAACCAGGTTGTATTTATTGGCAATGTGCATGTTTCATTTCATCACTTAACGTAATATAAAATAAACTAGCCATAATTTAATTTTTTTAAATATGTTTTTTTCTAATCTATTATGTTCACATAGCTTTTTATATACTTGTTAAATCAAAAATAAAAATACTCATACTTAAGTAATAGTGATATATTTATTATACTGTTTTTAAACTAAATAGGAGTATTAAATAATATACTTTGGGACACATACTAGTTTGTATAGCAATTTCATTTTTATTTTGTTTTTTTAGGAAACATTGGGAGTAGATAAGTGGTAATAATTCATGTTGGTAAAATTATATCTTATTATAAAAAAGCTTTGTTAAAAAATATTGCTTGCTAGGTTACTCAAAATAAATTTAAAAGTGGTAGGAATGAGTATAAAATTAGAGGAGCTTTCTTGATAAAGGAGTTTTCTTAGGCGACGTTTTTGTTTTGCAGCGTAAATGATGCTCAACCTGCAAATTTGACGAAATTGCATGAAACAGCTTTATTGGTAAAGTAACAGTTTGGTAGAACAATCAAGCGCTGTTACAATCGATGTTTCTATTTAGCTATGTCAAAGGTAATGATCTGTATGTTTTTAAATTTAGTTTTTCTTGGTTTTATTATGTACCTCCGGCTGTTACTTCTCTAGTAGTTTTGTTTCTTCAAAGAAGTCTAAAAACTTTTGTCAAAGGACTGCCTTGAACTTTTTTTGTTTAGCTTGTGCTTGCTCAAGAAAGCACTACGTTGTATATTGTAAGCCTCGCACTTTCTTTTACTATTTGTAGCTGACTTTTTTTCTTCATTCTCCATACATCCGCGGCATATGGATCTGTTTGGGTTGCCATTTTATGCATGTAGTTTGGGTAATGTGTGGTGGCTCTGTTAGAAATAGACTTGTGTGCTCTATTTCTTGACCGTTTTTTCACTACTTTCCGATTTTGTACGAGATGCCAAAAGCAGGTTTAGGTCCAATGAACGTCTTTGAGGATTCTATTTTGGCAAGCTGGTTTGCCTTAAGGTTATCTTCTATGTTCTGATCTTTTGGTATCCAAATCAGGAGTACTCTGCTATTTGTCTCTAATTCTTTCAGATCAGTTATGCAATTTATTAGTTTGGATTTTGTTACAGTTGATGTATTGTTCCGGTTCGATCATATTTCCAGCTATCTCCGCCTGGGACTGGGGCATGTTTGTTCAGGATTAATGTGCTTGATGTCTCCTTGTTATTGCCTTTGTATATTCTGCCTCCGGTGGTGTCATTGTAAACTTTAGGTCTATCCACATGGTTCTTTGATTGTGCCTATTGTGTGTAGTGCATTTTTTATTTAAACATTTGTCTCACGGCAGTATTAACACATCAAATGACTGTATGAAACGTTTCATGTAATTTGATCTCTTCTTCAGTGTCTCTTCTTTATGTAGCACATTTGTTATTCTCATTTGGTAGGCCATTAACAAGATTCTTATTGAGATGTATTAGAGAATATTTTAAAATTTATAACAATATTGTAGTGGTTTTATTACGAATAACATTTAAACAAAATGTTGTATACACCATGACTAATAAACTAGATAAAGATTTATTTTATGTGTACAAAGGTTTGTACTTAACTATGACGGAAGCAATAATAGTCCAGGAGCTAGTGATTTTTTTTTGTACTTATTTTTCCAGTCAGTTCATGTTACTTGGATTGATCTGATAGTGATACTATCAAGTAATTTGAAGTCTGGCAAAAAATTTCCGGAAAAATTGGAAAATTCCAAGAATTTGAACTTATTTTCCCAGTTATGATTTTTTTTAAATTTATTATAGTAAATCATAAAACTTACAAAAGAAGCAATCTGGCTATGAAGAAAAGTAAAAAAATACTGTTTTGCAGGCAACCGATTGACTTGACTTTAGACCAAACGATTAATGCTGACTCTGTTAACAAATTAATTGGAGTTATCATAGTACGAATTCAATTTTAGCTTGTCAACGCTGGTGCAAAAACCACAGTATTTGTTCTACAATAATCTCACATACTTTATAAAAATCCGGATAAACTAAAGAAAAATGTAACAGCAGATTTGGAGTTAAATCGGATAAATAAAAACTTATCAGAGTTAATATACACTTCAATTCTTTTGGAACAGGTTTAAATAATAAATTATATATCATATCTCAAACGGAGAAGCAGTAGCAGATTCTATTTGTGAATATTTGATTGACGTTGAGTCAGTTTGAAATACGTGAAAATTACATCGCTGAAATTTATACATTTACGGAATCTATAAAAAGAAAAAAAAATACTGTTGCTGGAAAAGTACGAAAGCAGAGAGACTTATGAGCAAGTTTGGCCATCCAATTTTTAAAAGAGTTGAAAAATTTGAAGCTCAAAGAGGCATTAGTGGCCGTTTTAATAAATCTCAATTACGACATATGCTACAAGTATGAAGTAAGCAATGGCAAGGTGATATAATCGATTTCCAAAATTTTTACGTGCAACAAAAATGATGAGGCTGATACAAAGATTATTTATTATGCATGTAAGATCGATTATAGATCTTTATAATTCTTGGTAACATGGAATATTTTAGAACGTTAGTTAAAATTTGGGTGGAGGTCGGTGTGGGAAATGCGCAAAAGTATATTGTAACAAAAATGTACCAATCTTTGAGAAAATCTTTATATTTGTTTTTAGTTCATTAGCAATTTTTTACGTCTTAACTGGGTGCAGTTTTAACCCGTTATTTTTCAAAAAAAGGCAAAAAACACATACGCCTACAGTAACACACATACTTTCTACAAGCTGAACTCTAACTTTGTTTTTCTACCTTGCAAATCCGAATTGTGTAGGGGCTTTGTACAGGAACGCTCATTTTATTTATTTATTTATTTTTTTAATTTATATTATTGTTATTTGATATTTAATATATTTACATATTTATAGTTTATATTTCATTTTGTTTTCTTAAAATGTCCATCAAGTTTATCACTTATTGATAATGGCTGGAAAGAGATTTTTGGATTATTCAAGTCTAGGGGAAAAACTTAGATTAGCAGGACGAAATGTGAGAAATGGTCAAAAGGCCAAGAAGTTGAAAATAGCAACATGGAACGTCAGAAGCATGTTCAAAGCAGGCAAAGCACACAACGTTATCAAAGAAATGCAGAGGCTCAACATTTGTATTCTAGGAATCAGTGAAATGCGCTGGCCAGACTCAGGCAAATGCGAAATTGACTGGTATCACATATACTACGCAGGAAATAATGATGCGGATCACAGAAATGGTGTTGCTAATGGTCAACTAAACTCAACAATCGGTCCTTAGTTAAACGCCAGTGTCAGATCGGGTAATTGTTCTAAAACTAGCAGCTCAGCCCGTCAACTTGACGATTGTTTAGGCATACGCGCCAACTTGTGACGGTAACGAAAAAGATGTTGAATCATTCTACAACCAACTATCTATTGCACTTAAAGCATGTAAACACTCAGATTTAACTATGTATATTATTAGGAGACTTTAAGTTGGAAGGGGTGAGTGCGGGCGGACGGTCCTTGGGAATAGGGACGCGAAATGACCGCTTGATAGACTTTTGCGTGGAAAATAGTTTCGTCATCACCAACACCTTCTTACAACTGCCAACAAGAAAATTGTATACATGAAAACCTAATGTTGATAGCGTGGACAGGATAGTGAGAAATCAGACCGACTACGTCATGATCAAAGATCGGTTCAAAAATAGCATACGCGCAGTCAAAACGTACCCAGGAGTTGACGTTAACTCGGATCACAACTCCCTAATAGCTAAATTACACCTTAAGCTCAAGAGACGAACACCTAAATCAACAGTGTTGCGGTTGGACTCAATACTCCTGAAATCAGAGATAAAGTTGGTTTAAAGACCAACGCAGCTATACATGACAAACAAGATCTTAGAGCTGATGGAATTACGTTGGAATCTGAAGAATGATAAACCCAAATAATTAGACCTTAACAAATGAATTAGAAGGGAAATAAAAAAGATAAGGAATAGCTGGTTTTCTTGAAAATGTGACGAAATCAAGAGCCTAGATGCGAAACACGACACTTTCAATCTACACAAAAAAATCAAAGATGCTGCTGGATTAGAAAACGTAATCGGAACGCGACACTTTTGCTAAACAGGGATGGCAACATTATCTTTAACCTGAACAAAAAACTGGAAGAGTGGAAGAAGTATGTTGAGGAACTTTTCGGTAGCGACCGTCGGCAGTTGAACATTTGCGACCTCTGTGAGGGGCCCAAAATAACGTTTGCGGAGATGGTTCACGCAATCAGGGCAACTAAAACTGGAAAGTTCTCCGGACCAAACGACGTCTATTCGGAAAGACTTAAGTTTTTCAACGATCAATCTACAGAGAAATTGGTCAGCCTTAACGCCATCTATGTTTCTGGAAAAATACCAAGTGAATGACTGGAGTCTGTCTTTGTCACACTACCTAAGAAGACGTGGCAAAAAACATGCGGTGACTACCGCATGATTAGCATAATGAACCATACGTTAAAGATTCTCTTCAAAATAATACATGGTCGATTATATTGTAAATGCGAGAAACACCTCTCTGATACTCAATTTGGATTTCAGAACGGGCTTGGAACCAGAGAGGCTCTATTTGACATACAAGTCCTAATACAAAGATGCCGCGACATGTCCACCGATATATACGCGTGTTTTATCGATTACCAGAAAGCGTTTGACTGTGTTGACTACGGGAAACTTATCAACTTCTTTCAGAATATTAACTTAGATGGCAGAGACGTCCGCATTATAAAAAAATCTGTATTACAACTAAATCGCTGCTGACCGAGTATGTTCCTATTCAGCGAGCTATGTGGCAAAGCTGTGTCTTTTCTCCACTGCTTTTTGCAGAACATCATGTAAGGCAAAATCCAAGGCAGACGAGGTCCAGGAAGAAGTCGCACGTCTTGGCTAAAAAACCTGAGAGAGTGGTATGGTGTCAGTTCAACAAACCTGTTTCGTGCCGCTGCCAATTAAATAAAAATTACAATGATGATCGCCGAAGTTCTCGAAGGACATGGCACGTAAAGAAGAAGAAGGAAAGAGATTGAGAAAAGATATATATGACATTTATTGGTTTAAAAGAAACCAACGTTTGTCAACAAAGTTGTCATTCAACCAGATGAAAAAAATTACGTGTGTGCAGGTAAACGTGATAATAATGATGATAATAATTATGACAACTACAATGATGATGACACTGAAGATGATTATTACGAGCAAACTAAAAGCAAAGACGAGAAATACGGAAAAATAGAATATATATATTTTAATTTAGACATGAATAGCGTCAATTAATTTTTGTTAAGCTAACAAAACTTAAGTCTGCACTCTAGACACTATGCACTTGATTTTTTAATGCTTTATATGTATAATGGAACCTACCGAATCTACCGAATTGTGCGCGCCTGACAATCATTTTACAAGTCTGGCAAGGCTTTGGTGTTCCTGTATTATGAGCCAATCTATTTAATAAATATTTTTTAGTTTTTTACTTGCCAGACATATTTTCCATGCCCACAGATCTTTTCTTTAATTTTAATACACATTTTCTTGGTTGAACAATTTTTGATAAAACTGTGATTTTTAACCAATAAATTGTGTCACAATCAAACAACATCTGGGTACTTAATAATCGCTACCGTGATAAAGTTTTGCATTGCACTTATGGTCAACACAATAACATATTGCACATTTCATCAATCTATCTTTATCAAACTATCCCAATTAAAAGCTAATTTGGCAACCAGCGGCTTTGGAAATGCATGCGACACTCTAAATATGTAATTACTGCTCTTTTTAGAGATTTGTGTCTTTGAAGAAGCAAAATATATTCAAACTTAATAGTTAAACGTATTCATCTATTATATTATCTAAGTCGTAATCGGGCACTACATTCATTTTTCTGAGTTAGTCCCAGTTAACTCTACGGCCTGGTGAAAAGTTCTGTTTGAGGTTTGCTTCCATGAGCAGTAGAAGGCTACTGATCGTTAGTTAGTTTAGATTTCTGTTTTTTTCTGGTTTGTTAAACTAATCATGTTTGGCACTTTGATTTAGAGTACAGGTGTGCTGCAGCTTGTCAATGAGAATACTGAGTTGGATAGTTTTATGTAGCTTACGTTTATTTTTCTAAAAACTGAAAATTTGCAAAAACAACCTGTATAAGATTTACTTTACAGCATTGATTGTGCAAATGGCATTGGTTGAGACCTATTACGGAGTCAAACCTAGTGAATATTGTCCACAGCACTAAATAGTAGTAGGTAGTCCCAGTTAATAAGAATTACTCTTTGCTTAATAAAACACGTTATCAAAAACAAAAAGATAATTTTTATTTAAGTTTGTGAATTAAATTAAAAAAAAAAATACAATTTTAATTTTTTTGTGAAATTTATTTGGCAAATTTTTGGTAATATCTAGATATATTTTAACATTTGACATTTTTATTATGATGTGCTTGTTGTACCAGCAGCCACTCGTAGTAGTAGTTAGCTGGAGTTGTTAGATTAAGAAAATATGTTATAATTGTATGTTGTCTATATGTGAAGTATGCCATTTGGTTAAGTGGTTGGAACTTTACCTGCAGTTTTCCATGTTATGAAAAAGAGTGTTACTACTTTTTTGAGCCTACATTGTTTTTGTGGTTTATTTAAGAGCAACTTTGCAGCGTGTGGTTAATTGTGTTAAGTTTGGGAGTTTAAAGGTTGATTCCTCTCGGCGAGTGCGTTGGTTTTGCAGTAAAATTTTATTACGCAAGACCAAGGTGCATAAAAGGAATCAACTTTATAATTCCGCAGTCAGTCCTGCAGCAGCACACGCAACAGAAAATTTGTCTCAACTAACGTTGCACATCAGCAACCGTTTCCCACAAGTCCTAAACATGAAAGACATTGTTAATTATGACAAACCCTTCTGTTTTGACGTCAACAGCGTTGTTAGAGGCAGGAAATCTGATTTAATCAACCCTGACGTTTTCCTTGAGTTCTCAACAGAAAAGACATTGTTAACTACAACAAACCCTTGTGTTTTGATGGCAACTTGGTACTGAGAGTCACATCAGTTAAACGCACGCTACAAAGAAGTCATAACAAGTCATAACAAGCACCAACGCCAATTGTCACGTCATTTAAGTTTTTTTTATGGCTGTTGTTTTCCACCCAATAACGTTGGGATTATGTCACAGTGATGACCCTTAAGAGTTTTTTATTTTTGCAAGTTAGTTTGTCAAAAGTACTATAGTTTTTTGTTTGTTGCTTCAAAATGCTGTATTGTAAATTGGGTATTATGATTTTTGTATAATTTTATTGTTGGAACATCTGTTGTTTTATTTTTTAATTTTTGTAGAGACTTTGCTGGTTGCTATTAGTACTGGTACTATTTTCAGCTAATGCGTGCAGGTGTTCATAATTGTCAAAACAAATTTTTAGAAGTTTTGTTGTTACTGTATAGTAGACCAGTCTATGACTATTCTCCCGTAGAAGAGAATAGTCATAGACTGGTCTGGTTTGTTTGGTAGATAGATTTCTAACGGTGCTTTGAATTGTAGGAGTTGAGTCTTTACCATTAAGCATGTAAAGCGTTTATAAATAAACGTTTGGACGTTTTTCTTAATTTTGTGCTAGTGGTATGCCCGGAGAATTGCGATTGTAGTTTTGTGGTGCAATTTAAGCACCTCTTGTTGAGTTTGTGCTGGTACTACACACTGGTATTTTTTATGCTTGTTTATAGGAGCTCTATTTGGTTTTCAATTTGGTAGTGGTGTGGCTGTTTTTTTTTTATTATTTACGACGTCATAGTATTTTTAAATTATGTATGTCTTCGGTATTAATACTTTCTGTTTTTTGTGTTTAAACATACCCGCAAGATTTTCTTCTTCTAATAGGCACACTCAACTTGATCTTAGTGGTGTGATTATTTGGACGTATAGTTAACACCTGCACTCAAAAACAACAGCGAAGCATCTCGGGAATCTCTATCTAAATATTATTTTCCTGAAAACGAAACAAAAACCGCTGACAATAAAACCTTGAGCAATTCAAAGAATCATTGTCATATTAATTTAGTCAGTGGGGTTGTATCGCTCAATGCTTGATGTTACGAGTCTATTTTATATATTATTTTTACAATTTAGAGGTGTTTGCTAAGGGTATGAGATTTGCGGCACCGAGTATGTGTTTGACCTTGAAGTCAAACTCTTCTAAAAAAGCAACTAGCGTGTAAAATTTGCTTTTGCATTGGTCGAGTACTCTAAGAGAGAAGAGTTTTTCTTCTAGGTATGCTCAATATTTTCCATTAGTCTACACAATTGCCATGCGTTCTAGTATGTTGGAGTAGTAACGATTCTGACATTTTGACAAGTTTTGAGCTTAAAAGATGATCCAGTATACTTTAAAAGGTCGCACTACAGTATCAAATACTGCGAATGACTTTTTGGTTTTTGGGTTTCTAAATCGTTGTTTTGGCTTGCATTTTAAGGTTGAAGCAGAAGATTTTGGTAGAGGCAAGCAAAAAAGCATTTTGGAACGAGTTACACTGAATATTTGTTTGCCTGTACTAATAATTAAAAATAATAAAAACCTTGTTTTAAGAAGTTTCAAAATTTATTATAGTCTGACACTACTGTCCGATTTTAAAGTATGACGTTATGTGAAATTGTGATTTACAGCCAATCAAATACCGCAAATGACATTTTTGCCTGTCTTTACAGAAGCATATGTTTTGGCCCTAAAATGAGAGCCAAAAATCGTCTTTTCGGCCGTTGGACCTCTAAACTATTTGCGTTATTTGATTGGCTGTAAATCACTGAAACTAGTGACAGATTATAATAAACATTGAAAATAATGTTTTTAATATGGCAAGCGAAAAAATATTGAGTATAACTCGTGCCAAAAGGCTTTAACATCTAAAAGTAGCAGGAGGCTATTTTTGGCCCTTGATACACTATACTATTTCGGCCTTTGGGCCTCTGAATCGTCGTTTCGGCCCGCATTTTAAGGTCAAAACAAATCTCATTCATTAGGTTATTATAAAATAAAATGTTTTAATTCTTATTACTTTACAAATTAATTATACTGATAACCTTAAAAAGCAAGGACAAAAGATAGTAGTGTGGTTTGGAATTTCCCATCTATTGGTAAAAATATAATTCAGTTTGTGATTTATATTATGATGTAAGATCATTTTTATGTTAATTTTTTCACACAAAATGTTTACTGCGTATTTGCATGTGCGTCACAACTTAAAGGTCAATTACTAGAACAATAACTAAGAAATGATTACTTTTAAACATAAAAGCCATTGTAAAAAATTGATAAAAAACTTTAATAATTACATAACATATTTAAATTTTATGTAAATTTAACATTTAATTCATAAATAACTTTTTTAAGTTATAATAATGAATCATTCACTTTATTAAAATAGATACAAAACAAAAAAAATATTTTTACAGATTTATTGATTGTCAATATTATTAAGTGTAATATCAGTGTGAGTGATAAAACTGTTCTAATTATTTGAACTAATGACCTTAACATGTTTTCAAAATATTTATGTTTTCATTTATCTTATACGGAATTAACAGTGATGCTAACTTATTTCATATTAATTTCAAAATAAATAATTCAAGGATTAATGCAAATCCCCACTATTTGCATGGAGATATAAAAGCCATCGATACATCTCAACAAAGTATTATTAAGTAAATAAATATTCAAAATGAAATTCTTAGCAGCTTTCTGTTTGACTTTAGTGTTATGTATTGTTATCGAACAATCATGTAAGTAAAACGCTATTTTTATCATTAATATATATTATATGATTATCTGAGTATACAAATTTGACATATTTTTTTTGTTCATACTTAAGAATAGTTTAATCTATTTAAGAAAATGTGTTTGCAAAGAAAAACTTATTACTAATAGCTCAAATGGTTATATTTATTATTTTTCTTTTAGTTGCTGATTCAGAATGCACTGATGGTGATAACAAGCGTGATAAATGCAACAATTGTAAGTGTGTAAATGGTCTTTGGGCGTGTACTAGGAAACATTGTTTGGAGAGAAGAGGTAAAACAAATTATTTAATATAATTATAAACATTAAAATAAATGGCGTAAATTTAGAGTTTTGACATGTAGTAAAGCTAGCAAACTTACTTCAAAGTGATCTAAAAATTCTAATTTTAATTTTTTTTGTACTAACAGAATTATTAAACATTGTTAAACAATAATTAAACTTTTGTAATTTACATATTTATATATTTCAGAAACAAGATGTTCTCCAGGAAAATCGTTCCCACATAGCGATGGATGCAATTCATGTGTATGCAGTGCTGATGGAAAGAATGCTGCTTGTACTTTAAAATTATGTGTATGAAAAATTTAGAGATTATAATGGTTCTGTTGATTACTCATAAATTTTGATTCATTATGGAATCAAAAGTATGTAATATTTGTGATTTTATATTATGTAAATAAAATATAGAAAAATGATGAAACTTTACTTTATTTAAATAATTATTATTATTGATAATCAAAATAACCCAAATATTATTTGATTAATTTTACTATGAAGCAAGTAACCAAATAGAGTCTGCTTGCCAGCACCTTGTCTCTTTACGAATTCCGTTAGTTGTAGTGGTACTTGCCAGGAAAGATGTGGTTTAAATTTTTTGTTGATTATTTTGATAAGAATCTTACTGGCTTGTGACATTATTGCTATTAAACGATAGTTTTCGCATTTTTCTTTTGATTCTTTTTGGGCAAAGAGAACAAAAGTCCAATTTATCCAGTCATCAAGCTACAGTCTTGTGTTCCATACTTTTTTGCATATTGCATGCATTAGTTCTACACAATTTTTGCTCATAGTTTATATGATATCTGCCGGGATGTTGTCTGGTCTTGATTTTGAGAGTTTTTTTTGTTGTATTTAAGCCTTTTTTATTTATTTTCCGTTTTTTTTGTTGTCAATTTTTAAAATATTATCTATAATCCAGTTGTATTTCTACGTTTTTTTTTACATACTTTTTTCCGGAATTTAGTGATATTGTTAATTTGTGGTATGGGTGATGTTATCCTTTGTGGTATCTTTAGTTTTAGTTAGGAAAGGTTTTGTTAATCTATATAGATTTTTTTTCTATTGTGTACATATTATATAGTCTGTCTGGTTTCTATACTGATCAAGAGATGATTGTCATGTATACAATTGACGTTTATGCTATTAATATACTGTTTGCTATTGTCAGATCCATTTTAAGACACAAGTTTATTAGCATCTCTTCTCTTTTATTTCTAGTCTATACTATACTTTCTTACGACATTTCTTATGTGATCGTTCTTTTTTGTTTTATCAATTTTTGCATTGATATTGCTTATAACCATTGGTATCTTTTTATTTAGTATTTTTTGAAGTGTTGTTTCAAACTCACCTTAGAAGTGTTTTATATCTTTCTCATTTGAGTCGCTGGACAACAGACTTGAAATATAGCTTGATGAGGATAATTTTATCGCTGATAGCAATGAAGATAAAACGACTATTACTCTGTATTTGCTGGTATTTTTGTTTTCTAAGTATAATATTGTGTTGCCGTTGGTTTTGTATAATGGCCATTTCTTCTATAGTGGGTTTCGGATATACCATTTTATTTTTTTAAAGTTCTTTGTCCATTATGTCTTGCTAGTCTGCAGAAGTTCTCAGACGTTCTAGGTGCCAATTTTGGTGTAATTTGTTGTTTTTAAATTCTCTTAAGGTTGCTTGTCCTCGGAATTTGATTGGGAGATTTTTTCGGATAATTTTTCTTTGAGTAAAATCATTTCATTTTTGTGAGAGTTGAGCTCTCGTTGCATTTCTCAATGTTGGAGTGAGGCAGAATGTGGGCAGAAAAGGATTATAGAATGTGACATGATTTTTCCGGTAGTGGAAGGTGGAAGCTAGTTCCCTGAAATAGGTCTATTTTTTATCGGTACTGTAGAGTAAATATCTTACCCGCTACCGTTTGTATTGTTTTAGCCAAACACAATAGTTGTTTACGAAAATGGGAAGTTTTAGAAACGTTAGTTTTTAGTAACTATGTACATCTGGTTACAAATTTATCTATCAAATTCTAATTTTGAATGCCAACTAATGACTAATGCTTTCATAAATATTATACTTTTGTTATCAAAAAAACGTTTGAAACTCAAATTATATTGCGCGCGACAATCTGAAATTATCAACTAGTTTTTGACGCAACAATTAGAAATTATCTAAAAAAAAATAAGATATTTTGACAAAATTTTCTATTTTTTAAGAGTTAATTTAAATTAATAAACTAAGGACTTCAGCTGATGATGTAAAAGATCAAATTAGTCAGCGAAAAGTACGGAATCGATCTCAATCTCAAAAAGATCAAATATATGCTTGTCCGTAAAGATAATCCATCACAGCGGACGATACTTCTTAACAACAAAACCATAGACCAAGTGGACAAGTATACATATCTACGCACATGCGTGAATAAACTCTGAGATTATTTAGTAGAAATCAAATGCAGGATAGAAAAAGGGAGAACAACATTTATCCAAATGAAAAACGTTTTCAACAGCCCAGACTTGAGCATGCAAATTAAGATCAAATGTATGTTGCGCTTCTACGTTTTCTCAACACGAATGTACGGTTTCGAGTCGTGGACTCTATTAAAAGATACAGAAAAAAATCTGGAGGCTTTTGAACTATGGACATATCGTTGTATCCTGAATATCTCATGGAAAGAGCACATTAATAATGAGGAAGTTCTGCAGAGAATGGGCAAGGAACAAAAAGTATTGAAAGCTGCAAAGGTTAGGAAATCAGAATATCTCGGGCACGTAATGAGGCATAGTAATAGATACAGAATACTCTAATTGATTTTGGATGGAAAGGTGATGGAAAGACGCCAAATTTTATGGCTTAAAAATCTACGCCAGTGGTTTGACATGACATCGCTGCCACTTTCTGCAGTGCATTGAACAAGAAGAAGATCATGATGATGATTGCTAATACCCGGAGTGGATGAAGCATGCCAAGAAAAAAAAGAATAAACTAAAAACAATGTTTAATATGGTTGTAAAATAATAAAACGTTTAATAAGTATTATTTGCTTGCCAACTTTGTTCTCTTAGACTCTCTATAGAAGTAGTGAAAGTTGTCTAGCATGTTGGTATGCTTATGATTGACAAATTGATGAATTTTGGCGGAGTAGCTCCGATTCTTAGATATTCTGGTATGACTGGATTGGCAAGTATTGTCCAAGTGATGCAAAAATTTTGGTTTAAAGTTATTAGTGTGTGATGCCTAAGTAGTAATTTCTTAGCTAGGATTGCGTATTTAGTAATTAGCAATTACCACAATTCACGTCACATTGCTTTTGAAGACTAACTTGGTGATGATTTTATACTATATGGCTTCTCTGTAAATAAGAGGATAAGTGTGACAAGTCTCTAGTCGTTGTTTTAAAGTTCGGCGTTTCTACGCTATTTTATTTCTGTTACTAAAAAACTGTTACCTAACAGACGCACTTTTACACTGCTCTTTAGACGTTCTAATATTGTATGTTTTGTTAGCTACTTTTATAGAGGTTTCTCTAGATGGATTGTTAGTTGACTTTAATTTTATTATTTTCTTTGCTGTGTGTTGATGTTGATTATTGGTTAGATTTTTAAAAAGGTTTTTGTACTTTAATAGTTTACGTTAATTTTGACGTATTTTGCGCTAAGTAGTTGTTGGGTTGGGCTATGCTTATGTACGTTTTGTGTAGTTTAGGCATTTTTATTATTGCTTATTTTACTAAACTTTGTATAGTAGTCTAAAATAAAACGTTTTTTTTAATAAATTTAGTTAATTGTTTTCTGGCCATTGACTGCTAGCCAGTCTGAAATTGATAAAAGGTTTTTTTCATTTTATTAATTTAGTTGTCAACTAATGTCTCCTCGGTTAGCAAAATGGATGTTTGAAATTTAAGAATGTGATTTTATTGTAGAATACGTTGAAGTAACGGTAACATCATTTTTGACATTTTGTCTAAAATCCGTTTTCCAACCTTCCACACATGTGGCTAAAATGTTTTAAATTTGCCAAATGTTAAAGTTGCTTTCTGAATTTGTTGCACTTATTAAAACCATGTTTAAAGTATGTACAAAAACTAAACAAGTCCGCGTAAGTGTGTTACCACCTCTGTAAAACATTTTTATAAAGCTATTGGGCAATTTCCTTGATTATTCTACGTAAGTTTTAACCGATCAAAAAACCTAGTTTACTTCTAACACTTGGCACTAGACGTTAAATGAGCATTAATCAATCAATCTACAATTATAAAACAAGCTATACTACACTAATTTTAAAGAAATAAAATTAAAATATTTTAAACATAATTTACTTTTTCTTAGACTTTAAAATAAAAGTGTTTGGCTATACTTATCCAGGACGCAGTTAGCACGAGAAAAGCCTTATTTAGCCTCAAACATTTATATACGTATTTTATTTACTACGACAATAATCTAAGGTACGCAGACGAACAGACCCCATAGCAGAAAACTTTCTAGACTGTCGCCAGTAGTAGTTTGGCTGTTTTGAGGTTTGGGGCAATTAATGCCTCTTATGCCTGTTTACAGCCCTGTTTGTACCAATATTAAAAAGCATTATATGTATTTGCTTCTAGTATGGTGTTAAGGCTTTTTAGTAGTGGTGCGGTCCACGATTTAGCTATTCACATTTTGAGGATTGCTTTTTGGCACGCCTAGAGTGTCTTACCACCCAGCACAGTTTGATGCTATTTGCACGAGCTGCCAATATGAAGGCATGATAACAACAAAAAGTATTACATTGTGAAATTAAAAAAAATATATATATATTAGTCTTTATGTAATTTTGAGCTTTTTTATAGCTGGAGTTGCTGCTTTGCTGCCAGTTAAAATTTGCACGTTTTTACCATTTGTTGGGTTGCTATTTATATTGCCTCATAGATTATTCTAGTTATCTTGGCTTGAAAGATAGTCGTATGTAAAGGATATCAAGATGTGTAAGTCTTGAAAGAAAACTTATGTTCCAGAGCATTGAAAAGTCTTTGAATCATTGGTAAAAATATGAAAGAGTTTGTTCTTGTTTTCTTGCTATTTATCTGTGTCTACAATGTAATATTTTTTAAATATCTAATGAAGTGGCATGATATTTGTTTGCACTCTTAGCAGGGGTATTTTCTTTATAGCCTCTTCTAATAGGCAATAGTGTCTGCACGCTTTCTACGCTGTGTATCAAAGTTTGGTTGCATTAAGATGCAGTGCTGCTGGTGTTGCTATTTTCTTGAAATAGATGTCTAAGGGTGACAGACACAACATTGCTTCCATGGCTGCAGACGGCGTCGTTTGCATGCCGTCTGTTACACTTAAACATGCTATTTTTAACTTAGTTTTTGGCCACTAAACTAGTGCTCTATAGGTAAACATGACAGTTTTGTAAAGCCATAGTATTAGAAGGGTGTTGGTAGATTGAGTTGCCAATTTTTTTCTGAAGAGTACTAGTTTAGTTTTTATGAGTTAACCATAAGAGCTTAGTTTTTTTTTATTATTTTTAAGACTTTTAGCATTACTAGTGTTGTTAGAACACTACCCTGACGGAAGTCTTTGAATAAATATTAGTTTGAATATATAAGCGTTGAGGTAAGAATGTTTTCAAAAAAAAGACGTAAAACTTATTGAACGGTAAGATTTAGCTATGGTCTAGTCACAGAGTTTTGTGTTTTGGTATAAACACAACGTTTACTACTCTTTATGCTATAAGCGATTTAGCAAAAAGCAACGCAATATGACAAACAAAGCTGTTAGAAAAACTGGAAGACTTAGGAATCAGACAAAATTATCAACTTTTAAAATTAAACATAATGAATAAAAATAAAAATATTTATAGTGAAAGTTTATTATTGCAGTAAAACTACCAATCACAAAAGCACATAGTCTTACTCTATTTAGTCAGATCTGAATCAATTTAATTTTTGATGCAGAAATATCTTATAAAACGTTTGTGAATTGAAATTATTAAACGGTTTTTATGAAGGAAATTCACTTGTAAGGAGAAGCCACCTGACAAACCATCTATTCTAACTGAAGAGGTTGTTCACGATATAAATAAAGACCTTTTTATCGATAAAGCTTGGTTGTTGTCAATTTTTATAACTGTAATGAAACAACTTTACACTCAATTAAAACTGGTATTTAGGTTGCAATTTTAAGGAAAAAAATAACTGGATCTATATTTTTTGATAAAATAATGCAGCACCGTTCCACTATAATTTTAGATAGATTTGTTCAACAATTACACGTTTTCTGTATTATGAATATTTTTTTCAGTTGAAATAGATGGCTTTCAAACCGTTCAGTATATTATGAACGTTTGATTACGAATTTTTGTAACAGAGAGGCAATTTAAAATAATACGATTTGTTTTATTTTTATTTATGCTTATATAGCGATAATAAGTCTTTACTATAAAAGCATCCTGTTCTTATGTAAACACCATTGTACTTATAATTTATACAGGGAGTTTATAAATGAATGGGATTATGTAATCACTTCAAATGTGCCGCTTTTTTTTAATTGTCTACTATACTATTTGTTTTGACAGATCAACTTTGGCAGCTGTCAAGCAAACATATGAAAACATATGTAGTATAGTGGACAATTTTAAAAAGGCGGCATATTTAAAGTGATTACATAATCTCATTCATTTATAAACACCCTGTAGATCTACATCACAGTTTGCATAACATACATTTCTCACTATTTCAAATTTGCACTAGGGGGGATTTTGGCCCAAAATTTCTCTATTGTCTATAGAATAAGAGGCTACTTTCTTTTTGCAAAATTCGAACTTTAGTTTACTTGTCAAGCCCTTTTCTAAGCAGGTAATGCAGCAACAATGCTCTAATGCTTTTTAAAACATACATTTAATTTTATTATTTGATTTTAATTATTAGTATAATAAATTTTATTAACTTAACAACTTCAGATCGGATTTTGTTTTTTTTTGCATTTGCGTTGGCACTATTGACAGTTTGACAAACGTCAGTACCGTCAGTACTATTAGTAACTGTAGTGCAATTATAATACAATCATGAATACGTACTATAAAAAAAAGTGATAACAGACGTGCGTCTAGCCGCGCAAACGTCGTTTTTATGGAGACAAGACCAGAGAAAAAAGCGACAAGAATGAAAGATGTATACTGCTCACGCATTTTTACAGAATAATCGAGTTTGTGAGTGTATTTAGTGCACTCGCTGAATTTATAATTTGTAAAGATTGCAAAAAAATTACATTAAAGAAACCTCCCACAAAGGCTTGGGTTTTCAAATAGTGGCCTTGTGCACGTGTAGTCGTCGGAACATTTCATCTGGGCCTCATATAAATAATGTAATGTTTATTTCATATAAACAGATGTATAGTGTTGGTAATGCGTCTCTTGCAGACACAAATACAAAAAAAGCAATTGAAGAGGAAAAACACGAAAACAAAACAAAATAAAATGCTTCTTCTCAATCTGAAAGTGTCCGGGGATGGTTCGTAGAAAAAAAGAGGCTTTAGTTTATTATTTGGAGTTACTTCATTGATTGGATATGCTACCGGCAAAGTTATTGATATTGTTGTCAAAAGTAGTTTCTGTAAAAGTTGCTTAAAGTGGAAAGATAATAATTTTGAGGAATATAAACGTAGTACAAAGCGCACGAGCCGAATTGTACTTGTAATCACACCGGCTTGGCTGGTCTAATAGAAGTAGACGCAGTAAAAGAGATGTTCTGTGTCTTGAAAGAAAAGTTTGGCGTTTGTTACAGCCATTACATAGGAGATAGCAATGCTATCAAGGTATTATTAGATTCAAAACCATATGGCAATGACTTGGTTGTTATAAAGTGCGAAGGTGTTGGCCATGTTCAAAAACAAATGGGCGCACGTTTCCGAGCTGTAAAAAGAAAAAAAAAACTTGGGGCAAAAGAAAATTAACGGACTCTTTTATAAAAAAGTTTAACTTTTATTACGGTCTTGTTATACGACGCAATGTTAATTCGGCAGATGATATGGCAAAAGAAACAATAGCAACCTATTATCACAAAAGTTTCACAAATAAAAATCCGCAATACGAATTCTGTCTGACTGGAAAAAATAGTTGGTGCAAATACAGCTCGACACAGGCATTGAAATTTTTTTACAACAATCTAACGCCTCTTCACCCAGAAGTTGCTAAAAGTATTCTACTCATTTACAAGAATCTTTTAAGAAAAAACTTGTTGGAAAGATGCTTGGACGGTCATACACAAAATAACAATAAAAGTTTTAACAGTACTGTATGGAAATTATGCCCTAAACATCTGCACTTCGGCACAAAAGTTATTAAAACTTGTGCATATATTGCTGCTGCTCTTTAATAAAGGTTATTTTAGCGTTCTGAGAATCTTACAAGTTCTCGATATAATTGTTGTCCAATGTAGATTTGCTCAGGATATGGATGCCAAACGGATAAAAAGACTAGGTCATTGCAGTAGAGAATGTACAAAAGAATGACAAACAGCTCGGAAACAACTGCAAATGTAGCAATCAGAATGATATGAAGAAGTTGAAGGCATTATATATGATCCAGGGATTGCCGATTAGCAGATAAAAAGCTTTAAGTTTTCAGAAAAAAAAAATAGAATTTTTTGCTTATTTTTTGTTGTACCGAAAACTTTAAACACGTTTTCTCAAAACTATGTTTTTTGAATTGGACGTACACGATTACTGAAAAACTAATTAACGGATCTACTTCAAACTTACCATACTTTAAAAAAACATAATTGTCTTCTATATGAATATAAAATGATAAAAAAAAAATGTTTCAACTATTTTCGAAGTAATGTTTACCGACTTTTCAATTACAAAAACGAAAAATTTAATTTTTTTAATTTTCTGTCTATTCACATAGAAACTGTAAGTATTTAGATTACAAATTAACTTCATTTTTTTAAGTTGAACAATTTTTGCGATCCTAAGGATGTACGCCAATATGAAGCTTCGGACCAAAGGTGCTCCACGAGATGTGATGTATCTTTTGAACAAATTCTTTTTTTTCATGTTTTTGCATTCCTTGCGTTATTGTGCTAAAAAGGTTTTACGTTGACTGCATTTATATATTGCAAATAAAAAAAAAAATTATATCTTTTTCTGTGCGCTGAACCAGGATCCCTAGAAAATTGCCGAGATTAGTCGCCGCGTCCTGATGAGGTGCTGCTAGTAGTATTGTTAGTAAGACTAAAATCCTATCACATCTACGAGAATATCGGTAAACTTTTTCTTCTAGAAAAATATTGACACGTATAGCTCCGTTCTTAAATTAAAATTAGTTCTTATGGAATAAAACGTTAACTCAATATTCAAACGATAAGATTTTAGTCATCACTTATTTTATATGTTGAACTACCTACGTACAATATTCTATGTCTTCCTTTTTTTGGTTAAAGATTTGCAGTTATATACAATAATATTTATATTTTAAAATTAATAAAAAACTAAATAAAAACTTCACTTTTCAAAAATTAATTGCAAAGAAACGACTCATCATTTTTTTTTTAAGTTTAAAGGCACAGGTTAGATTTTCTTCTACAATGTGTACAAATTTTCTTCTATATTTAAGCATTTTCTTGCTAAGTTTGATTCTGTTAAACCTTTATAATAGCGCAATAATTCTCTTCTTCCCTCTTAAACTGATCTTAAAATATTTTTAATAAACATTAACCTTATCTAAACAATGAGGAACGTACATGATAAACTCTGTATTGTTTGAAAATAACTTATCTGCAATTTATTGTTGGATACTTGATAAAAAAATGCACTACAGTGTAGTGTAATAATGAACATTTACTATAAATTATTTTGTTCTTGTGTAAACACAATTGTACATACAGGGTGTTCAATAAAGAATGTAAAATATTTAAGGGGGTGGTAGTACAAACCACAACAAACAAAAAAGTTTTAATAAAACATGGGTTGTCATGGCAACGTTTTTGAAAATATGGAACATTATTTATTTTTATATATTTTTACAAAGAAAAAGTTATAGAAAATGTTGAAGTGCTCATTTCCAAACAAGCACGACATCTTTGTTTGAAGGACATTTGTACTCTTTGGTTTGGTCTAAATGCTCTCTGACGGCAATCGAAAAATAAGCTAGAGCACCATCATGGTGGAACCACATTTGTTGCCTGTGGGCCAAATGAATGTCATCCAAAAGGTCATACATTATGTTCTGCAACAACAGGACCTAGAAACCTGTCGCCAACAATATCCATCCAAATGTTTAATAAAAAACGTGTCTGATGTCCACATTCAATTACATTTATTATCAAAATTAACAACTCCATTTTGTGTGAACTGAGCTTCATCCGTAATAAGAATTTTGACAAGAAACTGAGGGTCTTTAACATTCTTGCGTAGAAACCAGCAAAAAAAAAAACAAAACGTGCGTGATGATCAGTTAAATTTAAGGCCTGTACGGTATGGATAGAGCAGCTGCTCGTGGAGGGTTCTCCAAACAAGAGTAGCACTAATTCCTACCTTGGCTGATTATCTCCGCACACTTGTCTCTGGATTATGCTTTATCCGTGCTATAATTTCTTGTTCTGCTCTAGGAGTAGATACGATAGCACTGTTTTTGAAGTGAACCGGTATCTCTCAATCTCTGGTGAATTCTTCCAAACATACGATGTGAAGGAATCTGGCGATTTGAATAAGCTTCTACATAAAGACGTCACGCTTTGGTGGCAATCCCATTAGCACGACCACACATGAAATACTTGTCGGCTAGTTCTGCATTACAGAAATCAGCCATAGCAATAAGACAAGAAATTTTTATTATTATTATTATTATAACAAATACTTTAAACAGTAATTAATCATTTAAAAAAATACTTTTGCATTATAATGGTTATGTTGCCAATTAAAAAATAAAAATGTTTAATTAAAGTTTATTTATTTATTAATATACAATTATTCTTGTAATAATTGAAATTTTTATTTTTTTATAAAGTTCTTAAGTAATTCACTATTGTGTATTGTTTATAATTGCATTAATTAACACAAACAATAATTTTGTGTACGCCTATGGTGATGGTCTAGGGAGGTTTTTAAATATTTTCAATTGTATACTTGGTTGCCTACATTGTAAACCTAAAAATATATCGGTTAGATTTCAAAATATTAGAAATTTTTTGTTTAATAGCGGGGCACGACATAAATATAAATACATAACATCTTTTTGAATTCAAACACATAACACGTCTTCTGGTAAATGTCAAAAATATATACAATACAATAGATGCTTTCCTTTCACTGTTCTGGACGGTTCCGAACAATTCTGTGCGTGACGCCCCATGTACCTTTCACAGAGAGCGCGACGCCCCAACTTGTTCTGAGTGTCCTTCCCTTCTCCCCTCATGCACCACCATCGACAACGGTGCATCAAGCCCTTTTCAAGTGCCAACACCAAATAACTAAATATATCTAATATTTACTACCAACTTATTAACAAAGTTACTAGTATTTTCATGTGTCGCTAGTAATAAATTTATTTTTAAAACTTAAAATATAGAAATATTTTGTAATTTAGAATCTATATTGTGCATCATAAAAATAATGTAATAAAACGTCTTTTAATTATACAATTAATTAACAAAATGTCAAGTTGAGTAAATAATTATTTGTTGGTTATGTCGTTAGTCAACGCATCATAATATATGCCAGTAAATAATGTTCCTTTCAGAATAGTTCAGAACGGTTCTGTGCGTCAAGCCCCGGGAGCGTGTTGCTCTTGAAAGGAAAGCAGTAAATAAAATACTTTCATATTTTTTTACATTTGGCCATCTATGGGAGAATAGACAACGTAGTTTTAGATTTCAGTTGGTTGCTTTTATTGATTAGAGTTCTGTTTCTCTTTACATGCGTTTATAGGAAACGTTTTTGTGTTTAAATTTTGAAAGTTTATTGACATTTATTTGTAAAGATATGGAACGGTTTTAGGGTTATGTTCTAAGAGTTCATTATAAATTTATGTTTTTGAGACTTACTCCATTCCATTCCTTTTTACAGATACAGATGTGCGTTGCTGTGTGAATAGTGTTCATTTATGTGTAGTAATATTAATATAATTAGTGAGATAGTTTAAATTGTGTCCTTATATAGAATTACATTCAGTAGTGTTTGTACTTTAATGTTTTAATGGTAATAATGTTTTTCTAATAATTAATTTTGCAATAACTCTTATTATAAGTTTAATAAAATAAATTAATAAAAATATTGTTTGCTGTAATTTTTTTTGTTTTAAATCAAGAATATTAATAAATTACTTAAATATTATCTTTGAAAATACTGTTGATAAGAAAATTAGTTAATCTTTTATGATTAACTTTTAATAGTACTTTTAAGCTCTTAAAATATATTTAAAACTAATTTCAACTTATCCCACCCTATAGCTAAATAATCGGGGTCGTCAATTCCAGTCCCAATCAGCTGTGTAAATTCCCAGGTATAGTGAAAAATTGCAGCTTCAATAAGGTGGGGAGACGTTGGTTATAAAGGTCGGTGACAAAGTAGAAACCGTTGTTACTACCTGTTAAAAACAGCAGTGTGCACCGAAACAAACAATGGGTCGACGCAAATCTAACAGAAAACCACCGCCCAGGCGTAAGAACATTGAACCGTTGGATATACAATTCAATTGTCCATTTTGTAACCACGAAAAGTCATGTGAAGTTAAAATGGACAAAGGAAGAAATACTGCGAGAATAACATGTCGAATCTGCATGGAGGATTTTCAGACGACGATTAATTTCTTGTCTGAGCCCATTGATGTTTACAATGACTGGATTGACGCCTGTGAAACAGCAAATTGAATTCAATTTGTGTTAATTATTTATTGAATTTATATTAAAATGCACAATATTTAATTACCATGTAATTATATGGATATAAATATAAGAAACATATCAAATTGTTTTGTTTTAATAGTGATAACCTAAATGTATAAGTAAAATGTGCAACAATAAAAGTATTCATGTTGATTTACCGTTTATTTTACATGTATTTGATTAATGTAATGGAGTATTATTGGTATGCATCAATATTAATTATATAAAAAAAAAATGTTTACACAAGGAAGACTAGTAACTAACTGCGTTAGTTATCGTACAGTGCACAGCACAGAACATCCACAGTAAGCTTTCTAAAATGCATAGCCATAGAAGAATCCTACGCCAATAAAAGTTTGCGATATGACCACGATATAACCATAGTCGTTTTTTATTCGTACTTCTGTAACTTTCAATAACTCGTAGAAATATCTGCTACCTTTTTATGTAACTAACTTATTGCGGATTTTTTTAATAAATACATTGTTTTGCTATTTATCATATTGGAAATAAAATCATCAATGATAATAAAGTTTATTCTTCAATTAATCGTCGTTATAAATTGCTGTAAGCACTCTCAATAAGTAGGGATGTCAGATGTTTTTCAAAATAACGCATGTTTATTGTATTAAAACATTTGTTTGAAATATTTATTAACAAACTTTTGTGTTTTGAATTATTTAGTTTTTCGTGCTACAAATAAGTGAGCGATTTTTGCATTTTTTTTTAATTAGATTGTTTTGTTAAATTTTATAAAACTAATTATGTAGTTTGTTGGGCTATATAATTTCAATGAAGAATTATTGTTAATAATTTGATTTATTGTGCACTTTTTGATATATATATGCAACAGTGATCATTTGTATTTTTTATGGTATGTATTTCACAAACATGATATCTGTTACAAATTTGATGCAATAGATATATGTATGTATGATCTTTGAGCAATTTTGTGCAACCATTTTATGTTATAAGTAGATAATTTATGCTTGATGTTATTGATATTAACTTAAAAATAAAATAAACTCTTTGTAGAAACTTAAAATACCCTCGCAGTAACATTGTAAAATAAAAAAAAAAATGTTTAAACTCTGAGTTAAAATTTATCAAAAAAACTTATCAGTAAGCCTTAGACAACTTATATTTTGAAACTCGAATACATTATAACAAAATTGCATTCATTGATAAAATATAAATAATTATACATTTATGGCTGCTAAACTTGATACATGTGTGCATACATTTTACATATCTTAAACTGCCACAACTTTTAAATTAATTTGTTTAAAATAAATGCTTTAATTACATAATATAGTTTTAAACAATAATATCTATAATTACTTTGTTTGAAAATTAATTAATATAAATAAATATGGTTTTTATCAAACTTTTTCACTTTTAATAATAAAATAATAATTTTATTAACTCTTGACTGGCTCAATCCGGCTATCCTTAACTTACTTTTCCTATTATTTTCAACTTGTCAGTAGTCATAAACGGATTTTTTTATAATGGAATAAAATAAAATACGCTCCAAATCTATGCCAATTGTTTGCGATAATGAATTTGTCTATCAGGTTCCAGTTACTTCAAATTGGACGTACATAATTAAAACCATTAAATTAAGTAACATTTCTAAACATAAACTGTTTAATAGTTACTGTGATTTACATGTAAATTATCTCTTTGACCAGTGAGATGCTAGGCACACTGATGATGGGTGCATACCTTGAAACACGATTGTATCTATTACTTGATGAAAAGGCAATTTACATAAAATACATCATTCATTAAATTGAGCTCTAATAAAATTCTTATACCGCAAAAAGAAGATACGTTTGATAATGATAATTTTCCAAAAGAAGTAGACTTTGACAAAGTCAACCTTTTTTAATAAGTAAAGAATTTTAATGTTTGATTGGCAAAAATTAAACTTTCTTGTAGAAACAGTGTTAGTTGTTTAGTTAAAAAATCTTTTAAAATGTACACCTTGTAGACATAAAGGTGACAGTTTTTGCACTTAGAATATTGAACACAAGCAAAGGCATTCTATATTACAAAGATTTGCTAACCTACATAGTAAAAAAACATGAGTAATTGACTTGCATCGTATCTTTAGTATGCAAAATGACAAACACAAAAAAAACCTTTAACCATATATTAACATTATTTGAGCGTCTGCAACTTCTTGCTAGCGTAAACGATGCTGCAATTTTAAATTAATTATAAGAACAAAAATACTATCAGCCACTATACACAGAGAAAAACACTTTGAAAGATTGCGTAACTGCCAAACTGCCAAAATATAAAGAGGAGTTTTTAATTACTTAGAATTAATGATTACAAACAAATTCTTGTAATTAAAACTTGTAAGTTGGTATAATTCTCACACAAATTGAGTTTTTAAACTTGGAATATTTGACACTAAAACTAAATCTTTATTGAAAACTCTATTGGACGTCAAAGATTTAATAAGTAAACCTTAGCAGTTTTTTTTAAATTTAATTATTTAACGTGAGTTTATTTCTGCTGCAAGGCTAATCACTGACGTTAAAGGATAAAACAACCGCATCTAAAAATTTCAGTTGCTTGTTGACGCATTAAACGAGCTCAGTCAAGAAACTGCACAATGTACAATGGAATTGTAACGGTTGCAAACACAGTTATTGTAAACTTTAAATGATTTTAGTAAAGTTATTATTTTTCAAAAAATTGTCAACTTTATTTTTAGTTTAAAGGATAGACAAAGTTTTGTCAAGTTTTGAGCTAAAAATAACAATGACATTTTTTTGAAAAATAGATATACCTTTTAGTATAAAAGCCTCAATATACTATTACTGGTTTTACGCCTATTTAACGAGGAGAAAGTTGATGGTTAAAGAGAAGGCGGCGTTGCTTTTCTCGATGCGATAGTGAGAGATTTGAGACCTGTAGTCTCGGATTTCTACTTAGTGTAGTGGTGCACCGTGTTCCGATAAAGGTAGGTAGATTGCTATCTTGATTGCTAAAGGGTCGCAAGTGAGATACGGTGTAGTGCGGTTCTTTAGAGATTAAGGACGTGCAGCAAGCGTCCATGCTTGCAGGTCTTAGTGCAACTTTTGGTTAGATAGGTAATAGGTTTTTTCCAAAGTTTGGAAATTGTTTCACAGCGTGGCGTGCAATGCCGGGAGGCAAGTTGGGCTTGGAGCTAATTGAATCAACTCTAAGACATTTGTTGGTGTGTCGGTATCTAGAATGTACTGGGTGCATAGCGAAAATCGAGAGACAACTTACGGCGGTTAGTGGAATGCCGTGTGTGCAGACTGGAATGCATAGTTTATTTAAATTTTGTGGTGTACTTGACGTGGTGTATGTCTGAGTTTTAGACTGTTGCTTTCTGCATGCGTTGGGTGTGCTCCTGAGTGAGAGGGAAATATTCTAAAGACTTAATGTGTCGGATGTACTTTAAATGTTTGGAAACGCTTACCGACTAACCGTTCTCCTAAAGAGCCACAAGTTTTCCTTATACAGCAAGCACGGAGCTAACTCAAAATCTGAGTGAATTGCAACTTTTTTGAAGAAATTTGTTGCTAATACCAACATGTGATCCTTAATTGGGACAATTTCTGCATCAGTTTTCAGTTGTGTATTCCGTACAGAAAGAGGTGCTTTCAGAGTTCTTCTCAAAGTTATTTTGAAACAATTCTATTTTTTTTAGATAAGACGATGCAGCCATTCTCCATGCTGGACATGCGTATGTCAGTATTGAGCAAATGATTGTTTTAAATAATTGCAACTTGTTTTTAGAGCTCATGTTGCTCTCCTTACGTAGAAGTGGTGTTAACATACTACTTGCCATTTTGGTCTTATCTAAAATAGTCTTAATATGTAATCCAAGAGTTAGTTCACGATCAAGCTCTACTCCTAAACACTTTGCAATATCCATCCATGGCATTAGAGTGCCGTTGAAATAAACGTTCTCATGTGAAAAGAATAGCATTGCTTTTCTGTGGATTAATTTTATTTTAAATTTCAAGTGCTTCACATGCCGCTTGAAGTCTTAGCGTGATGACTTTTGGACTACTTGAAGTGTACATCAGTGCCGTGTCGTCTGCATACTGAGCGATTTTTACACCTTGAGGGATGTATGGTATGTCGGCTACATACAAATTGAAGAACATCAGTAATAAAACTGAACCTTGAGGAACCCCTGTCTTAATAGGACGAGGGGTAGACACGTGCCAAAACAATTTTATGAAAAATATCCAGCCTTTCAGATAAAAAGCGATAAGTTTGATCAATCTAAGATTGAACTTAAAACAATGCATTTTTGCAAGTAATTTTTTGTGCCAGATTATATCAAAGACCTTTTGGACATAAAAAAATATGACTTCCGTAGCATTATTATTATTAGCATTATTTGGTTTGAAACTCTAGTTGTGGAGAGTCCAAATCTAAACCCGTGTTGATGATTTGACAACTAGTTTTTAGCCGCCGTGTGATCTCAAATTTTATCCAAGATTACAGTCTTCTTACTTTGGTTCGACAGGAAACTAATCGGGTGGTAATTTTGCAAAAAATGTCTATCTTTTCTAACCTTAGAGATAGGGATAACATGAAAGCTTTTCTAAGACAAAGGAAAATAAGACGTTTTTAGGATTGCGTTTGTAATGTTTGTGAGGAACATTACAGCCTTGTAAAAAAATACTCTTAAAACTTTATTTGGAATGCAATCCGGACCAAGTGTCGATTTAGGTTTGAGATGTGTAATGATCTATGTCACCTTAGATGGTCTAACCGATTTTAAGCGGTCTCAGTGTGCTGTCTTACTTTTTTGTGGACTTTATCCACGTGGTTCAAATCCAAGTCGTTTTCAAAGTTCGACTTGCATTGGAGTTTCAGGCTATCAAGAAAATACTTTGGCTTTGCCTTCCAACGTGTATTCAAGGCCTATTTTGCCATAAATGAAAGGCAACGGTGTACGCTTATTTTGAAGGGCTGTGGCTATCCTCCACATCAGACTTTTACCGTCGTTGGGTGATTTAAGAGCGGATTTCTAGCACTGATATTTGTGCATCCTGATTGTCTTTTTACTTTACCATTTAGCCGGTTTAGCTCGGTTTGGTCAGTTGTATCATGTAACTTTTGCCATAAATGTCTGGCACGATTTTGAGCACCGATGAGCTCTCTAATCTCTCTGTCAAGACTCAATCTATTTGATAACTTTTTTGGAACAGTTTGGTAGATTTTAAATTGCTAACGAGATGAGGCTAGTGAAGTAATCGACCTATCAACTCCTTCAACCGTTCGAATGTTAAGATCTGATGCTTTCTTTTAAGATAAGTGCTGACCAAATCGACTCTATCACACCTCTTATAGAGATCTAAGACTACTGGGCTGTGGTGTGAGCTTAGATCGTTTATAACCAACATTTCAGTTTGCGCTGTGATATTTTAAGCAACGCTATGTCAAAAACATCACTTGAATACTCATGTTGATAGTGAGTTGGGTCATACTTTAACAGTATTTTGTCTTTAGCATTTGTTAGTCTGCTATGCCAAGCTGATTGCTTTGCGTTGAAGTCTCTTGCAACAATTGCAGGAAGCTGGCCGTCTAGTAAAGCATTGAGATCTGCTGTTACTAGTTGTTTAGTTAGCGACTAATATGCTGAAATTAGTTTTATCAGTTTCAGATCAGGTACATTTATTGCAAGGGATTACCGAGTGGTCAGCTTTTTTTATTACGAGGATTGCAGTTTCACGTCCCAGTGTACCAAACGTGTTTCCCAAGTATAAAAACGTGTTTGGAATGTTGAGCGTTTTACTCTGTGCTAAGAGGGTTTCTGATATTAACATTACATCTATGTTATTATCGAAGAAAAAGACCTATAGTTCCTTTTTTTTATTATTTATGCCGTTGGCGTTTCAAAAGCAAATACGAAGTAAAATATTATTATCCAGGTGTGTCAGCCATTATGAGATTACTGTTTTTAATGTCGCAAGATACATCTTTTTGAAGTCCTCTTTGTTAGTTGACATTAATTTGCTAAAAAGATTGTGGCGAGCTTCAAGAGTAAAAGAACCCGCCTTTTTTCCACCTGAAGATGGTGGTTTTGCGCCCGAGCGAGCCCGTTGCCTTAGCAAAGGATTTCTCCTTTCTGACTCGTGGAACTGTTTGCGCTTTTTTTTTAGGCTGGTTTTTTGCTGCTATTTGCAAGTCGAGTCGATGCTTTGTGCACCGGGCAGCCTCTAAAGCTGGCAGTGTAAGCTCCCCCACATAGGGCACACTTAGGCGGAGTGGGTTCCCGATTACCCAGCTTCCTGATACACTGGGCCGTCGGATGAGGCCTTGCGTATTTAACGCAGACGTGGCATTGACTAATTACGCCCGTTTTTTTTACCTCTACTTTCACTTTGAGGTTACATAGGAAATTGACATTGAATATTTTGTGGTTTTTAGCCGTATTAGCAAGTTGAATGTAGCGCATGGGAAAAACCCTTTCCCTTCTCCCTAATCGAACGGTCGAAATTACTTCAAAACCCCGCTCTGCAAGTTGGTTCTGAACATCCTCGGCTGAAAAACAGTCGGGGATGCCCCTAACAACTACATTGAGGGTTTTTTCCGCTTCAGTCTAATAAGAAAAATGATGAATATTTTCTTTATTTAATTTAATATTGGGGTGCCAATTCTCTGAGCTGGCACTGAACCCGGGTTTATATGGTTGGTTTAGTCACTCTGTGTGCCATAATCGATATTAATGTGCTGTGAGATGGCGTGTCTCACAGCGTTATTGACCAAATCAATAGGGTTAATAAGAATGATCTTACTCGATATCTCATTATCTTCAGTCATCTTTATCTTCTTGCTGGCGGCGAGTTTCCTTCGCTGGTTCCGGTTGAGCGCTGGAGCAAATTCATCTTGGTCTAAGCGGGTCTTGTCTTGGGAATCTCTGGAGGCCTCTTCATCTTTGATTGGCTTTTCCGCTTGTCTTTTCCCACTCTTCAGTGGGAGGATGATTAATTCCTTTGGTTCCTGTGGGAGAAACACGAAATTAGCTGGTGGTTTTAGAGCGGCGGAAGTTGATGCGTTGGCTAATGCATAAATACCGCCGGTGTTCAACCGTTTGATAAGCGCTTGGATGTCCTCCTGAGCTTTTTTAAGCTGGTCCTGGAAGATTCTTATCTTCCTGGCCTGCTGTCTTCCATTGTCGTTTGGCTTGGCCGAGCGGAACTTGAACTGCTGCTTCGACATTATTCCGGAAAATAATGCTACTGACTTACAATTAAAATGCTAATACAAAATGAAATTAATCATTTCCCATCACAATTTAAGTGCTGGTCAGTTGTTTGCAATAAGAATTGCATTTACCCTTAGGCGTGACTTTGCCGGTGTGACTCGGTGTGACTCTGCTGGCTGGATCTAGCTGACCACGGTGGTATGATCGGACGGGTACGTGAGGCTCCGCCCACTAGGCGGCACCAATACAACTTATACTTTTTAGATTGTTTTTTGAAATATATTGAATATTTTTATTATTTTATGACCAGGTCTTTGGATATTACTGGTTCGGCATCATAGTTACTGTCGTCAAATGTTTTATAGTCTGTTTTTCTAATTTTAATGCTGTAAATTTGCTTGTGACAAGGTTTGGTTCAAGTGTTCCTACATTTGTATTTCCAACCTTCTTTTAAAGTGTTAGTTCCTTTTCATTGAGGGGTTGGCTTAAGAATGTTTTTTGTGTAAGAAAAATTTTTTACTGGCACTATTTGTTTGCTGTGATGTTTTGTGTATCAGTAGTGTCACACTCCATCCTCTAAACCCTCTTGCTATTACGCTTTTTTGCATTTTTTTTGGTTTATTTTTTTGATCAACAAAAAAAAAGCAAACTTTATAGTTTGATTCTGTTTTGATTTAATTTGGGTACTGATTTTTCTGTATTTTTTGCTACATTTTTTTGCGTGTAGTTTTTTTTTTTTTAATTTTTGAGACTCAAATAACGCATGCATGGAGTTATCTACTTACAAGTATTTTTAGATTATTGATTTTGGGTGAAACAAATTTCACTGCACGTAAGCTTCAATGGACTCTTTGTACATCTTTCAGTGGCAACACTCCGTTGCCATGACGCTCAACTAACCTGTCTAGTTGATAATTGAAAGAACACTGTTTGAAAAAGTATTCTTTATGATGGCTGTGTCAAGCCATGCCAGCTCTTACTCAACATGAACTCCATTACGTGGGAAAGAGATTAATTTTGCATTCTCTACATGTTAGTTATTTTCAATTCTTAACGTATGCCCCTGTCAAGACTTTTGTTAGTATTTTCAGATTTTTTTCTAGAAAGTATAAATCGGTCACATTTTGAAGATAAGAACACACGTCTTTTTGTCTATATGTCTAGCAACACGGTTATTGTAGTAAATATTACAAAACTTTTACAGCAGAAAACAATTTTTTACTACGCTTGGATATTTAACTGCAGTATATTTAAAACATAAGCAGAAAATATTTTATTAGGTTTGAAATAAATGGGCAAGTATTATATGCCACTTTAATTTTAATTTTCTTTTGAGAACCGTTTAGAATTAAATTCAAGAGCCATCTTTTTAGCGGTCTAACTTTTTACAATTTTATTGAAAACGCTTTGCCACACCAGTACTGGTTTATATTCTTTAAAAGTGGTGTATAACAACTGATACTATAAATAACTTTCATTAAACTATTTAAAGATTTATTTATTTATCTACTAATATTGTGCATTTTTACATTTTACTACTTTAAATTTAATCTTTAATTTTAATAAAAAAGCCATAACCATTTTTCAACTTTTTGCAAGAAGAGATAAACCTCCTTTAGACTCTGACTATTTCTAAACATTTGATAATCAGTACCTTTCCAACTATCACACATTTTATTAGTTTGTGTCCATAAACGGGCTTGATTGTTTGGTAAGAAGTTGAAAACAATAAACTCCGTCAACTTTGTCGTTCAATCTCCTAAACTACCATGGAATCACATAATTGACGCTACATTACAAAGTGATGCTGTTGCTAGAGCTAATTAAGTAAATGTAAATGACATAAAACATAAACAAATTAGTAATAATTTATTTCAGTATAAAATAAACTTAAATTTGCAAGACAAATGCATCTAGAGATAATCTAATGTATTTTGAACTCTTTTTATTAGTATGTCTTTGTATTTCCAAACAATAAAATCTTCAACGACGTTACTCTTGTATTCAGTGCAAGTTGCATTTCCAAGAGAATCAATGCAGTCTTTTCTATAATGATTTAATTGTCCATCAGTAACATTTATAGAAACGCTATTACATTCACTAAGACAAGATATTGGATAATGATTATGTAAGGTTAAAATTTTATTTGTATCATGAAAACACTTAATATAATATCCTGGGTTTGTGAAATTATATGTTCTTTTTACATGTTGTAAAATATGCATATACTCAGGAATTTCATTATGAAAAGAATTAGTATTTACACTATCCAAAAAATAAACATTCTCTGCACAAAATGATGTTGCGTTTGAGTCATTTTCTAACAATTTTTTAATAAGTTGTTTCCATGTGTTGACGTTTCTAGGTATAATAATTTCATCAACATCAAAAGTAGTTACATATTTATATTCATACATATGCTTATACAAACAGTCGTTATACGGTATTAATTCATTCAATATTGTTGCTAATGGATTAAGCTTCATATACATTTCACGCAAGAAAGGTGTGTTTGGTTGAAAAGCTCCTAAAGTATACGGTATTACTTCTATAATATCTTTTGATTGATAATAATCTAAAACTTTTTCAATATTATGATGATTATTGTAGTTATAAATAAATATTTTATCCGCTCCTAATATTCGTAATAGCTCGATCCATTCGATAAGACGAATTGAATGGTCTTGTTGTAAAAAATCGAGCCCTTTAACACAAACAGCAAAATCTTTCTTTATTTTTGGTTTTTTGTAATTAATATGAACATTAGTAGTTGAATTATCACATTTATTTTCAACTAAAGAAATTGACATTGGAATATCATCACCTAGTAAAATAAATGAAATTATATGTGGTTGAAGTCCAGGCCAATGTCCCCAATATTTATGCCATATATAATTATAAGAGTGCATGTAGGTTATAGCCATTGAACCATCTGGATACCATAAATGACCATATAAAGTTACATTTGGTTCAATTTTGTCAATCATAGCTAGCACTCGTATGTAGGTTACATCTATTCTATCATCTATATATGCACCGTACAAATAAAATGTGCCATTACTTGTATATAAAGTTTGCCAATATTGGTTATTGAACATGATGTCTGTCAGTTTTGGAAACATTGCACAAGATTGATTGAAGCCATAAACTTTTAATCTATTCCAATTTATACGAGGTAATTGTGGAACTTCTTCATGTATTTTGTTCAATATTTCATAATCTATATAATTATGTTGATGTTCTAATGGTACAATGTGTTTACCTAAAGATGTTTGTTTTAAATCTTCATAATTTAATAGTTTTATGTTATAGTAATATAATATAGCAATCAATGAAATGACAGTAAAAAACGAAATCCATATACATTTCTTATTTTTTAAGAATAGTTTGTGAGTTGTCTTCATTCTGAAAATATTAAAAAATATTAGAAATCAAATAATTAGTACAATATTGTTATTTATAATTTATCTAATGCATTTGTTTTTTTTTTTTTGGTTTAAGTTTAACCAGCATTCCGTTATTTATTTATTTATTTACCAGGCAATGGAAGCCATTACAAAATTGGTATATATTTACAACTTAAAAACTATAGAAGTTAAACATAATACAACTTATATTAAAAATAAGAATACAACTTATAATAGTACAACATAAAACAAAATATTAAAAAGTTACGGATGAGTGAGTCGCAGGGTATTAAAAAAAATTCTTAAAAAAATCCACTTTAACTTCATTGGCATGCCGCAAAACACATGTAGATGCAAAGTGCTGCGCATAATCTGTACGTTTATACGGTATATGAAATAAATAGTTATTGCGTAAAACTCGAGCTATGACATAAATACCATTGTGTTGAGCAAATCAGAACAATCAATAATCTCACAAAGCACTAAAAACTAGTGACACGTCAAAATTAAAACGTATTTTTTTTAAACTTCAATAAGAAGGACAGCATCATTTAAAGACAAAATTTTAATGAAGATTTTTATATTGTCAGCAAATAATAAACAACGCGCATTAGATAAACAGTATACCACATCATTGATAAATATATTGAACAGTAGATGTCCAAGATGTGACTTATGTGGAACACCTGATGTATATCAATATTACGAAAAACGCACTGACCGATGCTCACAAATTGAGATCTGTTAGATAAATAGAATTGAATCTACAGTAACAAGATCTTATCAACTCCAACACAAAGTAGTTTTATAATTAGTATTTTCTGGTCAACGGTATCAAAAGCTTTTGAAAAATCACTGTAAACTGAATCCACCTAAAATCTGTCTTTGAGAACATTTGTTATATAAGTTTCATATATCAAGAAAAATATATTATATATGTTATGGGTGTGTACTCTCTACACGTGTTAGCAATCTAGTCATGCCACTCTTTTTAAATGCGTTTAATTTGTCTACAATTTTTGTTGTTTAATCATATTTGCGTTGTGTTGGATAATTGACAGTTTTTTGCACGTCATTGTCTTTACCAGTAACAGCATTATTGATTAGATCATTTCTTTTTCAAAACTTATGAAATGAGTTGCCTTAGCAGCGTAATGTTGCTTGTTTCCGGAACTTTTCAGGGGTATATTATTTTTATTATCTAGCATTTTTATTTTTATCTTTATTTTGGTTTTTTCCTTTTTGACAAGATTGTGTCCGTTTTCATAGTCATAGCCGTAATTTAGGTATGCAAATAAAAAAAAAATAATGAAGCATGTATAGGGATAAGTGTTTTGGCCCACGTCGGGAACCAAAAAGTTGGACCAAGAAAATGAAAGTTGACAGTTTACAAAAAAAAAGAAAAGGGTGGTAGTCTTATTACCGAGGCAAAGCTACTGTGCAATCTAAGGACGCGCCTAATAAGAGTTTTGCCTTGATCCCAAATTATAAAATCCAAAAAAGTTTAGATAGTAAATTTGTTCAAACAACGATTGCAGTCCAATAATATTACACAACACAGTGTATTAGTTTTAAACGTATATTGCAGGTTTAACAGTGATATAAACGTAAAACTAATAAGTAGAACGAATTAATTCTAATATTAAATGTCAAATTTGATTTTACATCTCCCCTCGGGACGGCGGCTCGCTAATCGTTTCAGCTTTATTATCAGAATAAACTGATGGTGTTTTGGTTTATGCAGACCCTTGGTAAGGATGTCGGCGATCATCTTGTTCGTGAAGACGTGGTCAAACATGAAGTTGCCATCCTTAATCTTGTCGCGTAAGAAATGATACCTTGTATTGATATGCTTGCTTTGGTTGTGAAATACAGAGTTTTTGGAAAATTTTAGTGCTCCTTGATTGTCATTGTGTATTAGTATAAGTCCTTGATCCACATCAATTTTAAGCATTAGGTTTTGGAGATATACGGCCTCCTTGGTTGCTTCGGACATGGCCATGTATTCAGCTTTGTTTGAGCTTAGCCCTACAGTACGTTGCTTCTTGGATTTCCATGATGTTGGAAAACTTGCCCACAAGAAAAAATAACCGTTGAACGATTTTTTGTCCGCTAAGTTGCTCCCCCAGTCAGCGTCTACAAAACCTTTCACTTCTGTATTTGCTGCACTATAACAGACTGATGTAGGCAGTACTTTTTAGGTATTGCAAGACACGTTTTGAAGCTAGCCAATGTTCCTTTTTGTAACAGTGACTAAACTGCCCCAGGTAGCTGACAGCATGACAAATATTTGGTCTTGTTGATATAGATAGGTAAATCAGCGCACCAACCAGTTTACGAAATGGATATTTTTTCTTGATCTGCTAAAGTGGTCTCGTTTTTTGTTAGTTGCCTGTTTAGGTCAAGTGGAGTCAGTACGGGTTGCAGTCCGACATATTAAAATGTTTCAGTAGTTCTGTCACAAACCCTTGTTAATTCAGTCGGATTTGGTTGCTTTTCTTAGTGAATTTGATTCCCAGACAATACTTGGTTTTGCTCAAATTTTTGACTTTATATTCCGTTTGCAACATATGTAGTAGCTGCGTTGCCGTTTTATTGCTTCTTGACACCACGAGGATGTTATCCACGTAGATGTAGAATTATGTAAGCTGCGATATCTTTCTTTTGTTTTAGTAGGTAGTTGCATGGATCTGCATGTGTGGGTTTAGCTCCTATTTGACGCAAGGTGGTGTTGTTTCAGGGCGTACAATTTTTTGTACAGGAGACAGACACAGTTGTTTTTCTTAAGTTTGTATAACATTTCTTTGGCTGCTGTACTACAGTTTTATCTTTTACTATAAGTTGTAGGTGTTTGGCTAAATTTTTAGAAACTTTCATAATTTTTTTTTGATAAGGTTCCCGTTTAAATATGCGGTTGACACGTTGAATTGGCAAATTTTATTTTCTGTTGTGCTGCTAATGCCACAACTATCCTTATGGACACCTGGTGTTTGGGAAAAACCTTAAACAACCAAGCGGGCTTTCTTTTTATCGACCGTTTTGTCAGTTTTGAATTTTTTTATGTGAGATCACTTGGCTTTCGATTATCAGTTTATTTGTTCGTCAACTTTTAAGTATTATGGCGGAGAATTGATTTCATCTTGTTTACCATCGTTTCGTTCTATTCTGTTGTTTCTGGAGACAACATCGCAATTTTTTTGAGAGAATTTAGTCTTTTTACAGTTTGCTTTAGCTTTGTTTTCTTCAATTATAGGAATCATGTTGTAAACTTTTCTTGGTGGGTCTCTGTTTTTTTGTTGTAGCCTAATGCTGGAATTCATGAAAGCCAGTTAAAGTAACAGTTGATTAAATTTGACAAACGCAAAACTATTTACAGCAATGCTACCACAAGGACAAGTTTGACATAATATATATCTATCAGAAATAAAAGGAAAATAATATTTGATACTAATGCAAAGTCAATATCAAGTATTTATATTGAATTAATAAAAATAATTTTGACAGTTTATCAAATGTTGAGGTTATGTTGTCATATTTAACGCTGATTAACGTTAATCAGCTTTCATGAATTCCACCATTAGTCTGCCGGAATTTCTTTTAAATTTGAGTTGTCTTTCATTCTTATTTTTGACCTCTGGCTCCGTTAGATTCTCAATTTTCATAAATTTTATGTCGCGGAAAACTTCCAGATTCAAAAGCTTTTCTGATTTTTGGCATAACCGAGAAAAATTCCAGATCTTCCACGAATGTCTAACTTGTCTCTTTTTGAGGCTTCGATTTAGGCAAAATACTTGGGCCCCAAATTCTTTCAATTTGTTTACATTTAAATTACTTGATGTGCAGCAATTTTTAATGTAGCAAGCCGTGTTTACCGCCTCTGCCCAGAAGGATTGATAAAGTTTGGACTGCATTAAAAAACACCTTGCTGGTTTTAGGAGTGTTTTGTTGGTTCGTTCAGAAATGCCATTTTGTTCCGGTGTAGACGATTGTCAATCTTTTTTCAATATCTTTCATCTTTTGGTACTCGTCGAATGACTTGTTCACATACTCTGTATCGTTATTTGATTGAAGGTATTTTACTCGTTTTCCAGTTTGATTCTCGACACTGCTTCTCTTACGTATTCTATAAATTTTGAAAGTTGGATGGAATGAAATTCACTTCTTTCCAGCCTGTAGCATCGTCGCTGAAGGTTAAAAAGTATTTCATTTTGGCACCACTGTTGAGACACCACTGTTTGTGACTATTTTTATTTACATTGAAACATGCGTTTGTTGTCCTATTTCTTGCTGTGTTTGGGCCATTTTTAGACATGTGGCCTACTTGTCTGCATTTGTGGCACTTGTGCTTCAATTCTTTTGTTGGTTCAGCTTGCTTGGGATATTCACTTTGATTCTGGTATTGCTTCTTTACGCCACACCGCCTTGTTCCCCTTTTCTTGCATCGTTTTGTTCTGTTATTTTCACTCGTAGAACTTTTGGAGTCGGCAACTTGTCGCGCTGTTTGATTGAGCACCGAACATTTTTGTACCTGCCGGGTAGACTGTGTAAAAGCAAAATGGATAAAGTTGTTGTCTGTTTTTACGTTCTATCTAGCTTATCTACGGCGTCAAAAAATTGGTCTGCTCGCGTATATCATCGCCGTCCGCCATTTTTGGTTGAGTCAGCCTTTTTAACAGCGTTGTTTTTTGTGCTGGTTTTCTTGATTGATAGATGTTTTTAAGTTTTTTTGAAATTTCCTTTGACGTTTCAAGCCCTTTGACTTGTTTAAGTTTGATTTTTTAACAAGCAGTGCCTTCAACTTGTATTCGCCAAGTGTCATAATTATCCTTATTCAGCGGTTTGAGATTTGAAAATGGTTAGTCATTTTCATAGGTTCAGGAAACAAACACTGCAGTGGTTTAGTGAATAAACCACTGCAGTGTTCGTTTCCTTATCGGGACAGAATATTTGCACTTTGTTTAGATTTCACAATTTTGCTTTCACTTGTGTTTTTCATGAACTTATTCAATCCGTTCACTTACAGTCGTTTCACTGGGCCAATAGCCTGTTCAAACAACGATTGCAGTCCAATAATATTACACGACACAGTGTATTGGTTTTAAACGTATATTGCAGGTTTAACAGTGATATAAACGTAAAGCTAAGTAAGTAGAACGAATTAATTCTAATTTCAAATGTCAAAACTGACTTTTCCAAAACATTGCCTACTAATTAGTCGACGTAACGTTTATTGCTTCAACAAAATTATTATTAACCTCTAAAACGCGTAATATTTTTGAAGTCTGTTTTGAACAATTATAATGCTATTTGTAGTAGATCATTTATGAAATGTTACATCTTGAATATAGAACTTTTATTGAATATCATCCGCCGCAATTTACCACAGATCTGAAAACTGTTATGCCACAACAATAATATTTTTTTATTAGTAGGTTCAAACATTATGAGTTAGTTTATTATTAAAATGACGCTGTAGTAATTTGAAAAATACTCCGTTTTTTAATCCGATTGATGGAGTATAGATGTTGTGCTTGTGATTAATACTCTATATAATTCTAGTACAATATCCAAAAAAGACTAATTGCTTTATATTACAATTCCTATATTCCAAACAAGTTTGAAATCTCACTGCACACCTCTATAGAGCAAACAACCTATGTTTTGCCGCTAAGTGTTCTCAGTCAGTAATAGAATAGATAAGGAGGCTTTGACAAATTGCAAAATATGCAGTAATACGGCATTTAAATAATCCCAATAAATTTCAATTTAGTTTATTATTTAACTGCATTTGAACCTAGTAGTGCATACGTTACCATTATTACTCATCGAGAATATTATCTTAATTTATTCATGCTGTACATGGATGGGTAGACAAAATACTTTTCTTAATAGATAAATTACGTTTTACATCTGTATTAATAATTGCATTAGCAGACTGAATGATGTTTTTGGTTGAAAAAAATTACTTACAAAAATTAAGAATAATACAAAAGCGCAGATTTATGCTATTGTTCTCTGAAGTATTTTGTGGTAAGAACTTACAGACTATTAATGACAGATTCTTTAAAATTTAAAAAGTTTATTTGACTATAGAAACTTTTTGGTTAACTGTTTGACTAAAATCTTATCAAAAGTTTTTTGGCGTTTCAATCTTTTGATTCCAGCTTTTTACCTCAAGGTGCCTAAAAGATTGACAATGCTCTTAGCCATACAGCCTTACAGATCTGACTTGGATTCGTGCGACTTTTTTTGTTTCTCTGACTGAAAAAAGAGCTGAAAGGAAAGCATTGGGAGTCCGTGGAAAACATCCAAAAGCATGTTACAAGGTTATTAAAAGACATTCCTGTCAAAGAGTTTTAGAATGCTTTCCAAGCGTGGTAGACTCGTCTCCAAAAGTGAATTGATTCAGAGGGATAGTATTTTGAAGAATTTTAAGCGTTTGTACAAGAACGATCAATAAATCTATTTTTTATAGAAAATGCGCATTACTTTCATATTGGACCCTGTATATACAAATCGTTTCATAAGATTAAGGATGTGTATTCGTATTAATATATTTTGTTAGTATAACACTATTTTATAGTAATTGACAAAGATAGCAATTTGAGCAGTGGAAAATATGGAAATAATTTTTATTATAATATATAACTGAGTAAGTAGTAGTTTTTATACCGACAAACATTTTATCACAACCTGTTCAAAGTTGTTCAAAAGCAGTTCAAAGTATTTTAAAAGTGATTCAAAAGCAGTTCAATGTGTAAAGTAGATTAAAGTACTACAAAATGATAATAAAATAACATAAAATTAATATTTAAAAAACTGTTCTAAAATATTCTTTATAAAATGAGACTTATTTTAATTATTTTGATATATTTTATGCAAGTAAATTAACTTAATTATTTTTTGTTTAAAAACTAACCGAAACTGCATTAACACACACTAGTTAACTGTTTCACTGATGCTTATAACACTGTACTGATGAGACCATCGTCAGCTTGTTACTTGGCCGATACATATATTAAATTTTTTTAAATCTTATCTAAATAAATATGAATTATTAAAAATATGTTAGTCTTACGTAACAATATATTTAAATATACTACATATTTAAATTATAATCATTTTCTCCTATTATCAAGACATGTATATTTTATTGTCGTGTGGACTGAGAGCAATTTAGTTTGTTGAGATTTTATGCTTATTAGATTTAAATAGTTTTTGCTAAAGGGTCGTTTTATATCCTCTCGCAGGAATTTCAGCTAATTATCAAATGTGATGCAGTTTTTCAGAATGTGGTTTTTAATATTTTTGGTTTTATCTTTATATTTTCTATCTATACCTTGAAACGGTGACTAACAAACTCCGTCATCACCTTACCAGAGTTATCTTCTTTCAGTAGTCAAAATTACCGAAACACTTAAATAATTCTCGAACCGTAAAAAAATTGAAAAAAAAGTTTCAAACAAAAGTTTTTGGTTTTAAACAAGCTATTGTTTAAATTTATATATACAGGTTGTTTATTTTAGTACGAAAATTTGGTAAATTACTTTTTTTTTTAAATAGAACACTATATATTTTTTAGTTGTCTGTAATTTTTGTGTTAGCTGTTTTTTATACGAATTGAGATAAAAATTAAGATGAAAATTGCTTTTTGAAACGTTTAATTGTTGAACACGTGTTAGTATTAACAAACCTGGATTATTAACGACACTTTTTTGTAAAAAAATTATAGTTAACATTTCTTGATTGTTTTTACAATTGCACTATATGTTTAATAATGACTATGTATAAACTTTTATTATTAATTTTTAGAATTTTAATGCTTTGCTTAGGATTGATTCAATTACACAAACTTTTTAATTTTTAGCTGTCATATGTAAATACGTACTTTGATTGTTCTAAAATGCTTTAATATTTAAAATGATCTACTTTTAAAAAACATGTTATACAGGATGCTTCAGATTATTTTTGGACAACTTGAACAGTGTATACAACTTATCTACTAAAACAAAAAAATCTTATAAATATATTTGTAAATACTTACTAACAAAGATGTCGCATGATAAAGTTTTATTACATCTACACATTTCTCCAAAGATTTGTCAATTTGTGAGTTTTTTGGCGTAGGCTTCTCCTAGGTTTGTAGTTGTGCCTAGATTGGGTTTTTATTTTTGGAGCCATAGATTAAGTCTTTCCCTAATAGAGTTTTGGCTCAAATAAGTTGCTGTTTTACGTGATTTTGTTTTTGAACCAGTCGCCGCTACATTGGTGTAGTTTAGATTGATTTTACACTTATAGTAGTTTCAGTCAACCGTTTTTGTTTTTGGTTTTAAGTTTGGTGGGCCCGCAACCGATGTTTGATCCTTCAAGGTCTATTTTTTAACAGTAGTTTGATTTAGAACTGTTAGCTTAATAATGGGAGTTTTAGCAATAGCGGCAAATGATCTACAGGAATTAAAAAGCATTGAACTTTTTTTGAATCAAAGTAAAAAAGCTTCTTTTAAATTGATTTTTTTTTCTGTTGTTTTTGGGTAATCCCGTGATACTAAAGATGTTTGTATTTACAATGAATACAAAAAATAAAGTTTGCGCGTTTATCTTGTTCATACTTACCACAACTACAATACTCCATTTGATTGCGGTGTGTTCAAACCGCACTGGACACTTCTTATTGGATTTGAGGTAAACAATTGCACAGCTCAAAAAAAAAACTATTTAAATTTTTTGATTAGTTTGTCTGAATTAAATGTAAGAATTATAGACGTTGTACTTATGATTCCCTGAGAGTTTTCATACATTTTGTATCATTCTTACTTACTTCTGTATATAATACCTTAATCCAAGAAATTACTCTTTTCTAATGTTTAGAGACGTAGGTAGTTCTATTTTAACAACAATTTGTTTCAAAGACGAGCATTCTAATAACATTTGGTTCTATACCGTATTTTTTGCTTTAATAAGTAAAGAACTATTTTTTAATTTTTACCAATGTATTAGCAAATTTTGGAAAAGACTTATGGTTTAGAAATTAACGCATCCAAGAAACCGCTCAATCTCCGCATCTATCAAGGTTTCACATATGAGACGCTATACTACAAACTGCTTTAGTTGCAAGGACTAATCAAGCAATATAAGTTTCACAAATGCAATTAAAAGACTTTTGCAAACACAACCTATACTGCAGTGTTTCAAATTTTAACAAAATATCTATTCTATCATTACATGATGATTCTTTACCCTAAAGCTAAAAATAATGAACTGGTTAATTAAAATTTTGTTAAGTTTAATATTCCATTTTGCCAAAAGCTCAGGCCAAAGTAGTATGTTGCAACTAACAATCTTGTGTTGTTGTTATTTGTTAGCATTGTTTTTTATACTTAGGCCAGTAATACCCAACTCCTAATAAAGCACCTAATAAACTATTAGCTGAATAACCTAACTTTTAATTTTATTTATTTTATTAAAACCTATAATCAGCCATATATATATATATGCTTAACATATACATTTATAACAAATAAAAACATTTAGCATATAATTTATTAGCCGCTCAAAGATGTAACAAAAATAAATCAAATTAAAGTTTGAAAAAAGTTAGGTTAGGTTAGGTTAGGTTAGCTACATTACCTAACTTTTAATTTAATTAAACTTCATTTATTTTCTTAACACTTCTGAGCAGCATTATATGCTCAAGGTTTTCATTTGTTATAAATGTATATGGTAAGCATATATTTAATTGGCTGTCCATAGGTTTTAATAAAATAAATTAAATGAAAAGTTAGGTTATTCCGCTAATAGTTTATTAGGTACTTTATTAGGAGGTGGATATCACGGCCCTTAATGTACCAAATATATTATTATTTGAGTGTCTGAGGTTATGTTAAGGGTAAATAAGTAATACACTAGTTATAAAATATTATAATATTTTTTGATAAAAACTATTCGTGAATCTTTACTCTTACAAGTTCGAAGAGAAAAAGATTTAATTACAAAATGGTTATGGGAACTTTTAGGGGTGTAATTTGCCAGAGTTTATTTACACAAGCCAAAGGGGGTTTCAAATGTGCTTAATACAAAGTACAAAGTACTGATAGCTATAGCATGCTCGGAGGGGTGTAAAATATTGTTATTTATACACTGGCACTAAAAGCATGTTGTGTATTGACATTTAAAGTCTTGGAGAGAGTTTGTATTCAGAGCACATTATATTAGTAAGGAGCTGTTATAAACTGGTATTAGAGTATATTTTAAGGTTGTATTTAACACAGTGACTAGTATTATTGTATATATTTACCGGCGGCGTTCTTTCCGAAATTACAAATATGTTGCTCCCATATTAGACGTTTTTTTTAATGCAATTGTGTTGTTTGTCAGCAGTTACTTTCTAAAGTACTATCGGATTTTGGAAAAAACTTTGGACAACGTTATCTTTTTGTATTTGCTTGGAGTGGTTGCTGTAGGTCTTGGTTAGGATGGACTTTTAGTCTCTAAACAACAACGTGATTCCGTATGTTGCTGCAATTTGATTGTAAAATTTTAAAACAATTTTTTTATGCACCTTGATTGCGCACTATGTGTCTTTTGTGTCTCGATATCATAAAATCTTAAAACTTTTTATTCCGAACTTAATTAATTTTTAGTTAGAGGCAACCATTCATCAAGTGGTACAAAATTAATTTGAACAAGTTTATTAATGTTTAATATTGCGCGTTTACCAAATGATGCTATAATATTTTTTGAGTTGATGATGTAACGCACTATAGAGTTTCTTTTGAGTGTTTGTCAGTTGCTTTGCACTTAATCCAGTTATTTGGATAGCGCGCAATTGTGTAATATAATTAGGTGTTCTCTTTAAAATAGGGCTTCTGATGAGAAGCAGCTTTTGTCTGCGACAATGCAAATTGCATTTTCCATGGTTGTCACTTTTGAATATAACTTTTTAGTCGTTTTGTAGATTATTCGTATGCAATAAAATAAAATTTGCTTATAGATTTGCTTGTGTCTATGGCTGGTTGCAAATTAGTTTACAACTTTCAAGTTTACTCCGGTGTGGCAGAGCATTAAAAAATATATAACATAATTCAAGTAGTTTAAGGCATTGTCTAACTAGTGATTGAAGTAAAAATGAGGGTCTTTGAGTACCAAAATGGCTTTTAATTCAATCAATCGCTCAATTCATATAGTGTGAAACAGTCTTTGACTTGGTTTACAGCTGTCTGCATGTCGACAAGAGTCTCTATTTGTGGTTGTACACTTTCCGGTTATTTCTCTTGTTTAGGGGTAATTATGGTATCAACCCACAGCCACATGTGCAGTGAATCAAACTAGCTACTATATTATCTGTAATTGAGGACATTTTAGGGCTTTGCAAGCGCATGTGTTACAAAAAGTGTAAATGGTTGCGGGGGTGGCTGTCCTAAAGATGGAAACAGCAGTTACCCTCCAGAATATCACAAAGTCTTGCCTTATTGTGGCAGATATATTTTCTATTACTACTTTTGATAGATAAACCAAAGTAAACTAATCACTCAAATGCTTGCACACTTTATCAGGACATTTCTGCGGGCAACTGTTGCTTGTTTCAAGCGGCACTACGTGGTGCAACACTAAACAAATCTGTTCTTTAATTAGAATCGCTCTCTGGGTGAGTAGGTATAAACGACCTGCATTTCTTGTGAGCAGGTATGGTGCAAAACAATTACAAACGTGTACAAGATTTTAAAACGCAATAAGAACAATAATGCCGTGGAACTTTAACCCGGTGGTTACTTAACTGCTTTTTGGGTTTGCAAACTGTCCAAATCGTATGTTGGAACAGACCTAATATAATAAACCAAGTTGCTGAAGAAAAAGTAGCAAATGCTTTACCTACATGCAATGTAGATAAAAAATGTCGTTTTATTATTTATGGTAGTCGCTGATAAATGTTGGTCCAAAAGACCTTACAGAACAAATTATAGAGCTTTATTTAAAAAGACAAAATTAATTTATCAAAAAAATATACTTCTATAATTAACATTTCATCCGTAATCACATCTACACCTAGAGCGTTACCATTTTTTTAATAATTTTATAACTTTGTTTTAGGTTAGACTATCCGCTATTTGTCCAGTTTCTCTTTTGTCTACAGTAAGATTCAAACTGTCTCTATATAATTGCTCAAAATATTATCTCCAGCGCTTTCACCAAATTATTTCCCTACGATCATTATGAATGCCACTATTTTTTGCTCTCAAATTATTTTGCTTTTCTTTCATTTACTACTTTCTTTGCATATTGGTTTTTCTCTTAGTACATATCGAGTAACTTACTTTTTTCAACCTCATTTATCTCTGCAATCCATTTTTTAAAAGCTTTTTTTTTCATTTATTGTTAGTTTTATTTTTTTGTACCGCTCGAGTATCTCTAATTAAACTTCTCAATATTTTATCATACACCATAAAGTCAATCATAGTTTTGGACTCACCCCTACGCCATGTATACATGTGGGTAAGTTTATGCTTAAACCATGCGTTTGATATGAACAAACTCACCATTTTTTTGTTATTTTTTTTCCTAGTATTTTATCTGATTCAACCCACTTAACCATTTAAATCTCTCAAGTTTACTGGCACTAAAATTTTATTTAGATGCTGCCAAAACTCTACATTCTCATCTTCACCATTGACAGGCGCATACGTTGCCAACAAATTCATACTTTTTTACATGTTGTTTGGTAGAAGAATTTAGAATTATGCCTACACCTTGACACCAATTATTTAATCTTCTACATTAGACTACAAAGCTAAACTACCGTCATTCATACTATCCACATCTTTCTTTTTCTTCTTCGTTTCTTACACACGTCAAAATAAACTTTTCTTTTATTTTTATTTTTTCAATTTTATTTCCTTGCCAAATACTTCTCTTACATTTTAAGTACCAATAGTCCATGTCTTTGCCAAAACGTTATCAAATAATCAATGTCCTTTTGATCTTAGCTGCCTACCATCGGTTTGACCACCGAAGCTATTGCATATGTATTTTTCGTAGTGCTCAACTAATAGAGTAGCTCAGGGTTTAATTATAAAGTAAAAAAAAAAATAGAAAAAAGAAGCTTAAAAAATGTACAATATGTTTGTTGTTATATTACTTAAAAGGTATTTTAAAAGAAATACTACATAAAAAAGTATAATAAATAGATTAGATTAGAAAAACTTACAAAATAATGATGCGAGTTGAATAAATTACTACACATTACATTTTTTCTAATTTATGATAAACTAGTTAGAGAAAAACTCAATTTAGTATAAAAAAATTATACATGCATTGATTTTCACAACTGTCTTTTCAGTAAGAGTATTGCAGATTTAAAATTAGTTTCTAATTTAATTTCAACGTTTATGATTATAAAAAACTAATTGATTTGCTATTACATCGTTTAAATACAAACTGTCTTTTCATTAAGAGTATTGCAGATTTCCAATTTATATTTTAATTTAATTTTAACATTTATTACTATATCTTTACATTCATTAATAAATATTTTTAAGTGTTTCTTGTACTTTCTTGATTAGCTCGTCTTTATATTTCCAGACAATATTATCATGTGTCATACGTGTCAGCAACTGAGCACATGATTTTTTACTGTCTCCACAACTTTTTCTGTAATGATTTAATTGACCTACGTCAGTTTTCATTTCTGTGATTGAACAATCAGACAAACAAGATATTGGAAAATGATTATGTAAGGTAAGAATTCTATTTGTATCATGAAAACACTTAACATATCGGCGAGGAAGAGTAAAGTTAAAAGTTCTATGTACATTTTTAAGAATTCTCATATATTCCGGAATTCCGTTATATACTTGTTGATTGAAACCATCAATAAAATAAACATTACGTGCACAGATAGACGTTGCTCTCGGTACTATTTTTGCTATGTCTTCTATAAGTTCTGACCAAGTATCAAAATCATGTGGTATAATAATTTCATCAATGTCTAAGAGAGCTATGTGCTTATATTCATACATATGTTTATAAAAACAGTCGTTATAAGGTATTACTTCATTTAGTCTTTTTCCTTGTAAATTGTTTTTGATATATGCACTACGTAGTGCTGGTGTATTTGGTTCAGCGCCAGGTAAAGTAAGTGGTGTTACATCTACAACATTGATAGATTTATAATAATTTAAAACTTTAGTTATATTTGGATGGTTTGTGTAACTATAGAAAAATACTCTATCTGCCCCTAAAATACGCAACAATTCGATCCATTCAATCAGCTGAATTGATAAATCTTCGTGCAAATAATTTAGACCTTTAACACAAACAGCAACAGGTTTCTTAACTTGTGGTTTTTGGTAAATAATGCGAATATTGGTTGTTGAATTATCACATCTATTTTCAACTAATGAAATTGTTGTTGGAATTCTGTTAACATCATCTGGAAGTTTAAATGAAATTAAGAATGGATGTAGATTATATCCGCTTCCCCAGCCTTTACGCCATATATAACTATATGAGTCTAGTGTTGTTATCTTGACTGTATTATCTGGATACGATAATTGACCATGCAGAGTTACATTTGGTTCAAGTTTGTCAACCATTGTTAGCACTCGTATGTAGTGAATATCTCTTCTATCGTCTAAGTATGCACTGTATATATAAAAAGTTCCATTGCTTGTTATTAAAATTTGCCAATATAAATTGTTAAACATGATTTGTCCTATTTTTGGCAAACGCGCACAAGATTTATTGAATCCTATACGATGTTTTTTATCTAAATGATCACGTGGTAATTGTGGAAGTTCATTTTCTATTTCATCTAATAAATCGTCGTTTGTTAATTGTCTTTTATCTACTAATGGCATTACAAATTTATCTCTAAATTTATATTGAGAAATTTCATAAGATTCTTTTGTTGATTTATAATAAGTTAATATAACCATAACTGATACAACCACTCCAAGTAGTGTTAACATTCTATGTTTCTTCATCTTGTAAATAAATGTTGAACATTTGATCTTAATTCTGAAACCAAACAAATATTTATTATTAATTATTTTAAATAAACATTAATTTATTTTGTAATCTAACCTAATATAATCCATTAAGTTATTAGATAATTTATTTTAAATTTAAAGCGAAGGATTAGTTAATAATATTATGATTTAAGATACTGCAGTGTTTGAAAGTCTATCACTATGTTTGATAAAACATTGCTATTGCTTACTTGAGTTATAACAAAAATATCTTAAACTATGGCAGGAAAACAACAATAAAATTTCCGATCATAAGTACTTAGTAAAACGTCAGGATTAAAATGGTTGAAGTGCTGTACGGAACTACAGTACCAATTAAAGTTTTCTTAGGCGAGCTGCTGTAGGTCTAAGATTGTTGCCTGTGCATACGTGGGATCTGTTTTTAGCTATAGTAAAGTTATTATTATTTTTAGAAAGAGTTGAATAGTTTAAAATTTTACTCAATTTTAGTAAATAAAAATTATTTTTGTCAAATGACTTTTTCTCTGGAAATGCATTAACTTGGTATTGCTCAACATAAACCAGAGTTGCCAACTTGAATATATTAGTAGCAACATTGCAGCAAGTTTTTATGATTATAAAGATAATTTTTGGTAAGCAGTTATGAACCAATTTAAAAAAAAAGACGAAAGTATCTTTTGAGCCATAATAGGGAACCTTTTCTTTAAACTGTCCACAATACCAAGTCAAAACACAAGGCTAAAACATATCTGGAAGAGTTTGTTACCTGTTTATATTGCTAGATTGAGCTTTGTTGAAATAAACTTTATTGCAAAATTGTCAGAACCTTGTATGCAAATTAAACTGACTCTAATAACTTGTTTACTACCTTAAGTAGAAGTTGTGGAAATGGAAAAGCTACAAGCATCAACACGTACTCATTGAAATTGCGGAAAAAATGGACACTTATGGCAATTCTAAGAAAATAAAAATAAAATTTTGTTATCGACCACGTTGCCGCTAGTTGCAAAAGATGTGCAAAGTCAAAAAACAAACAGATAGGATTAAATGTTTCGGTAATTGTATTCAAAATAGTTATCACACGTTTAAAAGTGTGTCCATTGCAAGTCTGGTTATTTGTTGATGTTCAAACAGACAATTGTCTATTTATAAAAATATTTGTTTCTGGTGTAATGTTTAACGCTAATTCTTTCTTAGTTGGGAGTAAAGCATTAAAATTTATAAACCCAATGTTTTTGTTAGGTACTTCTAATATTACACTTGTAAACACGTACGAGTAACGTAGTAATTGTTTATGGTGTAGTTGTATAAGCATATTCTATCATCCCATTCCCATCCGAGGGTCGCAAATTTAATTTAGTCACTTTTTCAAAAGGCCTGGTTACACAGTGCAAGCTAGCATCCGAACTGTCTAAGTCAGATACTGCAGTTACTTGCACCGTGTGACCGCATCATACGAGTTATTGTGACTTGTATGACCGGGCAAGGCAAGTTGAGTTTGATTAGACAGTATTTTAAATAAGTTTAGAGATGTACGTTTTATATCTAGCGTGTACCGTTGAATAATTCGTAAAAAAACAGCATTTTTTATTTAAGGCAGAAGCTTATTTGAGTTCAACGGGTTACCTTTTGGACTTAATAATATTGTTCAGGTCCAACAAAAACTTATAGATCAGGTTTTTGGATTAGAGTTAAAAAATTAATATAACGGTCAGTTATTCTCTTCCAAAAACTACAAACTACTAAAAACTTTGTTCATAGTATAAAAGACTTATTTCAAAATTCTTAACTCAGCTCTAAATAGCGGCTTAGTTAAAAGTGAAAAAAGGGTCAAAGTATATGTTATAATAACAAAACGCAGTCTTTCATTGAAATTTTCTTTAATTAGACAAGGATGAGAATGAGTGTGAGCTGTAATCAACAAAATTACCTGTCAATGATCCAAAGTATTATAGTACTTCAGATTATTGTCAAGTACAATATATAAGTGTGGTATAATATGTTAATTATGAAGAGCAGGAAAGCAATCTTTGCAGCATGCCTATGTTTAGCACACGAGCAAAGCAAATGCGACAGAAATTGAAGCGCTGCAAATTGAGTTTGAAGTAATGCTTACGTCTATTTTTTGCATGCCTATGTATGTAAAAAAAAAATATTTTCAAAAAAAAAATTAAACGCCGTCGCACGCCTTAAGTCAGAAACCAAGCCGACAGCATATCATACTAGGTTATACTATTGCTGTTCTTTGACGAGCTCACTTGAGTTACCTAAAAGTATGTTCCAGTTACATCTGCCACTAGAAAAGTTGCTTAGTTTACAACTATAAATGACAATTTTTTAACCAATACTTTTTAACATATCATTTTTTATCTATTTTATGATTTTACAATAAATAATTTAATTTTTGTGTGTTGTATTGTTTTAAATTGTGAGTTGTGAGTTTAATTAATCGGAAAATCGAAGGCTTGCCAGAGCAGGGGAAATAAAAAACCCGGCATAAAAGTAAAACTAATCGTACTAGATTTACGAGGACGAAAACAAGTCTGCTAAGAGGTTAAAAATGGAAAGACATAAATTGAAATATAAATACGGAAAAGTCAACAAGTTAAAGACAAGATACTCCAAGCAGATTTTGGTAACGAGCAATCTTTCACTACTTAAGTAGTAATTTGCTTCAATAATTTTGAAGGGAGCAACTTAATGGCCAACAACAAAAACTATGAACTTTTTGGAGAAAAACTGCAAAGCCAAGTCTTTAAGACCGCTAGACATAAACTCCTCAGGAAAACGGAAGCTCCTAGGTTCAAGCAACCAAACCAATTAAAACGTCAGGTTGTTACTTAATATTATTTAATAAACGTGAAGTTGAAACCAGCTTTATTCTTAAAGAACATATTCTTGGCTCTGCTTCCAAATTTGATCATATGATTTCAAAAATATCTAAGCTGATGAGATGGTGGAATTTACATTTTTTTTTTAAGGGGAAAACCTACAAGGGGAAATACATTCACCAAAGGCTGGGTGTGAGATTTAGCTTGCTCAGAGTTAGAGTTTACTACAAGACTGCACTATAAAAAAACCTTTTGCCTCCTTCACAGGCGCAGCGGGGCCGCTGTAGAATTGCTTCACTACGTATGTCTTGTGTTTTTTGTTTTCTATCCAATCTACTTATTTTTATGTCTATTCTGTTGTTAATCGAGATTTCTTTGTTTATCTTCTTTTTTTTTATGATGTACCTAGTTCTTTTTGTTCTCTAGCATTATCTCTACTAGGTTGTTTATTTCTAGTTTTTTTTTAGCTTTCTTTCTGTTTCAACCCTTATCTCCAAGGACTTATTACAGTCCGTGGAAAACATCCAAAAGCATGTTACAAGGTTATTAAAAGACATTCCTGTCAAAGAGTTTTAGAATGCTTTCCAAGCGTGGTAGACTCGTCTCCAAAAGTGAATTGATTCAGAGGGATAGTATTTTGAAGAATTTTAAGCGTTTGTACAAGTACGATCAATAAATCTATTTTTCATAGAAAATGCGCATTACTTTCATATTGGACCCTGTATATACAAATCGTTTCATAAGATTAAGGATGTGTATTCGTATTAATATATTTTGTTAGTATAACACTATTTTATAGTAATTGACAAAGATAGCAATTTGAGCAGTGGAAAATATGGAAATAATTTTTATTATAGTATATAACTGAGTAAGTAGTAGTTGTTATACCGATACCGAATATTTAAAAAACTGTTGTAAAAAATTCTTTACAAAATGAGATTGGGAGTTTAACTTAATTTAATTATTTTTATATATTTTATGCAAATAAGTTAACTTAATTATTTTTTGTTTAAAAACTAACCGAAACTGCATTGACACACACTAGTTAACTGCTTCACTGATGTTCATAACACGTACTGATGAGACCGTCGCAGCTTGCTACTTGGCAGATACATATATTTAAATTTTTTAAATCTAATCTAAATAAATATGAATTATTAAAAATATGTTAGTCTTACGTAACAATATGTTTAAATATACTACATATTTAAATTATAATAATTTTCTCTTATTATCAAGACATGTATATTTTATGGTCATGTGCACTGAGTGCAATTCAGTTTGTTGAGATTGTATGCTTAGTAGTTTTAAATAGTTTTTGCTAAACGGTTTTATCTTCTCGCAGGCATTTCAGCTAATCATCAATTTTGCACAATGTGGATCTTAACATTTTTTGGTTTTATCTTTATATTTTTTATCTATACCTTAAAATGGTGACTAACAAACTCCGTCATCACCTTACCAGAGTTATCTTCTTTCAGTAGTCAAAATTTCCAAAACATTTAAATAATTTTCAAACCGTATAAAAATCCAAAAAAAGTTTCAAACAAAAGATTTGGTTTTAATCAAGCTATTATTTAAACTTATATATATACAGGATGTTTATTTTATTACGAATATTAGATTTTTTTAAATAGAACACTATATATTTGTTAGTTGTCTGTAATTTTTGTGTCAGCTGTATTTTATACGAATTGAGATAAAAATTAAGATGTAAATTGCTTTTTGAAACGTTTAATAGTTGAACACGTGTTAGTATTAACAAGCCTGGATTATTAACGACACTTTTAGTAAAAAAATCATAGTTAAAATTTCTTGATTGTTTTTACAATTGCACTATATGTTTAATAATGACTATGTATAAACTTTTATTATTGATTTTCAGAATTTTAATGCTTTGCTTAGGATTGTTTCAATTACACAAACTTTTTAATTTTTAGCTGTATTTATGTAAAATACGTACTTTGATTGTTCAGAAATGCTTTAATATTTAAAATGATCTACTTTTAAAAAACATGTTATACAGGATGGTTCAGATTATTTTTGGACAACTTGAACAGTGTATACAACTTATCTACTAAAACAAAAAAATCTTATAAATATATTTGTAAATACTTACTAAAAAAGATGTCGCATGATAAAGTTTTAATACTAATGTAGCATCTACACATTTCAACTCCAAAGATTTGTCAATTTGTGAGGTTTTTGACGTAGGCTTCTCCTAGGTTTACAGTTGTGCCTTGATTGGGTTTTTGTTTTTGGAGACTTAGATTAAGTCTTTGCCTAATAGAGTTTTGGCTCAAATAAGTTGCTGTTTTACGTGATTTTGTTTTTGAACCAGTCGTCGCTACATTGGTGTAGTTTAGATTGATTTTACACTTATAGTAGTTTTAGTCAACCGTTTTTGTTTTTGGTTTCAAGCTTGATGGGCTCGCAACCGATGTTTGATCCTTCAAAGTCTATTTTTTAACAGTAGTTTGATTTAGAACTGCAGTTAACTTAATAACAGGAGTTTTGGCAATAGCGGCAAATGATCTACAAGAAGTAAAAAGCATTGAATTTTTTTAGAATCAAAGTAAGAAAGCTTTTTTAAATTGATTTTTTTTTTCTGTTGTTTTTGGGCAATCCCTGATACAAAAGATGTTTGTCTTTACAATGTATACATAAAATAAAGTTTGCACGTTTATCTTGTTCATACTTACCACAAGCTGCAATACTTCATTTGATTGCGGTGTGTTCAAACCGCACTGGACACTCCTTATTAGATTTGAAGTAAACAATTGCACAGCTAAAAAAAGGTAAACTATTTAAATTTTTTGAATAGTTTGTCAGAATTAAATGTAAGAATTATAGACGTTGTACTTATGATTCCCTGAGAGTTTTTATACATTCCCGTATCATTCTTACATTGTACTTCTGTTTAATAATACCTTAATCCAAGAAATTACTTTTTTTTTAATGTTTAGAGACGTAGGTAGTTCTATTTTAACAACAATTTGTTTCAAATACGAGCATTCTAATAACATCTGGTTCTATACCGTATTTTTTGCTTTAAAAAGTAAATAACTATTTCAAGAAAATTTTGGACAACGTTATCTTTTTGTATTTGCTTGGAGCAGTTGCTGTAGGGTGCTTCTTGGTTAGAATAGACTTTTAGTCTCTAAACAACAACGTGACTACGTATGTTGCTGCAGTTTGATTGCAAAATTTTGAAACATTTTTTTTTATGCACTTTGTTTGCGCACTATGTGTCTTTTGTGTCACGGTATCATAAAATTTTAAAACTTTTTATCCGGAACTTAATTAAGTTTTAGTTAGAGGCAACCATTTATCAAGTGGAACAAAACTAATTTACACAAGTTTATTAATGTTTAATATTGCGCGTTTACTAAATGTTTGTAGCATTAACTTTAGTTGGTAGTTTGCACGTCTTTTACAGCAATGATGCTATAATATTTTTTGAGTAGATGATGTTCGCACTATAGAGTTTGTTTTGAGTGTTTGCCAGTTGCTTTGCACTTAATTCAGTTAACTGGATAGCGCGCAATTGTGTAATGTTACTAGGTGTTCTGTTGTTTTTCTTCTTTCTCTGATGCCGTCAATTCCACATCAGTTCAGATCTTTTGATAGATAAACCAAAGTAAACTAATCACTCAAATGCTTGCACACTTTATCAGGATATTTCTGCGGGCGACTGTTGCTTGTTTCAAGCGGCACTAAACAAATCTGTTCTTTAATTAGAATTGCCCTCTGGGTAAGTAGGTATAAACGACCCGCACTTCTTGTGAGCAGGTATGGTGCAAAACAATTACAAACGTGTACAAGATTTTAAAACGCAATAAGAACCCCAATGCCGTAGAACTTTAACCCGGTGGGTACTTAACTGTCTTTTGAGTTGTGTGACGGTCGATTCCTTACTACCTCTAAACTAATCTTGTGTCTTTTAGTCATAGTAATATTATGACTGGTTATATTTTTAAGCAAGGATTAAACATATGTGGTAGTGTAAATTATTCAAAAAATCATGTTTGATTATAATATAATACAAATGTGGATCATCGTGCGCTATGGCGCTCCTTGATGTATAGCGCCCCGAAGCGGGGCCTAACTTGCTTACCGCCTAGCGGAGTCTTTGTATATATTACAGTGACACGCTGATTCAAAAGGACAATATAGACCGGATCAGCACAAACGGAGAGCAATAAAGCTAGACCAGCTTAGAGTGGGGGAAAGAAAGAAAATTCAGTTCAATTTTTGGGAGGTCAGTTGTGAGTCGAATAATTTGACATCAATAGTCATTTTTTGATTGACAAATTAGTTACTAATCAACGTATATGCACAGCATGGTGGATGAGAAATTTACCGTTTGTTGCGTCAGTTATATAAGAAAACCAAATTTATATAACTGCGCGTAACATAATAAAAAAATAAATAACACTTAGAAGGACAAAATCAGTCTATAAAAAAAAACGTATATATACTTTGACATTTTATCCGTAATCACATCTACACCCGCGGCGTTACCATTTTTTAAATAATTTTATATCTTTTATCACTTTGTTTTAGGTTAGACTACCCGCTATTTGTCCAGTTTCTCTTTTGTCAAAGACAGTAAGATTCAAACTGTCTCTATATAATTGCTCAAAATATTATCTCCAGCGCTCTCATTCCAAATTATTTCTCTACGATCATTATGAATGCCACTATTTTTCTTTTGCATCCTTTGTTTTGCTCTCTAATTATTTTGCTTTACTTTTATTTACTACTTTTTTTGCATTCAGGTTTTTCTCTTAGTACACATCCAGTAACCGACTTTTTTTCACATCATTTTTCTCTGCAATCCACTTTTTATATGCTTCTTTTTTTTATTTATTGTTAGTTTCATCTTTTTGTACCGCTCGAGTATCTCTAATTAAACTTCTCAATATTTTATCATACACCACAAAGTCAATTATAGTTTTGGACTCACCCCTACGCCATGTATACATGTGGGTAAGTTTGTGCGCACAAATTCACCAATTTTTTGTTATTTTTTTTTCTTGAATTCTATCTGATTCAACTCTTTGGGTACCCTAACCATTCAAATCTCCCAATAAAATAATTCTTTTGCTAGGTTTACGCCCACTTAAAATTTTATTCAGATGCTGCCAAAACTCTACATTCTCATCTTTACCATTGACAGGCGCATACGTTGCCAACCAATTCATACTTTTTTACATATTGCTTGGTAGAAGAGTTTAGAATTATGCCTACACCTTGTCACTAATCATTTAATCATCTACATTAGAAGACTACAAAGCTAAACTACCGTCATTCATACTATCCACATCTTTCTTTTTCTTCTTCGTTTTTTACACACGTCAAAATAAACTTTTCTTTTATTTATTTTTTTTCAATTTTATTTCCTTGCCAAATACTTCTCTTACATTTCAAATACCAATAGTCCATGTCTTTGCCAAAACTTTATCAAATAATCAATGGCTTTTTGACCTTAGCTGCCTACCATCGGTTTGACCACCGAAGCTATTGCATATCTATTTTTTGTAGTACTCATCTAATAGAGTAGCCCATGGTACTAACTTGATCGTACTTGTCCCCATTTAGTATTTGCTGCAATTTTAATTACAAAGTAAAAAAAAGTAGAAAAAAGAAGCTTAAAAAATTGACAATATGTTTGTTGTTATATTACTTAAAAAGTATTTAAAAAAAAAATACATAAAAAATATAATAAATAAATTAGATTAGAAAAACTTACAAAATAATGTTGCAAGTTGAATAAATTACTACACATTACATTTTTTCTAATTTATGAGAAACTAGTTAGAGCAAAACTCAATTTAGTATAAAAAAGTTATACTTGTTTTTCACAACTGTCTTTTCAATTAGAGTATTTCAGATTTAAAATTAGTTTCTAATTTAATTTCAACGTTTATGATTATAAAAAACTAATTGATTTATATGTATTTACTTTGCTATTACATCGTTTAAATATAAACTGTCTTTTCATTAAGAGTATTGCAGATTTCCAGTATATATTCTAAATTAATTTTAACATTTATCATTATATCTTTACATTCATTTATAAATATTTTTAAGTGTTTCTTGTACTTTCTTGATTAGCTCGTCTTTATATTTCCAGACAATATTATCATGTGTCATACGTGTCAGCAACTGAGCACATGATGTTTTACTGTCTCCACAACTTTTTCTGTAATGATTTAATTGACCTACGGAAGTTTTCATTTCTGTGTGTGAACAACCAGACAAACAAGATATTGGAAAATGATTATGTAAGGTAAGAATTCTATTTGTATCATGAAAACACTTAACATATCGGCCAGGAAGTGTAAAGTTAAAAGTTCTATGTACATTTTTAAGAATTCTCATGTATTCCGGAATTCCATTATATACTTGTTGATTGAAACCATCAATAAAATAAACATTACGTGCACAGATAGACGTTGCTCTCGGTACTTTTTTTGCTATGTCTTCTATAAGTTCTGACCAAGTATCAAAATCATGTGGTATAATAATTTCATCAATGTCTAAGAGAGCTATGTGTTTATATTCATACATATGTTTATAAAAGCAGTCGTTATAAGGTATTAATTCATTTAGTCTCTTTCCTTGTAAATTGTTTTTGATATATGCACTACGTAGTGCTGGTGTATTTGGTTCAGCGCCGGGTAAAGTAAGTGGTGTTACATCTACAACATTGATAGATTTATAATAATTCAAAACTTTAGTTATATTTGGATGGTTTGTGTAACTATAGAAAAATACTCTATCTGCCCCTAAAATACGCAACAATTCAATCCATTCAATCAGCTGAATTGATAAATCTTCGTGCAAATAATTTAGACCTTTAACACAAACAGCAACAGGTTTCTTAACTTGTGGTTTTTGGTAAATAATGCGAATATTGGTTGTTGAATTATCACATCTATTTTCAACTAATGAAATTGTTGTTGGAATTTTGTTAACATCATCTGGAAGTTTAAATGAAATTAAGAATGGATGTAGATTATATCCGCTTCCCCAGCCTTTACGCCATATATAACTATATGAGTCTAGTGTTGTTATCTTGACTGTATTATCTGGATACGATAAATGACCATGCAGAGTTACATTTGGTTCAAGTTTGTCAACCATTGTTAGCACTCGTATGTAGTGAATATCTCTTCTATCGTCTAAGTATGCACCGTATATATAAAAAGTTCCATTGCTTGTTTTTAAAATTTGCCAATATAAATTGTTAAACATAATTTGTCCTATTTTTGGCAAACGCGCACAAGATTTATTGAATCCTATACGATGTTTTTTATCTAAATGATCACGTGGTAATTGTGGAAGTTCATTTTCTATTTCATCTAATAAATCGTCGTTTGTTAATTGTCTTTTGTCTACTAATGGCATTACAAATTTATCTCTAAATTTATATTGAGGAATTTCATAAGATTCTTTTGTTGATTTATAATAAGTTAATATAACCATAATTGATACAACCACTCCAAGTAGTGTTAACATACTATGTTTCTTCATCTTGTAAATAAACGTTGGACATTTGATCTTATTTCTGAAACCAAACAAATATTTATTATTAATTAGTTTAAATAAACATTAATTTATTTTGTAATCTAACTTAATATAATCCCATTAAGTTATTAGATAATTTATATTAAATTTAAAGCGAGGGATTAGTTAATAATATTATGATTTAATATACTGCAGTGTTTGAAAGTCTATCACTGTGTTTGATAAAACATTGCTATTGCTTACTTGAGTTTTAACAAAATTATCTTAAACTATGGCAGGAGAACCACAATAAAATTTCCGATCATAAGTACTAAGAAAATAGTCAAGATTAAAATGGTTGAAGCGTTGAACCAATTTTAAAAGAGAGGCAAGACTGAAAGTATCTTTGGAGCCATAATAAAGAACCTTTTCTTTAAACTGTCCACAATACCAAGTCAAAACACAAGACTAAAACATATCTGGAAGAGTTTGTTACCTGTTTATATTGCTAGATTAAGCCTTGTTGAAATAAACTCTATTGCAAAATTGTCAGAACCTTGTAAGCAAATTAAACTGACTCTAACAACTTGTTTACTATCTTGAGTAGAAGTTGTGGAAATAAAAAAGCTACATGCATCAAAACGTACCTGTTGGAATTGTGGAAAAGATGAACACGTGTATGGCAATTGTAAGAAAATAAAAATAAAATTTTGTTATCAACCACGTTGTCGCTACTTGCAAAAGATTTGCAAAGTCAAAAAACAAGTAGATAGGATTCAATTTTTTAGTAATTGTATTCAAAATAATTATCACACGTTCAAAAGTGTGTACATTGTAAGTCTGGTTGTTTTTTGGTGTTCCAGCAGACAATTGTCTATTTATAAAAATATTTGTTTCAAGTGTAATGTTTAACGCTAATTCTTTCTTAGTTGGGTGTAAAGCATTAAAATTTATAAACCCAATGCTTATGTTAGGTACTTCTAATATTACACTTGTAAACACGTACGAGTAACGTAGTAATTGTTTATGGTGTAGTTGTATATGTATATTGTATCATCCTGTGTATATTTTGCATAAGTAGGTTGCGCGCATGTGCAGATAAGCAACTAAGCGCCATCAACGGAAAAACAAGAGCATGAAGAACAGTGTTGAAATAGCAGACGGGTGTCTGAATCCTTCTTTCAAAAGAAAGTGCGTAACACATTGAAGAGGAGCAGATGTGTGTCTATTTCACTTTTTGATTTTAGGGCATCAATATATTGCCAAGCGGATAAAAATATATGTATGCACAGTAATTATGAAGTGCTTATTTTTGTATTAAGAAATCCAGTAGCGCTTTGACCCTTCTGATCTTTCTAACACAAAATATTATTAAAAAAAAAAAAAACATATCATAAAATTTAATTTGAGCAATAATACTTAAATTCTAGCCCAAACAAACGTTTTGGGTATATATAGCGTAAACTCTAATTTGAACCTCTTTTTAAGTTTACGGTGTGCACTAGTACTTTTAGTAACAAAACTTTAAGAAAAATTTTGATTTTGCTTTGAGGGTCGCAAATTTAATTTAGTCACTTCTTCCAA